>JANAVB010004800.1:16342310-16783170 GCA_029216955.1 Iris pallida
TTCGACTTTTGGACAGACATTTTCTAGGTATATCACTTATTCCGAGTACGTTCTTGATATTTGTTTCAGCATCCGGAGTTGTTTGGAGATTATGACATTTCTGTTGCTGACATTGTGATCCTTGGACTTGCCACCTTTGCACCACCAGGCAAGATGCCTTGCCACCATACTCTGTGATTATTATATTCTTATTTTTAGTTATTATTTTCAGCACTTATTATTTGTTGATATTATAAAACTGTGCGTCCAAGTCACACTTGGGTGCCAGCGACTTTATCGGTCGTTTTCCCCGCTTTATTTATATTCTCTTGTATTGACTTAGCCTAGTGACCACCCATTGTTGATAAGGTATTGGTATATCTCATACGACCTTGACACTTGCTCTACCGTATGATGTGAGTCACATGTAGGATACGTACCCGCGTAGTCAGCAACGTATGGAGCGTGCGACGGATAGGAGTAACTGCCAATAGAATTGCATGCTAGAAGACATGGCGGTTACTAGAGGTTCATATCAGTCATGGAAATGATGATACTAGGCATTGGGTAGGGAAAACAATACCTGACGTATAGGCTTCTATTACACTTCCCCTGTAACCCGGAAGCTCCGCTGGAAATATGGGTATGATTATCCTCTCAGGTTGACCACTGTTGTTTTTGAACGTCATGCACTTAGGTCACTGGTGCCCAAGTGGGGACTATACTAGATCCTATTTACAGCCAGGGCTCATGCATCGAAGGATTGTTTCTCAACTGCAAATTCATAGTAGAATGGTAAGGAACCATATTGCATGCATCCCCTTTTCTTTTATATTATATATCACAGTTTACATGGCATGGTGTTTTCTTGTATCTTGTTACGTCCCGCTGAGAACCTGGTTATCTCTCCAGGATTAGACGACTTCTCGCAGGAGTACGGAGCGGCTTTGGATCCTTCATACATTGATGACGAGGTAGTTCCTACTGATTTATAGTCTATTTCTTATTTGAGACATTAGTGGATATTTTTACATCTTTTTTCTTTATATTTTGTGGAGGTTGGACTTCAATCTTATGAGACTATTTTTATAGCTGTTTGGAGTGAGTATGTTCACCCGGCTATCTTTTGATACACTTATTTATTATCTGGACTTTATTATCTTCTATGTTGAGCTGTAATGAGATTAGATTATATTATTCTGGCCTGTGATGATTTATCATACAACTTATGTACGTATACGAGGATTCCATATATTAGAGTATTCTTTGTATATGTACAACTGGCATATTCACGTACTCGGTCCTATGTATTTTGGGACTGGGACGTTACATATTTTTGTCGTGGCCCATGCAAGTCCTTAAAATATTGTTGGGTTACACGACTGTGCCCAACAAGCCTGCATATAGGAATAGGAACAGTATCTCATCCAGAACTACTATCTCCCTTGACTTCCAATCTTTTCGAAATTCTATTGATTATTTGATTTACCTCATATTTAACCTCTCCTAATATTGTCCTATTCTTCCTCGTGCCAACAGTATGAATCTAAGGAGCGGACGCACTTCCACCTTGGCCATCACCTCTGGAAATGCGGCCACCCAAGAGGAATATAATCCTCCGGTGACTTCGGTGACACCATACCAGTAAGGACAGTCGCAGCCTACTACGACGTCGACGACGGTGCACCCAGAGATCGTTGTACCCTCAGTTAGCCGGGCTGGGCAGACCACTACCGTGCCACCGAAAGGGAATATACCACTACCTCCATCACCACCATTCCCTCAGCAGTTTCTACCATAGTCATGACCTCAGATGCCTCCACCACCGACCGATAGGAGCCCTACTTCCCAGTTCATGTATGCCATGATGCAGGCTCAGTGGCAGCAAACTGAGCTGATGAGACAGACTATGATGACAATATTGGCTAGACCTCCACCTCCGGTACCGATACCAGCACCAGTACCGGCTCTGCATCCTTATGAAGGCTCTATTAAGAACTTTACAGACATGAACCCCAAGCCCTTCAGAGGAACGGAGAAGCCACTAGAGGTGTCATAATAGCTTATTAGTACAGAGAAGTTATTGAAGGCATCCCAGTTGCCCGCTCGGGATTGGATGACAGCAGTGGATCTACTACTAGAGGATAATGCCACCATTGGTGGAAGGCAGAAGAAAGACGACTAGGCACTAGGATCACTTGGAAGGAGTTCTATGATCTATTCTATGAGAGATTCTTTCCCATCCATGTTCGAGACGGTCTATACGACCAATTCCTTTATTTGAAGCAAGAAAATATGACGGTTGATGAGTATGACTCGGAATTCAATCGCCTGAGTAGATTTGGGGTGGGACTGATCCTGACAGAGCTAGAGAAGGCGAGAAGATTCTATCAGGGGCTTGTACCAGAGCTCAAGTCATATACGACTACCCAGTCTCGAGTCTCCCATTCAGCTGTCTTGGAAGAAGCTCGTGCTCAGAAGATTCTTCACAGGGAGCAGTAGCAGACATCTAGACATCATACCCCAGCAGTTACACCAGCCCTAGCTACACAGGGAGGACCTATCAGGAGGACCACAGGAAAGTACAAGCAGAGGACTATACCCTACCAGAAGCCTACTTGCCACTTTTGTAGAAAGCAAGGTCACACCAGAGATGACTGTCGGCTTCGTTTAGGATTATGTACGAAGTGTGGATCGGGACAGCACTTGGCCAGAGATTGCCCCGAGCAGCGAGCACTAGTACAGGCACATCAGGCCTTGAGGCCTACAGCTTCAGTACCCCCAGCTTCCTGACCAGCAGCAGGAGCACCTCACCCACCATTGCCTTCCCAAGGCGTACAGTACAACAAGGCCAGAGCTCAGAGTACAGGACAAAATTATGGGCAGACATTCTCACTTGCTGTTGAGGATATAGAGACAGAGGTAGAGGTCATAGCAGGTATGGTTTTAGTTGCTTCATTTTCTACCATTATATTGTTTGACACTGGAGTCACTCATTCATTCATAGCCACTAGTTTTGCCACTAGATACAGCATTCCTATCACACCCTTATCTAAAAATGTTAAAATTCTTACTGGAGGAGGAGTTGTACCTGTTAGTGGTGTTTGTAGACTTTGTCCTGCAGTGATACGTGGTAGAGAGATGAAAGCACAAATTCTTGTATTGCCTATACCGACATTCGACGTGGTTCTCGGAATGGACTGGTTGAGCCAGCACTTTGCTCTTATTGACTGCCATTGGGGCAGTATCGTCTTTAGACCACCGAATACGACGGAATTTGAGTTCACCAAAGAATAAGGAGAGAGTTGTGATACACCCACATTGGGGACTCATATGATGATGTGGGACACCCCTCAGTACCCTGTTATCACTGAGTTCGAGGATGTGTTACCCAAGGATATGCCAGGACTGCCACCTGACCAAGACATTGAGTTTTCTATTGAGCTTATTCCCAGAGCCGAGCCTATTTCATCTCGAGTGTATCGTCTGGCACCCAAGGAGTTGGTAGAGATGAAGACGCAGATTGATGACTTATTGGAGAAAGGCTTTATTCGTGCCAGTACGTCACCATGGGGAGTGCCTATTCTTTTTGTGTCGAAGAAAGATGAGACAGTACGCATGTGCATCGACTACAGAGCTTTGAATGCAGTGACGATGAAGAAAAAGTATCCTTTATCGCGTATAGACGATCTATTCGATCAACTAAGTAGAGCAAAGGTATTATCCAAGATTGACTTACGATCGGACTATCACCAACTGAAGGTTCGGAACGAAGACATTGCAAAGACGGCTTTTCGATCGAGGTATAGACACTACGAGTTCTTGGTCATGCCTTTCGGTTTGACCAATGCTCCTGCAGTCTTCATGAATTTAATGAACAAGATCTTTTACCAGTACTTGGAAAATTTTGTAGTCATCTTAATAGATGATATCTTGATTTACTCCAAGAGTCAAGAGGAGCATGAGCAGCATCTACGAATTGTCTTAGGAACATTGAGGAATGAGCGACTTTTTGCGAAGCTTAGCAAGTGTGATTTCTTTCTCAAAGAGGTATTATTTCTTGGACACATTGTTATGGGAGACGACATATTGGTAGATCCTGAGAAGATCACAACAGTCAAGGCATGGCCCGCTCCTACATCAGCTTATGAGGTGAGAAGTTTTCTTAGACTTGCGGGTTATTACCGAAGGTTCGTAGAAGATTTTTCTCGAATAGCGGGGCCTATGACTCGACTCACTTGCAAGGATCAGGAGTTTGTATGGACAGATGAGTATCAAGCCGCTTTTGACGAGTTGAAGAAGCGCTTGACCACGGCACCGATCTTGACACTACCATCGGGCCCAGGAGGATTTGTGATCTACAACAATGTATCCAAGAAGGGATTATGATGTGTATTGATGCAGCATGGTCATATAGTAGCATATGCATCAAGACAATTGAGGGTGCATGAGAAGAATTATCTGACCCACGATCTAGAGCTCGTAGCGGTTATCTTTGCTTTGAAGCTATGGAGACACTACTTGTATGGCGAGACGGTTGACATCTACACCGATCATAAGAGCCTCAAGTACGTGTTCACACAAAAAGAGTTGAATATGCTACAGCGACGTTGGTTGGAGTTGATGAAAGACTACGAGATCGAGCTACGTTATCATCCGGGCAAGACTAATGTTATGGCAGATGCATTAAGCCGTAAGTCCATGGCACACTTCTTGACTACGCAGAAGGAGTTGATCAGAGACTTGCAGCAGCTTGATATTGAGGTCGTATTGCCTAGAGCAGATGGCGAGTTAGCCAACCTCCAAGTGCAATAATCACTAGTAGAGAGGATCAAGGCGACATTACCTATGGATACTAGATTTTGATGGCTTTGAGAGAGGACTGAGATAGAAGAGCAGACGGGATTGAGGATTCATCCCGATGGGACATTACGATGTGGTGATCGTATTTATGTTTCTAATGGAGAGCTACGCCAGAAGTTGATGGCGGAAGCACACAGTTCGACTTACTCTATTCATTCCGGAGGAACCAAGATGTACCGGGACTTACGGCAGTATTATTGGTGGCACAGAATGTAACGGGAGATAGCTTATTTCGTGGCCAAGTGTTTGGTATGCCAACAAGTGAAGGCCGAGCACCAAAGGATGGGCGAATTATTGCAGCCGCTACCCATTCCCGAGTGGAAGTGGAAGCACATTACGATGGATTTCATCACAGGATTTCCTCGGAGTCCTAGTAGACGAGATACCGTATGGGTGATTATTGATAGACTTACCAAATCGGCCCATTTCTTACCTTTTAGAGTAGGGCAGCCCACGAAAGTTTTGGCAGATATGTACATGAAGCAAATAGTGAAGCTACACGATGTACTAGTTAGTATCGTGCCAAACTGTGACTCGAGATTTATCTCACACTTTTGGAGGAGCATGCAAGCAAGTTTGGGTATGCATTTGAAGTTTAGCACGACGTACCATCCGTAGACAGACGGCCAGTCAGAGCATACTATTCAGACGCTAGAGGATATGTTGAGAGCGTGTATGCTTGATTTTGGCAGATCATGGGAGGACCACCTTCATCTTGTAGAGTTTTCTTACCACAACAGCTATCAAGCGAGCATTCAGATGGCTCCGTTTGAAGTATTGTATGGTAGGAAGTATCGATCTCCTGTCTGTTGGAGCAACATTGGAGAGCGACAGATGTTGGGACCTGAGTTGGTTTTGAGCACAGTGGAGAAGGTCAAGAAGATATAGGACCACATGCGAGCAGCGCAGGATCGTCAAAAGCAGTGGGCAGATAATCGTCGTCGACCTTTGGAGTTCAAGGAAGGCGACCATGTGTTCTTGAAGATATCTTCTACTAGAGGCACAATTCGATTCGGAGGACATGGCAAGTTGAGTCCAAGATACATCGGCCCTTTCGATATCTTGGAACGTGTTATAGAGGTGGCCTACAGATTGGCATTGCCACCGTCATTAGAGGGAATACATGACGTATTCCACGTGTCTCAGCTGAGGAGGTACGTGGCAGACAGCAGTCATGTGCTCGATCACTCCGAAATCACAGTTGGGCCACGCTTGTCGTATCAAGAGCAACCGGTAGGTATCCTTGATCGCCGAGTGAAGGTGTTACGAAATCAATCTATACTATTGGTTCGCATGGCATGGATGCATCACTCGCCAGAAGAGTCTACTTGGGAGCACGAGGACGACATCCGAAATCATTACCCGTATTTGTTCGAAGACCAAGGTATGTCTTGCATGATAGACCCTTTAAATATTGTATTGCATTGCACCCCTCGGCATTAGTTTTAATTTCGAGGACAAATTTTTTTTTAAAGTTGGGTAGGATGTAAACCCCCATATTTTATTCCTAATTAATTTAATATTTTATTTATTTTGTTATATATTTTTATTTTTATTGACTCATTAGTTGTAGTTAATATATGTATATATATAAGGTATAGGTATGTATGCTTGTATTATGCTATTAAAGGTAGCCTAAGGTATAATTTAGAATTTTAGTTATATTTTTAGAATTTTTGAAGCTACTTGAATTGCTCTAAAAGCTTGTATATAAATGTGTATATATATAAATAAATAAATAAATAAATAAATAAATAAATAAATAAATAAATAAATAAATATATATATATATATATATATATATATATATATATATATATATATATATATATATATATATATATATATATATATATATATATATATATATATATATATATGAGAGTTTAAAGAATAAAAAAATAAAAAAAAGAAGAAGAAGTGGACGGTACTATAGTCGCAGCTACAGTACTCACAAACATCCCGACCCCCCTTCGGCTGAACCGAAGGAATAAAGCCAAGTTAACAAATTTTTTTAAACCCAAACTCTATCAATTTTGCCCCAAAGCTTCTGAGATTTGAACTATAGGATCCTGGTAGGATTCTCCAGTAGATTAACCCTAATCCTACTCAAAAATTCGTGGAGGAATTTGAATTAAATTAGGTTTTCAAAGCCACTTTTATTTAAAGTCGCGGAAGAAGGTTGCCATAAATTCCTCTTCGATACCCATGCAAACTTCGAGAAATCAACCCCAGTGCGACCCCAACACCTCGGCGTTCGTCCTCGACAGCCTGACCATGCCGTACCATCACTGGATCGTC
This sequence comes from Iris pallida, assembly GCA_029216955.1. Taxonomy (NCBI): domain Eukaryota; kingdom Viridiplantae; phylum Streptophyta; class Magnoliopsida; order Asparagales; family Iridaceae; genus Iris; species Iris pallida. The sequence goes on from JANAVB010004800.1 coordinate 16,349,454, forward strand.
GGAAAGTGCTATCACCGACCTCGAACAGAGGGATACCCCGTATGAACAGAACAATCGACAGGTACTGTTTCGACCCCCAAAAATATTTCTTTACTTGATCGTTTTTAATTCTACGAAGTCGAGTGCGAAGCCTATATAACCATCTAAAAAAAACACCCTTCGTGTAGAATCCTGGCAAAGCCATGCGATTGCCTGAAAAATTGGAGCAAAGTCGCCCAAAAATCTGTGTGTAAACAGAGTAATGATGGCAGCCAAGAACCCAACTTGTAAGGCCGATATCGACCAATCCAGTACATATTTTTGAAAACCAATTTAACACCATTAAAGTCAATATAATCAAGATTAAAATGCAGCCTTTAGATTTACATATTGATTACTGTGCGTAGTTTTAATTGCTGATAAACTTGTGCGAAAAACTGTGCTAAAATATTAAAATTTTAGAAACATGTCCGATACGGCGTGCGCCCCAACAAACCGGGCGACGTGGTCGTAAACTATATGCATAGAAAGGCGCGTATGGGTGTTGCTGACGTGTTGGAACTGACGGAACTTGATTTTATTGCGCGTGCGCAACGAAACCAGTGCGTATCCGTCGAGATACCCCCGTATCGACGTTTTGCAGACTTGGCCATAACGTCGTGCACGTTCGTCGAATCGACATGAAACTTGTGCCAGCAGGACCGTATTAATTTTTGGTATTTTTTGCCAAGCTTGGTCCGATTCTGAGAAGGTTGATCGGAACGCCAAATTTGGCGAGCCTGTAACCCGACCTAATGGGCGATTTAGTATACGGTACATCGGAATCCAAAATTGGACATACTGTTGGGTTCGCCTCCTCAAATCGGATTCGTAGACATGTAGTTTGAGTTTGACGACTTTAGAGACCATAGACATTGGGACACGTTTCGGTACAAAACTGGTCCAATGACGGACATCGTTTTGACCCAAAATTATAATTTTGCCCCTGTTCTAGAATTGGACTTTTGGACAGGTGTTTCCTAGGTATATCACTTATTTCGAGTACGTTCTTGATGTTTGTTTCAGCATCCAGAGTTGTTTGGAGATTGTGACATTTCTGTTGTTGACATTGTGATTCTTGGACTTGCCACCTTCGTACCACCAGGCAAGATGCCTTGCCCCATACTCTGTGATTATTATATTCTTATTTTTAGTTGTTATTTTTAGCACTTCTTATTTTTTGATATTATAAAACTGTGCGTCCAAGTCACACTTGGGTATAAGCGACTTTATCGATCATATTCCCGCTTTATTTATGTTCTCTTGCATTGACTTAGCCTAGTGACCACCCATTGTTGATGAGGTATTGGTATATCTCATACGGTCTTGACACTTGCTCTACCACGTAATGTGAGTCACATGTAGGATACGTACTCGCGTAGTCGGCTGGCCACCGATACGTTTGGAGCGTGCGACGGATAGGAGTAACTGCCAATAGAATTGCATGCTAGAAGACTTGGCGGTTACTAGAGGTTCATATCAGTCATGGAGATGATGATACTAGGCATTGGGTGGGGAGAACAACACCTGACGTATGGGCTTCGATTACACTTCTCTTGTAACCCGAAAGCTCTGCTGGAGATACGGGTATGATTATCCTCTCAGGTTGGCCACTGTCATTTTTGAACGTCATGCGCTTAGGTCACTGGTGCCCAAGTGGGGACTATACCAGATCCTATTTACAGCCATGGCTCATGCGTCGAAGGATTGTTTCTCAACTGCATATTCACAGTAGAATGGTCAGGAACCCTATTGCATGCATCCCTTTTTCTTTTATATTATATATCACAGTTTATATGGCATGGTGTTTTCTTGTATCTTGTTACGTCCCGCTGAGGACATGGTTATCTCTCCAGGATTAGACGACTTCCCCCAGGAGTTCGGAGCGACTTTGGATCCTTTATACATTGATGACGAGGCAGTTCCTACTGATTTTTAGTCTATTCCTTATTTAAGACATTATTGGATATTTTTACATCTCTTTTCTTTATATTTTACGGAGGTTGGACTCCGATCTTATGAGACTATTTTTATAGCTGTTTGGAGTGAGTATGTTCACCCGCTATCTTTTGATACACTCATTTATTATCTGGACTTTATTATCTTATGTGTTGAGCTGTGATGAGATTAGATTATATTATTCTGGCCTGTGATGATTTATTATACAGCTTATGTATATATACGAGGATTCCATATATTAGAGTATTCTTTGTATATGTGCAGCTGGCATATTCACGTACTCGGTCCTATGTATTTTGGGACTGGGGCGTTACAACAGTCGTCGATTCGAGATGAAACTTGTGCCAACAGGATCGTATCAAAATTCTGGTCATGTGTGCCAAGTTTGGTCCAATTCTGAGAAGGTCGATCGGAACGCTTATTTGGCGGGCCCGCGACCCGATCCAACGGACGAAATTGTACACAACCCACCAAATCCAATTTTGGACATATGGTTGGGTTCGTCTCCTCAAATCGGACATATAGACACGTAGTTTGACAACTTTAGATCTAGACAATAGATACTGGCACGCATTTTGGTACAAAACGGGTCCAATGGCGGATATCGTTTTGACCCAAAATTACAATTTTGCCCATGTGTCCGAAATTGGACTTTTGGGCAGACGTTTTCTAGATATATCTTTTACACTAGGAATGTTCTTGATATTTGTTTCAGCATCCGGAGCCGTTCATGGATTTTAAGTTTCCTTTGCTAACGTACTTGATTATTGGATTGCCATTCCTGTACCACCAGGCAAGATACCTTGCCACCTTACTCTGTGATTTACTTTTATCTTATTTTCAGTTATTTATATTCAGCATTATTTATTTGTTGTTAGTATTATATCATTGTGCATCCAAGTCACGCTTGGGTACAAGCGACTCGGTCGTCTTATTTGCTTTTATTCTATTTCCTTGCATTGACTTAGCCTAGTGACCACCCATTGATGATGAGGTATTGGTATATCTCATATGGCCTTGACACATGCTTTATCACGTGTTGTGAGTCACATGTAGGACACGTACTCGCATAGTCGACTGGCCACCGATACGTATGGGGCGTGCGACGGATAGGAGTAACTGCCAATAGAATTGCATGTTAGTAGACTTGGTGGTTACTAGAGGTTTATATTATTCATGGAGATGATGATACTAGGCATTGGGTGGGGAGAACAATACCTAACGTATGGTCTTCGTTTTCACTTCCTTGATTACCCGTGTGCTCCACCGGAGATGCAGGCTCTATGTGCCCTCTGACGTTCACCGAGCGTTATGGACGTACCCCCTTGCACAGATGCCCTCTGACGATCATCGGACGTTACAAACGTAGGCCCCTGGTGCCCTATACGAGAACTATGTCGATCCCATCTACAGCCATGGCTCATGCGTCGAAGGATTGTATCACTGCATGTTCACAGTAGAATGGTTAGGAATCCTGTTGCATGCATCACTTTATTTCTATTATATATCATAGTTTATACGACATGGTATTTTCTTGTATCTTGTTACGTTCCTCTGAGGACCTGGTTATCTCTCGAGGGTTAGACGATTTCCTGTAGGAGTACGGAGCGACATTGGATTTATCCTACATCGATGACGAGGCATCTCCTACTAATTTTTAGTTTATTTATACATTGAGACATTAGTGGACATCTTATATCTCTTTTCTTTCTATTTTGTGGAGGTTGGACTCCGATCATTTATGACTATTATTTATAGCTGTTTGGAGTGGGTATGTCCACCCGGCTATCTCTTTGATACACTTATTTATTCTGGATTCTTATATCTCCTGTATTGAGCTATGATGCGATGTAAATTATTATATTCTGGCCTGTGATTATTATATCTATACAGCTTATGTACGTATACGGGGATTCTATATATTAGATTATTCTTCGTATATGTGCAGCTGGCATGTCTACGTACTTTGTCCTAAGTATTTTGGGACTGGGACGGTACAGATACAAAGGATGGATACTCAATAGAAACTTCGCTTTGTGCAATGCGAACCACCTACCGAAGATCAGTTGGTCCAGGTCGATATCGGAGACGAAGCTTCTCCAAGGCCAATCTTCATCAGCAAAAGTCTTCCTGAAGCGGATAAACAAGAACTGATCTAGTTTATTTGGGAATACATTGATGTATTCGCCTGGAGCTATGAGGATATGCCGAGATTAGATCCTCGGATTGCTACCCACAACCTCAATATCCTGCCAAATGCGAGGCTAGTTAAACAGCAACAACGTCGATTCTGACCTGATATGATGGACGCTATAGAAGCCGAAGTCAAGAAGCTCATCGCTTATGGCTTTGTCAGAGAATAACAATATCCAGACTGGGTAGCTAATGTCATCCCAATTATGAAGAAAACAGAAAAGATCCGAATCTGCATCGACTTTAGAGACCTTAATGAAGCTTGTCCCAAGGATGAGTTCCTTCTTTCGATCACTGATGTCATGATCGACAACATTTACGGGTTTGAACGGATGTCTTTCTTGGACGGATTTTCTGGATACAATCAGATCAGGATGAACCCTGAAGATAAAAAACATACATCTTTCCATACTTCTCTAGGGGTCTACTGCTACACAGTCATGACGTTTGGTCTCAAGAATGTTGGTACAACCTATCAGCGGGCCATGAGCACCATCTTCCGTGAGCATGCGAAAGACAGTCAAATGTTATGTCGACGATATTGTTGTCAAAAGTCGTCTAAAGGAAGATCACATCCAAGACTTAAGAACTATATTCAATCTAATGCGCCAACATCAACTCAAGATGAATCCCACCAAGTAATTTCTGGGAGTATCTAGTGGCAAATTTCTCGGATTCGTTATTACCTCTAAGGGTATACACGTTGACCCCGAGAAAGTCAAAGCCATTCAAGAGATGCGTCCTCCACGCAACCTAAAAGAGCTACAAGGATTCCAGGGATAGCTTGCGTACATCAGAAGATTCATCTCAAATCTCTTTGGTCGTTGCAGACCGTTTACTCAACTAATGAAGAAAGGTTTGTCTTTCATTTGGACTGACGAATGCCATCAAGCATTTGAAAACATAAAGCAGTACTTGATGAACCCTCCAGTCCTAGTGCCTCCACTTACAAGAATACCCTTCCTGATGTATGTTCGAGCAATAGATCATTCTTTAGGTGCCCGACTAGCACAAAAGAATAAGGAAGGTCATGAGCAAGCCATCTATTATCTCAGTCATACGATGATCGGTGCTGAACAACAATACAGTCTAGTAGAAAAAGAATATTTAGCCCTGATGTTCGCTATTCAGAAAACACGACATTATATCATGGTTTAAACCATTCATGTCATCTCTAGAGTCAACCCTCTCCGAATCTTGATGAAGAAATCCAGTATACTTAATTCTTGACTCGCTACATGGGCCATATTACTCGTACAGTATGATGTGGTCTGTCCCAAAAAAGTCCGTTAAAGGTCAAGCCCTAGCTGATTTTCTGGCTGCTTATCCGATCCCTGAGACATCTAAACTCTATGATAAAATTCTTGATGAAACTCTAGAATCTAACATGATTTCAGAAGGAATCCTTTCTTGGCATCTATTCTTCGATGGTGCATCCAGAATCGGGCCTAAAGGCACTATCGTCGCCGGAGCTGGAATCGTTCTAGTATCTTCAGAAGGATTGGCCATTAAGAGAGCTTATTCTTTGGACGAGCCGTGTTCTAATAATGTTGCAGAATACAACGCTCTACTGATCGGTCTTCAATTAGCCAAATAATTGGATATTGAATACCTTGAAGTCTACGGAGATTCTAAACTGATTGTCAATCAAGTTAGAGGCAAGTATGAAGTTCAGCATCAGGATCTCGTTCCATATCATAAAGCAGCAGTCAAATTGGCTACATCATTCAAAGGCTTCTTCATTGAACATGTACGACGAGCTTACAATACAGAAGCTAATGCGCTTGCTAATCTAGCGGAAGTATTAGCGTTCCCTGTGAAAAGACAACAGATGATCGTCATCACCAACAAGGAGTTATTCTGTATCGAAAATAATTTGAATCTGGAATACAACAATTCAATTGAAGTTTGCACTACAAGTAAAGACTAGAGAGCTCCTTTCATCGACTTCGCGGTACATGATATTCTACCTGAAGATTCCAAAGAAGCAACGACAATTCCTCGGCGATCACTCCGATTCTACTACAATCACACCTCTAAAACTCTCTATCGACGATCATATGATGGCATTCTCTTATACTGTCTTCCGGGAGATAAAGTGAAGCAGATACTACGTGACGCTCATGACGGTGTCTGTGGTACACATCAGCCTAGTCCTAAGCTATAAGATCGGATTCGATACATGGGATATTATTGGTCAACCATGGTGTCAGATACCATTGAATATTCAAGAAAATGTCGAGCATGTCAAATTCATGCAGATTTCATTCATCGACCCTCAGAATTTCTGCATCCGACTGCAGCATCATGGCCCTTCGAAGCTTGGGGCGTGGATGTCATTGGTCCTATTAATCTGCCATCATCTTGAGGACATCGGTTTATCCTAGCTATAACCGATTACTTCTCAAAATGAGCCGAAGCTATACCCTTAGCAGAAGTCAAGACAAACAGTGTCATCAATTTTATCAAACATCATGTGATTTACAGATTCGGCCTTCCTCAACGAATAATCCATGATATTGGACCTCAGTTCATTAGCCAGAAGTTTACTCAATTTTGTGATGATAACTAAATCAACAATGTTACTTCTACAGCCTACAATCTCGCAGCTAACAGTTTGGCGAAAGCATTCAACAAAACGATCATCAAGCTTCTCAAGAAGTTCGTTTCCACTAATAAACGTAACTGGAGTGAAAAGCTTGGAGAATGTTTGTGGGCCTACCGTACTACTGTACGTACTCCGACTAGCTATACACCTTTCTCTTTGGTGTATGGATGTAAAGCTGTCCTACCGTTGGAGATTCAGATCCTATCACTGAAAATTGCTATTGCCAACGAACTCACAACAGAAGATAATGATCGTCTTTGACTTCAGGAGCTTGAAGCACTTGACGAGAAGCAACTACTAGCTCAACAACACATCTAGCTATATCAAGCCCGTATCTTAAACGCCTTCAACCATAAAGTCAAAGTACGAACATTTCAAAAAGGCGAGCTAGTCCTTACGGTCAGACGTCCTGTGACTATGGCACACATGAGCAAAGGCAAGTTTGAACCAAAATGGAAGGGTCCCTACGTTATAAGCAAAGTTTTCTCTAACGAAGCTTATCAACTGTCTGGGACGGATGGCCGAATCTCTATGATGCCTATTAACGACAAATTTTTGAAGAAGTACCATGTTTGAAAGTTTGTACTGTATTTTCTAACAAATATTGTACATACTTCAAATCTTTGAATCACCAGCGGAGTCTATCCAGATCTTATCATCATTGACAACGTCTACTACATAATTACAAACATCATCTTTTGAAACCCCAGTTGTTTTAAAAGATATCATATTCTTGAGTCCCAGCTGGCACAGTGATCATCAACAGATATACGAATTCACGTCCACATTACCTCTGAATTCTGCTATCTATATTAATGATTCGTCATGTCCATATTACCTTTGATGATGTCGTCTCAGAAATGACAATATTTTAAGTTATATTCTGTCATGTTCATATTACCTCTGAACAGATATAATAAGTATTATTATTTTCAAGAGATATGTCATGTCCAGTACCTCTGAACATATTTTTTATTCCTATCTATTGCTTGTGTCTTAAACAGATACGTAATAAGTAATAGAGCCACCAAAAAGATCATTAGTTTTCATTCAATAATGAGTAAAAAAGTCAAAATCAATATATTTATCAAAATATTCAGCAAAACAAAAGAAAAGTTGTCATATCTAGATAGCTTCATCTAGGAGGTTGGGTGCTCAGATCGGTGATCAACATCTTCAGAGATTCAGCTCTCTCCGTCCTGGAGTCAAGTACCCTTCTCCTGGCCAAGTCTCTCCCGAACTCTGGGTTAAAAGGTTGTAGTGAATTAACTTGACGTTCAATCGCTGCACCTCGAACTTGGGCAAATTTATCTCGTTGCCTCATTAGATCATCCACTCGACTTGCGACAACTTGAGACAGTTCGAGCACTTCTTATTTACGCTTCTTGGCTATTGTGATCACCTCACGAAGTTTGGCCATCTCAATTTCCAGCTCTTGAAGACGAGTTTTGTATTCAGCTACCTCTTTCTCTTTCTCTGCTACTTCAGTCTTATAGAGCTCAATGGAAGTAGTAGCTTCAATAATGTTAGCCTCAAGCTCTCCATATCGTGCTAAGAAAGCTACTACTAAATCTTCCATGGCTGCTTGTCGCACTTCAGACTCATGAGCCATTGCTTCGCACTCTGCATCCACGAGTCTCTGAATGTTGCCTCTTGTCAGATCTTGGTAGGATTTGATAGTCTCCTCGAGCACATCCAAGATGTGTTCCAAGAAGTTGACTCTTTCAAGATCAATAATATTGCGGATGCTTCAATGACGAAATAGGTAGTTCTCCTTACTGACTCGTAAGGGTGGCCTTTCTCTAAGACCATCTGAATAAGAGTTCTCAAAGATGTGAAGAAAGTACTTGTATAAGTCTCGACAATTTTATTTGTCAGGTTGATACGCCAGGAGTCACCACTTCATCCCGAATCCTTCCTTCTGTAGAAGTTGGAGAAAACACGGATTATGCACCAGAAGATTTCGGTGCAGGTATCCTCGAAGAACTTCCTTCTATAATATGAGTCCCCATGTCTAGAGGAGCCATGGTGGAGGTGAAGCTGAAAGCCGTAGATGCCAACGGGGCTACAGAAATAGTCCCTATGGGACCCTCTGCAATCAAAAAGCACAATCATTATATATCACGTCAAACAACATTAAAGGAGCAATGGTGAATAAAGTCAAAAGTTTACCTAAGTTTGGCAACACATATGGACTCTCACGAGGCGCAGTGTCTCGCTCTATAAGGAGCCTCGTCATGGTGTTCTCAGATACAGCCGCATGGATACTTCCAGCTTTAGAACCACTTGACATGAATTCAGCCTGGTCACTTGGAGTTGCCATCTTTGCCCCCTCTGTCTCAAAAACATTATCAGCTGGGGTCTGAGCCTCAACTTCTTTAGGGTTTTCATCACCCTCGATATCAACACCACCTTTGTCATCGGGGCCTTCATCGCCCTCGATATTAATATCAGGATTCTCACCACCTCCTGGTTCATCGAGATTCTGATTATCTTCTTTTGGGCTTTGATGGCCCTCCTCTTCAATAGGGTATTATTTACCCTCAACAGCAGTTTGGCTATCTTTGGCCATCAGGTTTTCATCCTCTTGGATCACTGTTCGATCCTCAGACATAGTGTCTCCAAGATCTTTTTCAATCAGTTCGTTATCGAAGTCACAGTCGACTAGTACCTCTATCATCTCCTTGTCTTCTTGAGAAGGTACAGGTACTTGTGTCATAGAGGAGGCTGGAACATTTGAGGATAATATCTCTTCGAGAGCTGCAATCTCCGGAGCATCCTTGGTAGGTGACGGTAACATTATTCCTGCCACGGCAAGTGCAGTCACTGGAATGTTGATCTTTACGAACACTGATTCTGAAGTAGGGACCAAAGGATTATCCACTGCAATAGTTGGAGCTGGAATACTCGTTGTTGAGCCCCTACAAATAAAAAATTCATCTATCAACACAAATGCCTGATGAATTAATATCTGGAAAGGAAAGAGCAGTACCTTTCGGGAACAATGGGTCATGTAACGGCAATGACAATTCTGGCACTGAAGAAGTAAGCAAAGCTGCAGTTTCTTGCTGTGCAACTTCGGTTACTAGAAGTTTTCTCCTCGTTTTGTGCAGGAGTGGTATTGGAGGAGATCCCTCGGATCCAGAAGCCTCATCCCGCACATCTGGCCTCCTACTAGTCTTTTCATTAGGAATTCTACTTTCTTTTGGGATTGGAGAAGGGGTTGTCCCCGTTCCTCCAGAAGAAATCCCTGCTTCAGCTTGTCGCATCTGGGATTTGGTCCTAGCTGCAGGCTATTCAATAATAACAACTATTTTTTTGTTTTCTTCCTCCGAGCCTTAGCAAGAGAAGGAGGTTCGGCTGGGACAGATGGGGTAGATGAATCCCTGACTTTTTGTCTTTTGTTAGTTCCTTTTGCAGGATATTTTTCTCTCCACTTCCTGAGGGGGATTTCTAGCAGGAGCATTCTCTTCAGCCTCTTTGAATTGTAGGGTGGTTCTGACCCACAATCACGATTGTTTGGCACTAACAAAACTATTGGACAAGGTGAAAGCCTCGAAGAAGGTATTGGCTGAAGTATAAAAGTTTGCATATGTATATAACATATGCGGGCCCACTTCAAGAGTAGCAGAGGGCATTGAGAAAGTAGCCCTGGTGCCTCGGGCTCTATAATAACTCCACCCTCTAGCACCATTGATCAGATATCCGAAGGCTCTTAGGTAGGTGGTTGCATTGTCGATGTGCATTAGATCATAGCTGAACTGGCGAACAAATCGGCTAGGCAGATACGGCTCCAGATAACACTCACCCCCGAATCGATATATCAAGTGCGAGGGTCTGATCATCTTCAACCATATAAAAGCAGCTGTTGGTGGGCGAGCAGCCATAGGCTCTAAATCCATGAGTAGGGGTGGAAGATTCGCACATTCAGGAGGAGGAGGAACATGGTAGAATCTCCACTTGGAACCCATATTCAATGCCTTTCGACAATCAGTAAGGGAGTTTACTTTCCATCGAGATGTGGTGTAATGTCTGATGAAGTCTCCTCCTACGACACCTAGAGTTGGATCTACTAAAATGGGGTTGTGTAGCAATAACCAGCCAAACAAATAATTATACGGCATCTCTGTACGAGAAAAATCATCTCAAGTACTAGGATTCGTTATCATGGCATTTGTGAAAGAATGAAGACCGGCATTCAGCCGACAGGTCATTGAGAAAGAATGTCCATCTTGTGGCCGAACACAAAACATACAGTGACGAATAGGACACTATGGTGGATCCTGTCAACAACACTGGCTTCGGGAACTATGAATTATCGCAATCACAATGAAAGGAAGCCTGCAAGAGTCGTTTCTTGAGACATTTGCCGACCAACTTGTCTTATATAGGTTTCGATAGGAGTATCAGCCTTAAATTCATGCCAATCCTCCTTCAGTTCATTGTCAACATCCCTTGACTTCTCTATCAATTTCTGGATAGTGCTGCGGTTAAGCAGTTCAAAAAAGTGAGGATCACAATCTTGGTGTTCCTGCACCTTATCCTCCTGGATATGGCCCAAAAATAGGTACGACAACTATTTGGACCAATAATACGTCCCCTTCGTATGATTCTTATACGGAAGAGTGCAAATCATGAAATGACATAAAAGCTCGTCGAAGACTGCTACCATTTTTGGGTTTTTTTCGGCTAAAGCATCCAACTCTTCATTTGTTGGCACATACTCTTCATATGGGTTTTCACCCATTGGCAGATGAGAGATGTATTGCATCTCGTGAAGGGTGAAGCCAATCTCTTCATGTGGTGTCACAAAAGTTCCTGTCTTATCATTCTATCTTTCCACCAAGGCCAAAACAAATTGGGATTCGTGCGAATACTGCAGTAAGTTGTCCAAATAGATTCATAAAGCTGTATATCCAGCAGCTCATCTCTAAAGTTGTTTAGAGCCCAGGTTGAGAGACGGTTCCAGCATTTGTTCTCTGGACTCATCAAACCCGTCAATCGTATATTATTGTCTGGATACTTTCCTTCAGCCTTAGCAAACAGGTTCGCAAAGAAAGGAATTCTAACTGGGATCATCAGAGAGGAATCCTCAGACGGCACGCAGCTTGGTTTTAGGCCCCTCAAGTGAGTGTTACTCCTCTCTGATGAGCTGTAAAATACGTCCCTACTTTGGGGACCTAGTCTATGGCATATCCTCCCAACTCTAGCCTGTTGGAAAGGAGTCAGATCCCATACCATATTTCGAGGATAGCAGGCATGAGCATAATAGGATAGGGACCGATATCTCACCATATCAGTGAGATATATTAATCTGTTCCCACTTTGATAGACTCATATTTCTCGTTTCGATTTAGGCTGACCGTCTTTCTTGATAGCCTCACCAAACATGAAGGTTTGCTTCTTATGGGGAACCTGATCCAAACTTACAAGGGGTTCACCATTCATCAGGCATAATAAAGTCTTATCGTCTTGAGACTTTAGCACAGCTCTTCTTGTTTCAGGAAGATCATATTGTAGAAAGTCAACATGAGATAGGTTTTCCTGATACTCCGACACCCGGAAGGCAGAAGCCAATTCCTTAGCATAAGGGTCTTCCCTCAGATCAACTTTAAAAGAAAGCTCAGAGTTAAAATCTGAAAAAAACTTGTTTTCTTAAAAAAATCCTGCGCCAATCATGGATGGCATATGATATAAAAAAATCCTTAGTTAGCGCATCCAATCTGACAGTTCTTAAAACAGATGGCACATCAGTCAGTTAGCGCATGACATCTGGTGGCGCATCATGCTTAAGACATGGCAAATGGCGCATGGTATCATTATTTGTGATTGAGTTTAAGCAATACTCTGATAGAGGTGATACAGGCCATTAGATGGCACAAAGCATCGACCAACACTCTGGAAGAGGTGGCGTAGGACATCAGATGGCGCAAAGCATCAAACACTCTGAAAGAGGTGATGCGTGATGCAGATGGCGCAAAGCATTGACCAACACTCTAAAAGAGGCAGTCAATGTTGGCCTTTGATCACGCTACATACGAATGGCGCGGACATTCGGGTCTTCTTCTCTGATCAGTTTTTCTCACCTTCAAGAGCGGGGTTTGCCTTGTCGGCTCTCACCGATGGCATGATGTGCTTTGGAACCATCAACGGTGGCGCACACAAAGTGGCTCCGGCCACTTTGTTCCTTTTCTCAGATAAGCTTCTCTTCGGGGCCATGTCGATTGATTGGAAGCTTCAAATGGTAGAGAAGATGAAGAGCTCAAGAAGAGGAGAGTTTCAAGTAAAAGTGTTTTCTATCTCTTCTATCAGCTATTTATAGCCTAAAAGCTATCCGTAACAGTCACGCCAATCGCGCCTAAAACTCGGAGTCAGTTACAACTTTGGCATGCGCTAATTACAAAGAAAGGATTCTTATTCAAAGTATTCCAAATTTTGAAGTTTTTTCAAATTTGAAAACTTTGATAGAGGTCTTGTAGAAGCTCAAAAAAGTATGAACATCATTATGCGCTACTCATAATTGGCGCCAGCATTCAAATAGTCAAATGGCACCAGACAGCAGATAGCACGAGACATCAATTGGCGTTGGACTTCAAATGGTGATGGCTGACATGTGGCAAGTTTCCTCGAGAAGCCGAAACAGTTTTCATCATGACTGACAGCACGTCAGTCGAGAAAAATCTGTTTCGAATCCCGAATGCACGACGCTCGAGGATATTGTGTCAGATTTATCATAATAACTGACAGCTGTCTCGCGCCATTCGCAGTTGGCATGAGGAAATCAATAAATTATGCAGGGTGAATTAAAATAGCAAATAGCGCTCGGCGCCATTCGACAGTAGCGCTATCCGATCAAATCATCTAGAAGCAGTTAGATGACATGGTACGTATTCCACTAATTTCGAAGAATGTGTACGAGATACTGTCCACGACCAAGTGCATCTCCATCACAGAATGCCATACATCCAAGCAGTTAAACCAACCGTTCGCGTGACTGGATGAATAGCGTGCCAAATGCAGTGTGCGCTAATCAGGATAACTACTTAACAATTATCTCTAAACTTTATAAATAGATTTTCAAATCACTTCATAAGCATCACTAATGATCATAATCTCCTGAGCACTTACGGCAGCACTTTCCAAAGGCTTTCTTCTTCGATATTGCATCGTCCTAGAGATATGGTGATCGTCTTTTGATCAGATTCCTACTGTTGTACTTCCCAGAAATTAACTTGTACTCTTGTACACACTCTTCTCAGTTTGTAATCAAACAACTTTTGTTTTTGCAAACAGTCATTAACAACTTGTGCACAAGGGTTAGGTTCCTTAAACGGTATCCCGGGTGCTACAAAATTGATTCGGCCTACTTGGATAGCTGTGCTGGGTTTTAGCACGGGTCATTCGGGAAACTTCCAGCGGGCTCACAATCATGCACCATCTAAACCAAGCTATGTCATCCAGAATGGCTAGACTTGCTCGTGACCTTCACATGAAAAACATGTAGTTTCTGTTAGCTATGATAACAATTGACAGAGAAGAACATGGTAAGTTTATACTGCAACGACACGCACTATCGTGTGTAAGTTTCATGATAGTTTACATTGATTATGCCTACTGAGTTCTTTCATAAAATTTATTAGGATGTCTAGAAAGATTACCAATTACATCATACAACTTTTTGAACCAAATGAGAGCATGGAATTTAATTAGTCACCCACCAGTATACGACAATGTACTGATCCTCGCTCTCAATAGGTGCTCTGAATCAATAAGGACGTGCCACCTAGCTGAAGGCGACGCTAGTTTATTTTGAAGCCTCGTCCGTGTGCCGAAGGCTTGTTTTAATCCTTTGGAAGACTTTGCATTCAGTCCAAGAAAGATGGCTTGACTCCCCACGACAACAGGTATTTTTGATGTTTTGGTTATAAAAAAGGGGATATAATGTATGGAACGGCTATTTCGTCAGCGTTCATTTTATATATAACTATTATAATAGAATCTTGTAAATGATGTGTATTATCAATGAAGAAAAGTTCCTTCTGTTTCAAATGTGTTATTCAATTTCTCTTCGTAATCGATTAGATGTTGTGTTTCGGATAACCTTACGATCATGCCTTGTACGAGCACAACTTGTTGGCCTATGTAGTCATGATTAATATGATTTCGATAATTGACTGAAAACTCCATATCTGATACATAAAGTTAGAAGACTACAGAAGACCGCAGCTGATCTCGTCAAGCAAACTTTTGTAATTTTCTTATGTATTTTTCCTTTCTTGATTCTAGTGTTATTTTGTGAGTCAGATATCACTGCATTTAGAAGATCATCATCACAAAAAAAACCATCTTTTTTCAAACCAAACCAATATACAAAAAGCCATTCTAAACCCAAAAGAACACCGAATACCTACTAGCCAAATTTGGTCAGAGTCCTTTGAACTCGGACCGAACTTAGTCACCTGAAATTGCTCCTGGTCAGAATGAATACCTAATCTTTTGGATCTCAAACGTTCAAAAATTTGAACGTTGCCCTAGCCGAGTTCTGTCCGAACTCTAGTTCAAAAATTCCTATAAATAGATAAGAGTTTTTTATTTTACTCGCTCATCTCATTCTTTATCTTCTCTATTCATTCTAATCCTTCCTATTACAAAGAGCTTTTCAATCTTCACATTTCCAAGACAACTCCTATTCTTCTATGTGTCGATGTATTTCGAATAGAAATATTCGAGTTGTATTTGGCATATAAAAGCTTTTCAAACAGTGTTGAAGTTTGTTTGTGGGCTTCGGATAAAAAAATGACGTTGTGAGAAGTTGGCATGTCCTTCGGAGTAAAGTACGCGGTGTAACCTCTATTTCAAATAGTAGATTTAACGCCAAACAAGGGTACTCGAGACTGGACTAATCCTCTCAGAGGTAAACCAGTATAAAATCTCGGTGTCTGCATATTGCTTCTATCTCACTATTTAATTACTATTTTATATTATTTTATTTAATTGTCTGTCTTTATTTGCCTTCACCTACATTAATTTTTATTTGGGGATATTATTTTCGCTACACTCTATGCACCCATCCCCCCACTAGAGGCGCCATCGATCCCACAATTGGTACCAAAGCTCAGTTTCTCTAAATTGGAGAAATGGCATCATTATACACTAGTAATGGTGAAGGCCAGTCTACAAATAGGCCTCCCTATTTTATGGCACAAACTACACATATTGGAAGACACAATTGAGTTTTTATCTCAAGTCACTTAATTTCGATTTATGGTCAGTTGTCATTGATAGTTATAAGAAACCACTTTTTATTATCCAAGATGGGAATATGGTTGAGAAACCACATGACAAGTATACTGATCACGAAAAGAAACAAGCAAGTCTATGCAAAACCTATTAATGCTTTATTTTGTATAGTAGATAGAACTGAATTCAATAGAGTGTGCCACGTCTCACGAGGTTTGGAAACTTCTTAAAGTAACTCATGAAAAAACTTCACAGGTGAAGGAATCCAAAATCTCAAGACACACAAGAATATGAGGCCTTCAAAATGAAGCCTAATGAGATTATTACTAACATGTTTACTTGATTCTTAGATATTCTTAATCCTCTATCTTCTCTTGAAAAAGAGTACAATAGTCATGAAAAGATACGAAAGGTACTTCGTGGATTAACCAAGAACTGGAATCCCAAAGCAATGGCTATAATTGAAGGGAACGATCTTACTATAAGACTCTCAAGACATTTATTGGAAAGCTTATGACACATGAGCTAGACCTTAAGAAATATAAAGAGCCAGCACCAAAAGAGAAGACTATCACCTTTATAGCACATCACAGATAGCTTCGGATAACGAAAGTGAGAATGACAGTTCAGACAATGAGCAGATGGCCCTTATGACGAGGAACTTCAGAAGATTTGTAAAGTATGATAATGCTAAAAAAAGAAGAAAGATTATAGAGATGACGAAGAACCAATATGCTACAGCTATAAGAAGATAGGTCATATCAAGAAAGATTGTTCTGTTGTAAGGAAGGGAAGCAGATACGATCAATTAAGCAAGAGAAGGACTTCAACCAGGAATTACACCAATACCAGCATCTGGTGTGAAAGTGAGGCAAGTGATTCTGAAAAAAGAAGAAGAAAGACCTTACAATGTAGCCAATCTATGCTTCATAGCTACAGATGCAAAGGTAACTACAATACTTTATATGAAGAATTTACTTTTGATGAATTATCTGATGCCTTCAGTGATCTACTAGAAGATCAGAAGAAGATGATGGATATGTATAAATGTGCTAAGAAAGAGATGAAAGCAGTACACTCTTAGTTTACTAGACAATCTCAGATATTAGAAGATATTAGAGATAAAACTTCTTCTAGTAACCCGGATGAGATTTCTTCTTTAAAATTGATATTACATTACACTCTTGAGGAGCTTGAGAAAGCAAATCAAGATAATATAAAACTCAAGGATCTCTATGAATTAGAAAAAAGAAGAAGTATAATATTGTTGTCAGAGAATAGATGCACTCCCGACCAAGTATAATGAAGCTTGTGATATCTCTAAAGATTAGAGATTAAACTGGATAAACAGGTTGTCAAACCTGTAGCTCAAGTGAACACGAATCACATGGCTAAACACAAACACAATATATCCAACATCACTAGAACTTCTAGAAGTCATGCATTCATGTATAAATTTTTTCATAAGAAGTCACACTCCTTTTCAAAACTCACATACATGATCTTTGAAGTTCACCTAGCACAAACATATCTGCTATATGTCACTATTGTGGTGTAGAGGACATGTTTCACATCAGTATAAAATTAGGAAGTTAGTAGACATGCATATATATATATATATATATATATATATATATATATATGTTTGGGTTCTTAAAACTAACACATTCTGACCTTCGAGAAAGTGGGTGCCAAAGGTTGCATCTTCAACTTCTGTTGTAGGTGGACCTACCCCCTCTCACTAGAAGCAAGTGGATTTTCGATAGTAGTTGCTCAAGACATATGATGGGTGATAATACTTTGCTTGCAACTCTATCGATGAAGAAAAAATGCTATGTCTCTGTCACGACCCGCGCCCAGATATTCGGATACGAGTAGATGGGCCGCGCCCAGCCTACGCCGCAGTATCGGTAGTAGAACGCTGTCAAGTACCTAATAATTATCTACAACATCTAGATGATCTATGATAATAAATGTACTCAAATCATGCCACAAATGACTAAGAAAGATATGAAATAGAAAGATATCAAAAACACTGAAACAGACAGAGTCTACAATGAATATACAAGACCAGAATGTAACAGAGGTAAATACAATAACGAAACAAAATCAAACTACCAGGGCCTAGAACTCCCGGAAGACAACTCACGGTGAAAGAACATCGAGATCTGTCTCTGCTAGCGTCACCATCTGGTCCAATAATATGGGGCATAACAACTTCCTAAAAAAATTGGTTATGTAATCAGGATTGGAGCGAAGCACATAACTCTAAAAGCAGTTCCATGGCATGGTAGAAAATATAGAACTAGCAATAGAATAAAGTGTAGGAGCGTAAAAAGTGTTTTAATGAGGGAGTCATCTCAGTCATAAGTGGCCCGCTTTACGCCTAACAGAGCAGGGAATTTCTTTACGCCCAAGACAAGGCTAATTGTATTATGCCTAAGCAGATTGATCTTTTTACGCTTGGGTCTACACCGGTGATTTTACGCCAAGGACTGAAGCAGCCTCTTTCACGCTGGACAAAAGCCATCAAATCTCGCATTTAAAGCTGACTTTGACATGAAGATATCAATGATGGCATTTACCACAGAATTCAATGGAATTTATCTCATACAAAGACCATTGTTGTCATTTATAGAGATCGAGCTACTTTACGCTCACTGAATGGTTTCTTTTACGCACGGGGTTTTACATGAGTCTTTACGCTCATAAAGAATAATGTGTGCGTGAAGTCTATTTGAGCCATTTTACGCTCAAGGTTATTCGATAACCGCTTTACGCTGGAAACCCATGACAGAGCTAGTTTACGCTCATCTTTTTACGCCCGATTCGTTCTGGCCAGTCTGAAACGTGGTGTGCCTACGTAGTCTTCATGCCACCTATTTCGAAGAACGTGTGTACATGTATCCTATTCTTACTGAAATAATGGGACACGTGTCAGTACATACAGAGGATGATTCTGATCGTGGAGGGCAGTTGTTAGCGTAAAGACAGATGTTGATACTCTTTTACGTACGAAAGCCCCAGTCAATAAATAGACTCATTTTTTTTATACAACAGACACACACAGAGGGAGAGACAGGAGAGAATACAGGGATCAGAGCTTCGAGATTTTGATTCTCTAGAGCATCCTTCTTCAACTTTTCTTCCAGAACAAAGTGAAGCAAAGCAGGAAAGCATTCGGCCTCGCCATCAGTGCCCAAGTGCGTCGATACCTTTCTGGTGCATTAGTTCTTCCAAATTGTTCTACTTCAAGCAGTGATCTTCATCATCATCATATGGTCCAAGGAACAAAGTGATCGTTTACGAATCAGACTTCCATAGCAATACTTTCCCAGAATCAAATTTGTACTTCTCGTACTTTTCTTCTTGTTTTTGTTTTCAAAAGCCAATTCCTCCAAGGCATTTTGTTAATCGAAACAAAAATGGCGACTCTGCTGGGGACGACCTTCTCCTCCGACGAGGAGGCGATTGCTCAATATGATGATGTTTCGATCGGTTCGACCAAGAAGACTCTGGTGGTACACTTCGACCAGACTGCCTATGAAGAGATGCTCCGAACTGGGGGTGGTTCTCGCCATTCCAATGTTCAAAAGTCTCGCAAAGCACGAAAAGTTTGGATTCCCAAATCCAAAGTGATTTCTGATCTCTCTGCTGCTTCTGTTGACAAGGGGGTTCTTCCCACTCCTGTCGTAGGGGCTCCCGTTCATAACGAGGCAGTCCCTACTTCAAAGTTGTACTCGAAGTATGACGGTTTGTCTTCCGTTTGTAACGGTGAAGATAACCAGGTTTCACACCCACCGCGTAAAAATCAAGTTTTACGCTCAGTGGGTAAGAACCAAATTTTACGCTCAGTTCATAAGAATGAGACTCCCGTTCGTAATGGGGCAGACTCTAAATCTTGTGCTTCTGGGTGTAAGAATCAGCCTCCCGTCGGTGACGTGGTAGGCCCAAATAAATTACGCTCCTCTCGTAAAACAAAATCTCCCGTTGGTAACGTGGTAGATAACAAGATTTTATGTTCCATGCGTAAAGATCAATCTCCTGTCTATGACAGTGTAGATGAAATTCACAATGATGCTCACATGTCAAATGTGAATGTATCTAAACGTGTGCAGCATAAAAATATTGTTGGTAAAACTTTTGTTCTACACCAACGACTTTCTTATACTGCTTTACGCAAGGTACCAAATTTACAAATCACACGCCAGGAAAATGGAGTCCTGCGTGCTAAATCTCAAGATTTACGCACACAATTCCAAGCGCGTAGAAATGTACAATTTGGTTCTGCGAATGCAGCCAGTAATCTTCTTTATACACAAGGGACTAAACGTTTTTCCACCCCCAATGTAATAAAGAAGAATACTTCATCCACTCCTTCTGACTTACATGAATTGCTAATGCAAAAGCGTAAGAATAGACAATCTCCGGTGACATTCCCCCAAGAAAAACATCTTTGTGAATACCACCAGGTTGTGATCAACTGTTGTTGTTCGGCTTCAAGACGATCAGTTTTTGATCGACTGAGTTTCAATGTACCTCCACATCAAGCTGAAGACCAAGAACATGAACCGCCATATATGTCAGTCAACATGGCATCTCATACTAACAGAGGACGACGTCTAAGACGGAACACGTCCCAAACTCCAAGTCAATAACAGTTCAACAGGCTTCTTGATTCCTTTGAAGGAGTATATCAGAACACACGATCAAGAAGACGAAGACATTTGCAGACTTCTGATTCAGAGGCTGGGGGTACTCAATCTTTTGAGTCTGATACCGATAGCGTAGATTTGTACTTCTATACAAACCATTCTGTATCTTCAAGAGAGGTTGAATCCTACGCTGTTGGAGATGAGCCAGAGACGTCATCTGCTAATACAGAATAATGTCTCACTGCTGTTGAACAATCACTGAAGGATATGCTTAACATGGTGCAAAACATGCATCAAATAATTTTGAATCAGCAAACTGCTCAACCGACAGCAGTGACACCGGCACCAGTAGCAGCACAAACTCAAGATAGTCAAGGGGCTGAAATACCTTTGAACATTCAAGAGCCTGCTGCTAATCAAAATTCTGCATCTCCGGATCCCATCATTTCAGAAGATGTACCACCTCCAGTGGGGGTCATGGTGCATCCAACGACTACTCAGTCAAATGTGCTTCCTCAAACCAGTGAAGCCATTCAAGCAGTGCGTGAACTTAAAGCACAGTTTGAAGTTTTAAGGGACAAAGATCAACTCCAGAGGCTAGGGATTAAGCAACCTTATCCTCCTCATTGGAATGACGTACCCTTTCCACCGAAGTTCAAGCCACAATCCATGGTTTTGTTCGAAGAAAAAGCATCTCCCAGTCAATATATCAATTACTTTGATATTATGACTGTATACTTGTAGAAAAATGATGCTCTTCTCACCCGAGTGTTCATCGGATGTCTGACGGGTTCAGCTTACGAATGGTATCGCAGCTTACCTGATAACTCTATTTCGTCTTTTGACGAATTCAAAGCAATGTTCCTCTCCCGCTTCTATGAAGGAGATATGGACATGAACATGTCCTCCTTGATAGAAATCAAACAAAAGGAGAAAAAAGATACTCGGACATTCATTGAACGCTTCCGACAGGCTACTCTAAAGATGCCTCCTGGTATGCCAGATTCAGCGTTGATTAACACGTGCAAGATGAATCTGCGACCATCCATCGCTGTCTTCACAGGTTCCCAATTCACAGATTAGGCTTCGTTCATCATAGCAGCAGTTTCTGCCGAGACCAATGGTAGGTTGGCTCGCGAACATGGGATGATTTTTGCGTCAGGAGATAAAGGGAAGAAAAATAATCCTAGCAATAATCCCGACAATCGTAATGTGAAAGGAAAAGATACTCTTATGGTCAATCTTTCCAAGAGCAAGACGACATCAAGCAATCAAGAATCTTCCAAGCCAAAGAAAGAATACTCCTTTGACGAAAGCGATATCCCAGGGATATTCCAATGTCTGGTCAAAAGTGGTAAACTTCAGATTCCAGAGCCAAAAAGGCCTAATAAGGTGAATTTGACTGACAATCCCAAGTATTGTATCTATTATAGATACATTAATCATCCTACCAGTGCTTGCTATGTCTTGAAAAAGAAGATCCAAGAGCTGATAAATGGTGGTGCCATCGCTTTAACCAATGATGACCATACGGTGACAACCAATATGGTTTCTCTTCAGTTTGGGGATTTTCCTCCACAGCAAGTCCCAGATGGAATTATACCAATTCCGAAGGTGACGATGAAGATTGTGAATATCCCGCCTGCCAGAGAAGAAAATACAGGATTGCTGCCTCTCACATTGAAGAATGGTGAAATCATGTGGGTACATCCTGACTTAGTGCCTGAACTGGAAAATGAAGGTAAAACTTCAGAATCCAAGAAAAGCAAGAAAGTCAAAACTTGCAACATGATTTCTCATATTATTCCAGATCCTGATGATCTGGATCATCTATGGAACGGCCTCCCTCTGGAAGATAGACTGAAAGGACTAAACATCTGTCCTCCAAGTCTAGCTCCTCCTACCAAGCTCAAGCTTACTCGTCAGCAGTGGCTAGCCATGAATAGTATTCCTTTATACCGGGCACAACGAGTCTTTGCCGCTTATGAAAAGGCTCCAACAGGGATTTCTCCTCGTTTCCCGAATCCTTCTTCTCCCTTAACTACAGAGACATCTGTACTTCATTCTCCGATAGTTGCAGAGATTCATTCCTCATCCTGTGCTGAAATGCCTGTTCAAAGTCCACTGCCTATCCATTTGTATAGTCAGCAATCTGTCATTCTCATGAAGAAGATGGGTTACGACTTTCAAAAGGCCGAAGGTTTGAACCATGATAAAGGAATCCGTCTTCCTTTACAAATTCAAAATCAGAATTCTACCGCTGGATTGGGTTCTGAAATTTCTCGTAACCATCCTCGCAAGAAGAAGGCTAAAGGAAGAAAGACTAAATCCTGTAATATGGTACTTTCTTCTCCTGAGCCTGAAGAAGAAACTTTTGCTGGTATGAACGATCTAGAATCACCATTGATCGTCAATATTGGCAATTCTATGCAGAAGACGGATGATGGTCCACCGTTGACTAATCCGAAGCATAGTAATCAGACTATAAATGATGTAAATATTGCTCATCTCTTTGATATCAATGAAGATTTCCTTTTCCGTTCGTGAAGAACAACACCCTGATTGGGTGGCCAATATCGTTCCTGTTATGAAGAAGAACGGAAAAGTCCGAGTTTGTATAGATTATCGAGATCTTAATACAGCTTGTCCAAAGGACAAATTTCTACTTCCCGTTACTGATGTTATGATAGACAATACATGCGGTTTTGAACGTATATCTTTCATGGACGGATTCTCAGGATACAACCAGATCAAGATGCATCCAGAAGATAAGAAGCATACATCTTTTTGAACACCTCTTGGGGTTTTCTGCTATACGGTTATGCCATTTGGTCTTAAAAACGCCGGTGCCACATATCAACGGGCTATGAGCAATATCTTTCAAGAACATCTACAGAAAATAGTTGAATGCTACGTAGATGACATTGCTATTAAAAGTCGGTCAAAGAATGATCACATTCAAGACTTGAAGACAGTATTTGAATTGATGCGCCAACATCAATTGAAAATGAACCCTACGAAATCTTTCTTAGGGGTTTCTAGTGGCAAGTTTTTAGGATTTGTCATTACCTCTTAGGGTATCCATGTTGATCCTGATAAGGTTAAAGCAATTCTTGAAATGCGTCCTCCTCGTAATCTGAAAGAGCTCCGTGGCTTCCAGGGCCGTATTGCTTATATCAGAAGATTTATATCTAATCTTTCTGGGAGATGTCAACCTTTCTCCCGTCTATTAAAGAAAGGAGTATCTTTTGTCTGGGATGAAGCATGTCAAAATGCCTTCAATGACATTAAACAATATCTTACAAACCCACCTGTCTTGGTACCTCCGGTAATAGGAAGACCATTTTTGTTGTACGTTCGAGCCTTGGATCATTTACTTGGCGCTCTTCTGGCACAAAAAAGCGACATGGGTCATGAACAAGCAATATATTATCTGAGCAGAACGATGGTAGGAGCTGAACACAGATATACTCCTGTAGAAAAGGAATGTCTAGCTTTGGTTTTTGCTGTCCAAAAGACAAGGTACTATGTCACTGGACAGACTATTCATGTCATCTCCAGAATAAATCCCATTCGGATATTGATGAGGAAACCGAGCATTCTTAATTCCAGGTTAGCTACCTGGGCGATGTTGCTCACTCCTTATGACATGGTCTATGTGCCTCAAAAATCAGTAAAGGGCCAAGCATTAGCTGATTTCTTAGCTGCTCATCCAGTACCCGAAACTTCGAAGTTATATGAAGATATTCCAGACGAAGTAGTGGATTGCAACATGGCTTTAAAAAATGACATATGGCAATTATATTTTGATGGAGCATCACGAGTGGGACCTAAAGGCAATATTGTCTATGGGGTAGGAATTGTCCTGGTTTCTCCTGACAAAATGGTTATATACCGTGCCTATTCTCTTAATGAGCCGTGCTCTAACAACGTAGCAGAATATAATGCTCTATTGATTGGTCTCCAAGTAGTAAAACAATTGGATATCGGATTCCTAGAAGCTTATGGAGATTCACAATTGATTGTCAATCAAGTTAGAGGGACGTACGAAGTCAGAAATCCTGATCTCATCCCTTATCATCAAGTGGTAGTCGAGTTGGTCCTTTCATTCAAAGGATTCTTCATTGAATTTGTACCACGTTCTCAGAATGTAGAAGCTGATGCTCTTGCCAGCTTAGCTGCAGATTTGGCTGTCCCGATCCGAAGGCAAAATACAATTACTTTGTTAGATCGAGATTTATTCTGTGTGAAGAATAATCTGCATATCGAACAAAGTTATGTTACAGAGGCAAGTTCCCAGCAGAAAGATTGGAGAACACCATTCATTGATTATGCAGTTCATAGAATTTTGCCTGAAGATCCTAAAGAAGCTGCATCAATTAAAAGACGATCATTTCGATTCTATTATGATCCGTCTTTGCATATGCTATATCGGCGTTCATATGACGGACTCTTGCTGCGTTGTCTTTCAGAAAGTGAAGCCAAACAAACACTGCGTGAGGCTCATGATGGTGTCTGTGGTGCCCATCCACCGGGTCCAAAGTTGCAAGATCGTATTCGAAGAATGGGGTATTATTGGCCCTCCATGATAGCAGATGCTGTAGACTATGCCAGAAGATGTAAAGCATGCCAGATTCACGCAGATTTTATTCATCAACCTTCTGAATTTCTACATCCTACAGCAGCCTCTTGGCCTTTCGAAGCTTGGGGTATGGACATTATTGGTCCTATTAATCCCCCTTCTGTCAAAGGACACCGGTTTATACTGGCTATAACCGATTACTTTTCAAAGTGGGCAGAAGTAGTTCCACTTGTTGAAGTAAAGACATTTAATGTAGTCAGCTTCATTAAACATCACGTCATTTATCGTTTCGGGATTCCTCGACGAATAATTTATGACAATGGACCACAGTTTGCCAGTCAGGCATTTTATCGTTTTTGTGACAAGAACCGAATTCAAAATCTGGCTTCTACGGATTATAATCCGGCTGCTAATGGTTTAGCTGAAGCCTTCAACAAAACGATCATCAAACTTCTCAAAAAGTTTGTCTCTTCTAATAAAAGAGATTAGAATGAGAAGCTTGGAGAATGTTTATGGGCATACCGAACAACAGTCCGGACTCCTACTGGTTTTACACCATTTTCACTGGTTTATGGTTGCGAAGCTGTCCTTCCATTGGAAATCCAGATCCCTTCTCTCCGAATCGCTATTGCTAATGAGATAACTATAGAGAATAATGATCGCTTACGTCTCCAAGAACTTGAAGGATTGGACGAGAAGCGTCTTCAAGCACAACAGCATATTGAGCTATATCAAGCCCGTATATCTCGAACTTTCAATCATAAAGTCAAAGAGAGGGTATTCAAAATTGGCGAACTTGTGTTGGCTGTCCGAAGGCCAATGGTGATGACTCACAAGAGCAAAGGAAAGTTCCAAGCAAAATGGGAAGGCCCGTATGTGATTGAGTCCGTGTTCTCTAATGGTGCTTACCGGTTATCAAAACCCAATGGAGATCTACTCATGCTGCCGATCAATGGCAAATTTCTCAAGAAATACTACGTATAAAAAGAGAAGACGGGACAAAAATAAAACTTCTTTTATTCAAAATAAAAGATTAAGGACGAGGGCCACTCCCTTCCTTATTGAATACATAGTCAGCCAATGCATAAAAGGCATTGTTTCCTGAACTCGTAAAAAATTTGCAGACGGCCATCCTCAGTGCTTCTTCTTCAGGAGTTTTCCCTGGCTCTACCAGGAAAGCAAGAATGTCTTGGGGAGGCTCGGGCGTAGAAGAACTGTTGCCTACTTCGGTCGGACCCGTCACTATTGGCTCAGCAGGGAGTGTCTCGACGACATCCTCAACCTTCATGGAAACTTCATTCTTGCTGTGCATCCTCAGAAGACATTCTTAATTGAGGAGCAGAAATGGGAATGGAAAGGTTACAAAGAGTTCTCGTCTATTTATAGAAAAGGATTATTAATGAACTGGTCTCTGAAATTGAAAACAACTTCTCATTTTCGAAAAGACCCATTCGTTCATACTTTTAGGTTCATCCATTTAATGATGGGACTGAATCATCCTTTTCCTTTCCCGAGAAATACGTTGATTCATCCACCATATGCGCTCATGCCATCTGTCTTCTTATTCCCCCAGCTACCAAGGTTTGGTTAAGCTGACTTCTTATTTCATGAGAGAGGGATTTTAAATCTTCTACCAATTTATAAAGAGAGTGGGATTCATTATTTATCATGTTTTCATAACCTCTGGATAAATACTGAATTTACCTACTTTTCTTATCTATCATTTTTCATTTGACCTCTGCATAGAAATTAATCTAATTTTCTTTTGAGTTCATATATGCTATTATGTCCATATTACCTCTGATAGCATCATATACTCTAAAACAGAAAATAAGATTTTATTTATCTATCATGTCCATATTACATCCAGATAGATACAAACCATTGATCATAGAAGAATCATCATTTCATTCCCATACTATCATAAAAGTCTATTACATTTCTTAGACTTTTCTTTATAATGGAAATCTATTACAAATTTTGGATTTTCATTCTATACCACAACAATAACCTAATAGAAATCTATATTCTTCTTTGGATCTTCTCCGTCGGGTTCGTTGTTGGTGGCAGTTCCTGACTGTCTGTGCCCCAGTGGTAACCGGAACAGCAGGAAACAAACTCTGGTCTTACCTCTCAGACGAGAGGAGAACCCCAGAGTAGGGCAGCCCGAAGGCGTGTTGCTGCCAATACAACTGGTGGATTAGGGGCAGCACCTCAAAGAAGATAGGAACGTACCCAGCATTGGGATACGATTCCTAGTTCTGCCGTGAAAGGAACTCTACTACCCGATCCCTCGGGGTAGAGTTGACTCCACCGTCCAACTCTCCGTGTATAAAGGCTCTTCCTACCAACGGAGGAAGACCCTTCTATCTCACGAAGAGTTCTGAGTTGTTTGATTTGCGCGTCAAAAGCGCATGAGCTCCCTGATGTTGATGTCAGAAGAACGCTCTCCACAGCGTCGAAGTCACCAATGCTAGTTCTGAAAAAGCTCTTTAGCCAGGCGTCTGCAGAAAACAAAGAAGAAAAAGTGTCATCAAATGCGTATTGAACGCTAACTAAAGACAGATGGCAAGGCTTTTATGCCGGTGTTTCAGCAAGGTTTTTTACGCCAGTGCTTCATAAAGGCTTTCACGCCATTTGCTTCAGCAAGGCTTTTACGCCGGCACTTCACGAAGGCTTTTACGCCAGTGATATGACAAGGCTTTTTACGCCAGTGCTTCAGCACGGCTTTTACGCCAATGCTTCAAACAAGGCTTTTACGCCAGTACTTCAGCAAGGCCTTACGCTCGTAAAATAGCTGTTTTCAAAAATAAGAAATTCGAAGACAGATATTTTCTTACGGTCGAACTTGCCATTTGAGTCGAAAGGTTTGGCTCTAATGATGGTTGAATCTAGGCCTAATGATCGGCCATGCAAAGGAACAACGTTGAAAAGCTCCGCCATCTCTTATTTGAAGAACAATATCGCAGAAAGCTATCTTCAGGAGGATGAGTACGAGAATACATGAAACATTCTCGGCTATTTATAAAGACTGAAGAAGTTATTAAAATGAGTCTATTTCGGGAGAAGATCTTATTTAAAGGATCTTGTAACCATAAGATAGACACCACGTGTTGGTTTGTTTCTTGGGAATCAACAATCACGGAAGCAGTCAACAGAAGTGCATAAACAAATACGCGTTCATAGATGGGGTTAAAACATCAAATATTTTATTTATAAAGGATGGAAGCGGATCCCTACATATAAAAGTCTCAGTACACAGAATATTATTATTCTTTGGGTTGACAAAGGGATGCACCCAACTCACGCATACTGCGAATCCCAGAGCGACGCATCGGACAAAGGAATGCTTCTGCGTCACCCGGTCCCTCGTATGCAGTTGAAGGACCACCATCAATACGACTGAAGACTGCTGGGGTCAGCCCAAAGCACTTTAGAAGATTTTGCGCTCGCTCGTTCTCTATCTCGAGGTTAAGCCTGGCGACCGAGGCACCCTCCACAATTGGCTCTTTCTTTGGCGCCATATCAACTATGAGGATGAATATTAAGAGTAAAGAGTTTGTCCTTATTTATACAAATTAAAATGACTCTTCACATTCCACATTGGAAACCGCTCACTCGGGAAGATGAAGATACATTTGAAAGTTACGAAGAAGAAAATTTATTGTGGCGGTTAAAGTGTTGACCAATATTATTTTTCTCTCTTGAACATCACGCTGACTGTTGGATATCCCCGCTCTTACGCGGTTGACTGTTGCGTATCCCGAATTTTGCGCTCAGCAAATCTCAACTTTTACGCTTCTGTTCAAAGTGTTTCAAATTTTGGGACATTTGGAAACTTTAAAGGGGGTCTTGTAGGAGCGTAAAAAGTGTTTCAATGAGGGAGTCATCTCAGTCATAAGTGGCCCGCTTTACGCCTAACAGAGCAGGGAATTTCTTTATGCCCAAGACAAGGCTAATTGTATTATGCCTAAACAGATTGATCTTTTTATGCTTGGGTCTACACCGGTGATTTTACGCCAAGGACTGAAGCAGCCTCTTTCACGCTGGACAAAAGCCATCATATCTCGCATTTAAAGCTGACTTTGACATGAAGATATCAATGATGGCATTTACCACAGAATTTAATGGAATTTGTCTCATACAAAGACCATTGTTGTCGTTTATAGAGATCGAGCTACTTTACGATCACTGAATGGTTTCTTTTACGCACGGGGTTTTACATGAGTCTTTACGCTCATAAAAAACAATGTGTGCGTGAAGTCTATTTGAGCCATTTTACGCTCAAGGTTATTCGATAACCGCTTTACGCTGGAAACCCATGACAGAGCTAGTTTACGCTCATCTTTTTACGCCCGATTCGTTCTGGCCAGTCTGGAACGTGGTGTGCCTACGTGGTCTTCATGCCACCTATTTCGAAGAACGTGTGTACATGTATCCTATTCTTACTGAAATGATGGGACACATGTCAGCACATACAGAGGATGATTCTGATCGTGGAGGGCAGTTGTTAGCGTAAAGACAGATGTTGATACTCTTTTACGCACGAAAGCCCCAGTCTATAAATAGACTCATTTTTTCTCATACAACAGACATACACAGAGGGAGAGACAGGAGAGAATACAGAGATCAGAGCTTCGAGATTTTGATTCTCTAGAGCATCCTTCTTCAACTTTTCTTCCAGAACAAAGTGAAGCAAAACAGGAAAGCATTCGGCCTCTCCATCAGTGCCCAAGTGCGTCGATACCTTTCTGGTGCATTAGTTCTTCCAAATTGTTCTACTTCAAGCAGTGATCTTCATCATCATCATATGGTCCAAGGAACAAAGTGATCGTTTACGAATCAGACTTCCATAGCAATACTTTTCCAGAATCAAATTTGTACTTCTCGTACTTTTCTTCTTGTTTTTGTTTTCAAAAGCCAATTCCTCCAAGGCATTTTGTTAATCGAAACATAAAGTACATGATATATTGTAAAGAAATACAGGAAAATAAGAACTAGCATCATGAAGATATAAGAGACTGAGTACATGAATAAGATAGTGTAAATGGTAATCTGTAATAATATAAGTGATTTAGAGCACAAGACATTTATGTGATTGGTTTAGGTTGCACGTGAGTAATCTATGGTAACTCCATTATACATGAGGGTATAATAGACATGTGCATGAATATACTAGAGAGATTAATCACATAATCACTTCTACTCTCCTCTACCCCAATCAGTACACAAGGATCCGATCATGTTACGTTACGTACATGATTGTTAGTTTAAATATGAAGCACATGTGAGCATATGAGAGTACATGATAACACATGAGAGCACATGATTGTACATGAATAATACAAGTACAAGGAGTACACGATGCACATGATAAAGTACATGAACATGATAACAAAGTGTCAGCATCAAGTAAAGTAGTCTAGAGTAGGCAATATAGATACTATCATAATGAAAACGATCAGAGAATGTACTCGCCTCGATTTGGTTGAAGTCGACGTACGCGACACGAACGTGTCGACACGGCTAGGTACGACGCTATGCTCCACAAGATGGTCCCAAATGATGGTACAAATGGTCCCATCGAGTTCAGAATAGTCCAAATTGCCTAGTTTGGTATATGAAGCCCAATATCAGAGTTCGACACAATATTGAATCAAGAATAGGAAACGACTTAAATAGTCGCGATTATGGTATAATTAATAAGTCAAAGGAGAAAAAATGATTAAAGAATTTAGTTGAACATAGAGCTAATTAGACCAAGATATTAATTTTTGTTTTTAGGAAGTATAAAGAAATTATCAATATTATTCTAAAGGATTTAGGCAAAATATTAACTTGTAATAAAAGCCTATCTCCGAGTAATTGATTAAATAATATCTAAGGCCAAAAGTTCATAAACAAAATATGTAAATCCCTCATTGAATAATTACTCAAGACCCGAGGCCAATTTGACCTTATTCCAAAAATATAGGGCTAAAAGCCCGTGCTGTATACAAGTGTATGGCTAATGCCCATTTCATTATTTAAATAATTACTTGAATTAAAATATCATGAAATACCATCAATACTGAATAGTATGTATACTTTATCATTATATGTTTGCAAATGGGCTTAATATTAGGGTTATATACTAAAAGCATCACTTTTGTAGTAACCTTATTTCCTTAAATTTTGAATGAGAATCATATAGGCAAATGTTTGCATATTGTATTTGTTGCAAGTGTTAATGCAAATGTCTGATATTCTATATTGTAGATAATATGGTGTGTGGTGTCACACAGAAGATCATATTATCAGTTTCCTATAGAGTATATAAATAGTTCATAACCTAGATGGACTTGGACAATCTATTGGAAAGGTTGTAGTGTAATCTGGTATTAGTCTATCTTGACTATAGGTTTATACTAGTACACTTTGTGTGTATTGAACAGGACCACTTGAGGTTGTTCTCTTTGTACTGACTACATAAGAGAACAAACAGCTCTGTTATTATGGATGCTTGTGCTCTTAATCCGGATATAATAACGGACATGTATATGCAGTGTGCATTACTTTGACTCATAAAAGAGTGAGATTCATTATGGATCAATAACCTCTATGAATTGGGTAATAACATTGTATATATGATGGGCTGTTGATTATAAATGGAATCCATGTCCCGATACATCGGGTTGATGATGTCCCCTTAAGGAGCTCATAAGGATTGTCATATAAACCCTGCAGGTGGATTATATCCGACATAACAAATAAAGTTGAGCGGTACTACTTAAGGATAAAAGATGTCGAATCAATATAGTTGTTAGTAACTTAATTTGATCGACGGACATACGACATCTTAACATGGGGAGCCAAACGAGCATATAATAAAAGGAGCCCACAAACATAATTTGGGATCAGGGAGGTAGTGCAACAATAGCTCATTAGTGGACCGAGCTATTGTTAGTGGGCCTGGATTGTGTGTTCGGGCTGAACACGGGATATCCAGATCCGTTAGGAGGCCTAACCCTAATTTCTCCTCATGGTCCCTGCCGTAGCCTATATATATCCTCTATTCTCTGGCCGCCAGATTACTGATCAAAAATCTAAAACTTTTTCTAAATTTGTGATTCACGTAAGGAGAGAAAGAGAGGGCTACCAAGGAGAAAAAAATGTTGGGAGATCGTGGCCCACACGACGTCCAACTCGAGGAAGGAATACGTACAAAAGATCTTGTAGTCGTCCGCTCGAGATTGCCAGGAATTACTTGTCTCTTTTTCGTCGCAGGTATAATTCGTGAACCCTATTTTCCGTCTATGAAGGGTTAGAACACGTATTAGATCTGTTTAACTTTCTATCGATCAATACGCACACCAAAGGAAGGGTCCTGGGAATCCCCAGTTCCATCAATTGGTATTAGAGCTACTATGGATCTATGTATTGATTGATACGTCCATGTTGTCCAATAAAACCTGCGCTGTGCAATAGTCGGTAGATGTAGATCTGTTCTAATTCGATTTTGCAGGCATCTTAGATCCAACTATTATGGTCCAATGCATGTTTTTGATTATGTTGTTTAAACCACGGACATGTCATGGATGTTGTTGTTGCTGTGGATGTAATTAAAATCACGAGGGTTGATCGTGCTTATTATTTTAATATTTCAATCTAGATTATGTGTGAACTCCTTCGGGAGGCATATGATTGATGTAATTTTAATTATTTTTGATCAATCGTGATGGCGGTGGTGGCTGTTTCTGACGCCGGACGAGATACTGGTTTTAAGCAGTCCAGAGGCAGACAGATGATTTTCGATGAAGGAATCGACAGCCAAAACCTAAATATAAAAAAATTGGGGCGGTGCCCCGAATCCCGCAACCTGATCGGGCAGGTCGAACCCCGAATAGATCTGCGAAGCGGCAAATTTTGGATTCGGATAGTTGAGGACGGAGCAACAAAGATGACCATAATAGTTGGATATTTTCTCTTATTTTTGTCATTTTACTTTTTCTGATTATGCATGTTTATTATTGTGTGGTTGTTTTTTTGAAAAACCAAGCCTACATTAATAATGGACAACATGGACATAATATCAACTAGTAGAAAAACTCTCATTGTTAAATAACTAAGTGGAAGAGGATATTTATTTAGTATAAATCCTATGGTCTCCATTACTGGTTTGTAGGTGATGTAATTATACTTGCGTGTTGGCTTTAGCGCTTTCCTCCATATCGGATGAGTATAATTATGGATCACCAATACAAACTTCCTTAGGGATAATTGTAGAAAGTTACCTAGTATGTGTTTACTTCTCCATCTGAGGGAACTCATTAGAAGGTAGTGGACTTAGCATTAAGTAATGGTATACACTTAGATACAAATAATGGTATCCTCCCCATCGGAGTCACTGCTATTATTTGTATGACCAGAGCAAGACCAACATATTAATTTTATTTGTCATAAAGTTATGTTGACATGATAGTAAAATTAATAAGAAAAACCTACTTGAACAAAGTTGAATTTGTATACGTCCACACTATCGTGGCATGCTAAATTCATGGTGTTCAAGGTGTTGGTGAATTTCTTATTATTGTTTTGAGGGAATCAATATTTATTTAATTCAAAAAATTTTTTTTGTCCTACATAATTTTATTTATGTGATTCTCAGGATTTCAAAAAAATAGGTTCTTTGAGTCCACTTATGGTGATTCTTAAAGAAAACAAACTTACTGGACCTAATTATATTGACTGAAAACGTAATTTGGACATTGTTCTGACTGCTAAGGAGTACAAATATGTACTTGTTGACGAATGCCCACCTAAGCCTGATGCTAACTTTGATGAAGAGGTCAAAGAGGCTTATAAGAAGTGGAAAAAGGCAGATGAGATGGTGCGGTGTTACATTCTGGCATCTATGTCAAATGTACTGCAACATCAGCATCAGGCTATGTCCACTGCTTATGACATGATATATAGCCTCAAGGAACTCTTCGGACATTAGAGTAGAGCAGCTAGGCAGTTTGCTATGAAATATTTGATAAATACAAAAATGGCTGAGGGTACACCAGTAAGGGATCATGTTCTCAAGATGATGGGTAATCTGAATGAGATGGAGATCCTTGGAGCTAAAATCGATGGGGAATCCCAGGTCGATATCATTCTCGGGACTCTGCCTAAAAGTTTTGACAATTTCTGCCTTAATTACAACATGAACGAAAGGTTGTATAGTTTGGCAGAACTTGCAAAAGAGCTACAGGATGCTGAATCTCTCTTTAGGCAGAGTGGTCATGTTTTTGTTTCTGAAAATGCTTCTACTTCTAAGCCAAAAGGCGGTAAGAAGAAGAATAACATTTAGAAACATGCAAACTCAGCAAATAAGGGCATGGGACCTCAAGGCGCGATGAAAAAGCCGAAAGGCAAATATTTCAAGTACAAAGGGTCAGGACATTGGAAGACTGATTGTCCATTTCTCAAACAAGGGAACAAAGAAGATATATCTTATTTACTAGTAATTGAAACATATTTAGCGGTGTTATCTACCGGCACCTGGTGTGTAGATACATGAGCCACTAATCATGTCTGCAATACATTACAGGGGTTCCAGAAAACCAGACGACTCAGTGATGGAGAGATATGCTTATTCATAGGTGATGCTACAAAAGTATCGGTCGTTGCATTAGGAGATATTACTTTATCTTTTGGTAGAAATAAGTCTTTGACATTGAGAGATTGTCTTTATGCACCTTCACTTAGAAGGAATTTAGTTTCTGTTTCTATGTTAGTTAAGGATGGATATTCAGTTTATTTTAATGACAATATTGTTATTAGAAAGAATAAACATTTTATCTGTTCTGGTGCATTGGTTGATAATTTGTATGTCATTAATCCTATTTCGCCCACAATGTAACTTATGAAAATGAATAATATGTCATCTAACTTAAATAAGAGAAAAGAACCTTCTTGTATGAACCAAACATATCTTTGGCACTTGCGATTGGGACATATTAACCTAAGAAGGATTCAAAGACTGGTTGAAGATTGACCTTTGAGTTCATTGGAAGTGGAGGCACTACCAGTCTGTGAATCCTGCTTGGAAGGTAAAATGACCAAAAGGCCTTTTACGGCAAAGGGGTATAGGGTCAAAGATGTGTTGGAATTGGTTCATTCTGATTTGTGTGGACCCATGACTATCCAAGCTAGAGATGGCTTTGGATATTTTGTCATATTTATTGACGATTATTCAAGGTATAGATACATTTATTTGATGTACCGTAAGTCTGAGTGCTTTGAGAAATTCAAAGAGTATAAGGCTGAAACGGAGAAACGACATGGAAAATGTATCAAGTCATTACGATCAGATCGTAGTGGCGAGTACCTCTTTGGAGAGTTTAGGGATTATTTATCAGAGGCTGGAATTGCATCCCAATTGACTGCACCTAGAACGCCCCAGCAGAATGGTGTAGCCGAAAGAAGGAATAGAACTCTTATGGAGATGGTTAGATCAATGATGAGTTATTCGAATTTGCCAGATTCGTTTTGGGGATATGCCTTAGAGACTGCAGCTTATATTTTGAACTTGGTTACTTCTAAGTCAGTACCTCTTACTCCCACAGAGCTGTGGATTGGGCGTAAGCCTAGTCTGAAACATGTTTGCATTTAGGGTAGTCCAGCACATGTGCTGAATGGGAAAGCAGATAAGTTGGAATCTCGTACAGAAGTATGCTTGTTTGTAGGCTATCCAAGAGGAACGAAAGGAGGTTTATTTTATAGTCCTAAGGATCAGAAGGTCATTGTTAGCACCAATGCCCGATTCTTAGAGGAAGACTATGTGATGAACCATAAATCCACAAGTAGAGTTGTTCTAGAAGAACTAAGACGTGAGACACCAAGTACTTTAGTACCAACAGTATAAGAGGATGAACCACAAATAACTGCACAACGTGTCACAAATGTTACACCACAACCGAGAGGATGAACCACAAATAACTGCACAACGTGTCACAAATGTTACACCACAACCGATAGTGCCTCGTCGTAGTAGGAGGGTTGTGATACAACCTGATAGATATATGTTCTTGGGAGAGTCGTCAGACTTCATCCCTGAGGAACAAGATTATTATCCCTGTACCTACAATGAAGCACTCCAAGATAAAGATGCAGAGTCTTGGCAAAAAGCAATGATATCTGAAATAGAATCTATGGATTCTAATCAGGTCTGGGAGCTTGTAGAACCACCCGTTGGTGTAAAAGCCATTGGATGCAAGTGGGTCTATAAGAGAAAAAGAGGATCAGACGGTAAGGTTGAAACCTTTAAAGCTCGGCTTGTAGTAAAAGGTTTTACTCAAAGAGAGGGTATCGATTATGAGGAAACCTTTTCTTCTGTAGCCATGCTTAAGTCTATTCGGATTCTTTTATCTATTGTAGCTCATCTCGATTATGAGATTTGGCAAATGGATGTCAAGACAGCTTTCCTTAATGGAAGTCTTGAGGAAGATATCTATATGAAGCAACCAGACGGGTTCATTGAAAAGGGCCAGGAGCATCTTATTTGTAAGCTCAAGAAGTCCATTTATGGACTTAAGCAAGCTTCCAGATCTTGGAACATATATTTTGATCAGGTGATAAAATCCTATGGATTTGATCAATGTCAGGATGAATCATGTGTATACAGAAAGTGTGACAGAAACGTGGCGGTGTTCCTAGTACTTTATATAGATGACATCTTGCTCATTGGAAACAATTTGAAGGTGTTATCTGATGTAAGGGTATGGTTATCCAAACAGTTTAATATAAAGGACTTGGGAGAAGTAGGTCACATCCTTGGGATCAAAGTTCTACGAGATCGCAAGAAAAGGATGTTGGGCTTATCCCAAGCTTCCTATATCGATACTGTACTAACTCATTTTAGTATACAAAATTCTAAGAAAGGTTTCTTACCTTTTAGACATGGAATTGCTCTACCAAAGGAGCAGTGTCCGAGGACACCTAAAGAGATAGAGAACATGAAGGTAGTTTATACTTCAGCAGTAGGAAACTTAATGTATGCAATGCTATGTACGAGACCAGACACCTGCTTTGCCGTAGGCATGGTCAGCAGATATCAGTCTAACCCAGGACAAGAGCACTGGACTGCCGTAAAGCATATTTTGAAGTACTTGAAAAGGACTAAAGAGTATATGCTAGTTTACCAGGCAGATATTTAGTTCCCTTGCGGTATACAGACTCAGATTTTCAGTCAGATAGGGATTCCAGAAAATCTACCTCAGGTTATGTGTTTACTTTGGAAGGTGGAGCCATTGTGTGGAGGAGTATCAAGCAAAAATGTATTACTGATTCCACCATGGAAGTCGAGTATGTGGCAGCCTCTGAGGCAGCCAAAGAAGCGGTTTGGCTCAGAAACTTTCTGTTGGACTTGGATGTGGTACCTAGTTTGCCTAAGTCTATTACACTTTATTGTGATAATAGTGGTGCAGTTGCAAACTCGAAGGAACCACGAGCCCATAAGACAGGCAAACACATTGAGCGCAAGTACCCCATGATATGAGATTTCGTAAAGAAAGGAAAAGTTGCTGTGATCAAGATAGCATCAGCCGACAACCTAGCTGATCCCTTTACAAAGAGCTTACCAGTTAAGGCGTTTGATAGTCATGTTGAGGGAATGAGAGTCAGATGTGTAGCAGCATGGCTTTAAGTATAAGTGGAAGATTTGTAACAGTATAATAAAAATCAATGCTTTGAGTATAAGTGGGAGATTGTTAGGGTTATATACTAAAAGCATCACTTTTGTAATAACCTTATTTCTTTAAATTTTGAATGAGAATCATATGGGCAAATGTTTACATATTGTATTTGTTGCAAGTGTTAATGCAAATATCTGATATTCTATATTGTAGATAATATGGTGTGTGGTGTCACACAGAAGATCATATTGTTCCCTATGGAGTATATAAATAGTTCACAATCTAGATGGACTTGGACAATCTATTGGAAAGGTTGTAGTATAATCTGGTATTAGTCTATCTTGACTATAGGTTTACACTAGTACACTTTATGTGTATTGAACAGGACCACTTGAGGTTGTTCTCTTTGTACTGACTACATAAGAGAACAAACACGTCTGTTATTATGTATGCTTGTACTCTTAATCCGGATATAATAACGGACATATATATGC
This sequence comes from Iris pallida, assembly GCA_029216955.1. Classification (NCBI taxonomy): domain Eukaryota; kingdom Viridiplantae; phylum Streptophyta; class Magnoliopsida; order Asparagales; family Iridaceae; genus Iris; species Iris pallida. Next base: position 16,387,862 of record JANAVB010004800.1, read on the forward strand.
AGTGTGCATTACTTTGACTCATAAAAGTGTGAGATTCATTATGGATCAACAACCTCTATGAATTGGGTAATAACATTGTATGTATGATGGGCTGTTGATTATAAATGGAATCTATGTTCCGATACATCGGGTTGATGATGTCCCCTTAAAGAGCGCATAAGGATTGTCATGTAAACCCTGCAGGTGGATTATATCCGACATGATGAATAAAGTTGAGCGGTACTACTTAAGGATAAAAGATGTCGAATCAATATAGTTGCCAGTAACTTAATTTGATCGACGGACATACGATATCTTAACATGGGGAGCCAAACGAGCATATAATAAAAGGAGCACACAAACATAATTTGGGATTAGGGAGGTAGTGCAACAATAGCTCATTAGTGGACCGAGCTATTGTTAATGGGCCTGGATTATGTGTTCGGGCTGAACATGGGATATCCAGATCCGTTAGGAGGCCTAACCCTAATTTCTCCTCATGGTCCCTGCCGTAGCCTATATATATCCTCTATTCTCTGGCCGCCAGATTATTGATCAGAAAGTTTAGGCAATATCTTAGACACGATCAAAGGTTGATAGGGGAGTTAAAACATGATAGAAAGTTTAGACAATATCTTAGACACGATCAAAGAACGACAACTTTGGCACGATTTAAGATAATTAGTTCAAAAATCATTTAGACACGACTAGTAATTTTGGCATGGTAAAGTCGTAATATGACACGATTTAGAACAATTTCAAGTTATTTAGTCATAATCTTAATCACGACTAAGAGAAGTGAATGTGGAACGAAATTTGAGTATAAAACGATCGGTAGTTAGATTTGATGAAAATCAGACTCTAGGTCGTATAAGCACGATCAAGATCCAAGCTTAGTTGTGAATGACGATAAAATCATGATTTCAAAATCAAGGTCTTATAAGCACGATTTAGGAAGAAACCCAAGTCATTTAGGCACGATAGAATTTATTCAGACATGATTAATTTTTAATTCTGATACGACTAATTTCGTAATAACAACAGATAGCCGTGATCGAAAGTCAAAATTCTTAGGCACGATTTAGAAATAGGTTTTTAAGTTATTTAAGAGCGAAGTCGGGACTAGGGAAATTAAAATCATTCAGTTGTGATCAAGTTATTATTTCGATCTAGAATGTCCAATATGATCTAGGCTCGATAAGATTGGATTCATGATTATATAGGCATGTTCAAATGCGAAGGTGATGCGATTGGTATCGCTAGGAATAATGAAACATTTGGCACGATCAGTGACCAAGGATCAAACCATCTGGTCACGAGTGAAATCAAGGTTCGGACGTGCCGAAGGATTCTTGAATGACTCAAATTGCTTAGGCATCAATTTAGAAATAGAGCGATAAATTTTAAAAATCTAATCAGGATTTGGAATGAATCTGAGCACGAGTGACTAGGGAATCAAAATTTAGGTACGATAGAACACTCATTCCGATATAGTCGTAATTTAGAGATAAAGGTTTTAAGTACTATTTGTGGGTTAAGATCAACACGTACAGTCATGATTATTAGAATCATGATCGTGAAATCAAGTCATATAGTCATGCCAAGTCATCTAGGCACGATAAATCACGAGAATTTTAGATATAATCAGGGAAATCAAATCATGGTCAGAAAAGATTTTAGGTACGAGTGTAAAAATCCAAACATGATAAAAAATTAAAATTCGATACGATCAACGATAAGGTCAGTCTAACCTTGATCAAATAGTATTTAGATATGATAAAGAATATGATAGTAACCTAGGTATGACCAAACATAAAATTTTGGTATGATCAAGGATAGTATAAAGCTTAATCGTGATTGGAACAGAATTTAGTCATTTTCAAGAACAAATTGGAGTTTTACGCACGAGTGACATTGGTATCGAAGTTGATCACAATAAAAATTAAAATATTGACGCGAGAAAGAATAGGGCTAATCAGTTCTTGATTAAAATAGAATTTAGGTTTAATAAGAATGAAATCAAATTTTCGATCACGAGCAACAAATTGATAGAGATTCAGGTCACGATTGAAACTAAATCAATCGAGTACGATCAAGGATAATGGTAAGATAAGGGAGATGACCAAAGTCGATTGGTCGCGATTAAGGGAATTAGAATTCAACGATATTTATATCTTAAAGGATGATTCAAGGATATGGAATAATTTGAATTCCTTTTATTATGATAGAGAAATAAAAAAGGCAAGATTTCATAGAGAAGTCAAGTTAATCATCTCACTCTGCTACTACCAAGTTTATCTGATCATCATTTGTCAATCATACTTTATCTCACAAGTCCAAATATGAAAATCAACCCTTACGTGACTACTAACGAAAATTATAACCTTCAATCATGAAGATTTGACCTTGTCAGAATACTATAGACTTGACCTTTATTCCAAGGTTACTAACCCAGGAAGTATATTCTTTGTTAGAGCTCAATACTATCTACTTAATCATCCTTAAATCCAAATTCCTCTACCTTGTCCTAAATTGGATCCGAAACCTCTAAATCAAAGTTTATAAAATCCTTGAACTTATTCAAATCACGCTCCTCGTATTACTCAAATCTAATACCACTATGTCATACAAAAACTTATTCTCTATTATAAAATCAACCTGCATATTTTTTTAACGTACACCTTCAAATATTATCCTTCTTAAATTTTAAAATTTCAACAAAATCTCTAAAATTTCCTATAACTCAAAATCCTTGTGTTCTTTCTATTCCTAGTCATCCTCTTACCAATATCTTGTTCAATTTTGTATCATCATCGCATATAGTTAAAATCTCTTCTCCATTACTAAATTCCTAAATTTAGCTTCATAGACTTAAAGTGAAATATCTCAAGGATCAATAACCTAAAATTATCCAAGTTCTCAAAAACTAAGTCGACCTCGAATATCCTCATCAGTTCTGAAATACATCAATGAATTACTACCGTCCTAACCATTAATATATACTCTACTGTCGTTCTTACTCGAAACTCTTATACGTTCTTTCCAAAGTAATTTATACCCAAAATATTTCTCTAAGTGTAATCCTTTCCAAATTGATAATATCGATCGCTTTATTTTATTCTCAATCTCAGTCGCATCTCTATCCCAAAATTCTATTTCAAGGTCCAATATTTATATTCCTACCATGATTACCATATGATAACAAATTATGCCTTTTCGAGCTAGATAATTTACGATACTTTTTCGATCTTTCCATGGTAAAGAGATATGAGAATTCAAAAGATTTCAAAGTGTAGCCGACAGAAGTAGATACGAGATAGTTGATCGATGTAATTAGGACATAGTTAATCAAGGTAAGGAAATAAGGGTAAGATAAGGAAATAACGGTAAGACGAAAAAATAATGATAAGAATTGTTCTTGCTCATCTGTTTAAAAGAAGTGAACCAATTTAAGATATGATCTGATAATCATAGACGTTTATCCAAAATTATGTTGCCAAAATTTTTGCCACGCCAGTAAGCATAGCCACAATAAACGATAGAGTCCATAACTAAGATATACACGCTATAATTATGTTATCTAAAATTCTCACCACGCCAACCGGTATGGCTGTAAGAAATTCTAAATTTCGTAACTAAGATAAGTATATCCAAAATCAGGCTCTATGCCCTTATCATGCTAGCTAATATGACTGCAAAAAATTCTAAACTCCATAGATAAAGCAGACATTTACCCTTCTCACAGTCCTCATCAAATATGTTATCAGAATATATCTTAATTCAATAATATATATATATATATATATATATATATATATATATATATATATATATATATATATATTATATATATATTCAAATTCAAATTCAACAACAAATTTCAAGATTTAAAATTCAACAACGAATCAAGGATAAGTAAATGGAAACAAGTGGAAACAGATTCTGAGGTAGGGTTTAGAGAGAAGTTCCAGGGGTTGTCCCAAGAATACTATCTAGGTCAAAATTCAAAATTTCTTGAATATATTCTAAAACAAACCTCAACCTTTATATACAAGATTGGCTAATCATTCTCTTCTCAACCTGAATGGTATATAAGTTCAACTTCTACCTTCTAGTTCTCTCTGGGGTCCATAAACTCATCCTAATGCAAGAATAGGGTTCGATAACGGACAGATATTTCAAAAACAGTACGAGCAAAAGCAAGTAGGAATAGACTCGAAAGAGTTTCGATATAAGATTCTTAGGGGTCATCCTTGAAATTTATCAAGAGATCCTAATATGTGATTGAGTACCAAATCCTAAAATATTCCATGACTTAAATCTTAATCCTAGGGCAGGCTCGGATTATTACGACTAAGCCTAAGTACTACCACGACTTCGTAATAGTTGCAAAGGCTGACCTGCATGGGCCACCATAGTCTCCTTTGGAAATAATTTAAAAGAATATATAATAGGTAATGACGACATAGGTACTTCTCTCTCTCTCTCATATTATTAAAGATGTTTACTTAGTAATAGAATTAAAACCTTCTGAGTATAAGTCAATTGACTGATCATGGTTATGAAATTAATTTTGTTAAGGATAAATGCTTTATCTATGATAAAACTTTTGGAATAATCTCTTTTGAAGGATTAAGAGAGGACAATATATATATTTTATATCTACTGGAGAATACTGATAGTACAGGAAAGTGTCTCTACACATCTCAAGACGAAAGCTGGATATGGACATACATCTTGGACATGTAAACATAGACACTATTGCAAGATTATCCACTAAGAAATTGGTAAGAGGCTTATATGATATTACTTTCAAGAAAGATATAGTCTATATCGAGTATGAAAAGAACAAGGCATCCAAATCATATTTCAAGTAAATAAACGTTTTAAGTATCTCTAGACCTCTTCAATTGTTACATATAGACTTATTTAGACCAAGTAGAGTCGCCAAGCTTGGTGGTAAGTTATATGCTTTTGTAATAGTTGATGACTTTTCAAGATATACTTGGGTTTATTTTCTTGCAAATAAAAATGAGACCTTTTCTGAATTTGTTTCTTTTTGTAAAAATGTCCAAAATGAGAAATGATTCATGATTACTCGTACTCAAAGTGATCAAAGAGGAGAATTTGATAACCATGATTTTAAAACTTTTTATGAAAATGGTTTATCACATGAATTCTCTTGTCCCAGAACTCCTCAACAAAATGGCATTATGGAGAGGAAGAATAGAACTCTTGGCGATATGGCCAGAGGTATGCTTAACCAGCATAATCTTCCAAAGTAAGTTTGGGCAGAAGATGTTTATACAGCATGTCATGTGTTTGCCATTAAAAATTATTTAAAATAACGTTTATAAATAGCAAACTAAACAGAGTACAATGTAGGATCTCATTGGAATCCTTCTACTACACTTTTGTTTTTATCTGGGAAGCGTGGCGATAGAGAGGTGATTCTTTACTCCGTTGATGATCTGATGACTATTTTGACTCTCTGAAGGTCTGAGTTACTCTGGAAGGTAATGAGTCGAAGATGTTAAAGCTCTTGAAAATATTGAGAATATTGAAGTGGTTGAAGACTGTTGAATGAAGGAATGGTCCTTCTATTTATATGCAGCAGAATAATCTGCTCATGCGCTCATATGCGATACACGTATGGACATTTTGTACGTAGGGATGCCACGTGTTAGACTTTTTTGGGCGCATGGATGATGCGTTGGGGAGCTAGAACTAAATCTGTTTGAACTACACTTGTTAAGCTGCGGAGGAGCTGACATGTAGCAGTTGTTGAGATTTGGTTGTTGTTGAGGTCTCGAGTGGTTAGCACTCGTTCATTGATAGAACTGAGTCAAAGAAATGTGGCACATGCCCATCACTCAAAGATCCTTGCTTGACTTGAGTAATACGCCTAGGATCTGGCATATGAAGAGGCTTGATTCATGACTTTTAAGGTCAAATAACAAATCTTGGCGCATGACTTCAGAAGCACATGCTGAGTTTGGGCACATGGTTATAGAGGCGCATGCAAAGGAACCAGTTGGCCATGTGGCAAGGCGCAGTCGTAACCGATAGAGAGTGATGATTGTGTCTTTTTATTTTTACAAAAGTTGTCAACTGTTCAGACTTCGAGATACATGCTGCTGTCATTTTCATCATTTATCATTAGATGCTTCAATGGATGGAGAGCTCAAGGGGCATATCAGATGTGTAGTGCATGTCCCCTTAAGGTGTATCGGTTGCGGGGTACATCTGTCTGAAGAGCGCATCAGCCATTGGGCGCATCTCCTTTGGTCAACACATTTTGAGTGTTTCGAGGCCAAAATTGATGACTTTTGACTTAGCTGAGTTTGAGATGGCAGATTCATTGCCACGAATGCATATCCATCGCATTAATTTCGAGTAGGTTGGCACTTGGCGCATGGCTTTGGTTTATGCCTTAGCCTATAAATAGTAGCAGTGGGAGAGAGTTTGTTCTCGTTTCACCTACCTTCTCAACGAAGATAAACTCGACCGATCCTCCCCCGTGGCAAGATGTTGCAATGTGGGTTGTGAATCTCTTTATTCAAAGAAGCTTTGATGATGAACTCCTTCAAAAGACTGAGATGCGCCTGGTAGGCTATGGAAAGAACAATTCGTGCTCGTACCCCTTGTCGATATTGTTCTTCTATGAGACGACATTGGAAGCCTGTTACATGCAAAGCTCGGGGTCTTCGTACCGCGACTTCCATTATGCAAGAAGAGACACCGGGTTTGGATTGATTGCCAACCCATATTCTGCTCAATAAATGCTTCATTAGCCGAAGCACTCGTGTGTTGACGAGGAAGCGATTCGCTTTGATGAGGAGGAATGATACGCCTATGCTGAGACGCCAGAGTGATGCGCCTAGCTGCAGAGTTTTTAGACTATGCTTCTTTGTAATAGATAATAAAAAAGCCATGTAATAGATTTTTATATAAATAAAAATCATTTTTTCATGCGCTTTTATCCTTGCTGTCTTTGACTAATGTGCTGACATTTATCTTGTGTCTTTGGTACTTGATGTATGTGGCACATAAGAATTTTGGTCTTTTGGATGCGCCTGAAATTTCATGCTTCTACAAGACCCCCTTCAAAGTTTTTAAAACTTTAAACAAGTTTTGGAATACTTTAAACTAAGAAGCAAGGGTAGTAGATGCTTTGGACGCATTCCCTGTCTAGGCTCATGGCCATTCCGTGCATAGCTATGTTGGTGCATATTTTTTTGATTTAAATGAAGATAACACCTCAAATTTTGAGTGATTAATGATGATCACTTTTTTGAAGATATGGAGCCGTTAGTTTCACGAGACCCAAAGCGATGCTGATGTCATACTTTTATCGGTTCACGCACTTGACTTAAGCCTACAAATAGGCGTCTAATGGAAGAGAGACTTTTCTACTCTCTTTTCTCTTCTTTCTCTTCCTTCAAAAAGAGAAAAACCCTAATTCTTTCATGCCATAGCCCCCAAAATTCCTCACGGTGCTGCTGGGCGAGGCAGAGGCAAGGGTAAAAAGCCCATTGAGGCCGACGTCGAAGAGTCCCAAGTTGTCGACACGACGCATACCGACGTACGACTAGATATTATCGGTGGGTGGTCCGCTGTTTGGGATTTCATACAGACACTTGTACACGATTTTAAGCGCATGGATGGGCAACCATCTTTGAACATGTGCCAAACCACTCCGCTAAAGCGCATGGGTGTGGTTCTATGAGCCATGCCCTGGAGATGCGCCTAGGCTTCTCTGTGCTGACACACATGGACTTTAGTACTGGGGATGTGCTGAAGCTTTCCTCCCAAACGCAGAAAAACTTCAGTCCTAGGGATGCACTACGGTGGACCTCAATTAATGCACATAGGCTTCTGATGATGCGTTGAGACTTCGACGTACAGCAGTTTATATGTGCCGATGCTAAACTGTACATATCTTTCAACTCTTTAAAAAAGGGCTGAGGTTTTTTGCCAAATATTCTTTCCTTTTTGCTTTGTTGCAGTGTCTATGGTGGTACGCTGAGGTCGTCGTTAAAGAGGAAGTGCTATCTTCCTTTGAATTGGAGACCATTAAGGAGGAAATAATTCCAAAAATTGAAGCTGCTGTCAAGGAGGAACCAGCACCGGAAGGTGGTGGCACCGGGAACTCTAGTTATCCGGCTCCTGTAGAGAACCTCGATCAGTTGGATCCTTCATATGTGCGATGGCTGAGGGAGTGGTACCTGCCCCAGCGTAACCATTATCTCTAAATCTGGGCTTTTATCGACTTTCTTGTAGTCTTCGTTCTCAGGAAGATGAATAAAAATAATATTCTTTTCTTGTCCCAATATTTCTTGCTTGTATTTTGCTTTTTGATGTTCTGAGATGTATTTGTTTCTTTTTGTGATATAGTCCTTTTTTTCCTTTTGAGAAGAAATAAAGAACTTTTGCTTGCTCATTTGTCATGAACGTATGGTTTTGTGGACTTTAATCATCTTTGGCGTACCTTGGTTTTTAGGTACAGATAATAAGTTGAGAGAAGGAACCTACATGTTTACTCAGAGGTTGTGTAGACATGGTAAACATGGATTTGGTGATAGAGTTTTCTCACTCAGAGGTGATATAGACGTAGTAAGAAGTGACTCTATGGGGATGCAAAGAACAACTTAGAGGTGATATGAACGTAGATGTTCTATAGACATGGTGTAGCAATACGGGAGTTGTTAAATGGGATATTTACTCAGAGATAATATGGACGTGGTGAATACTGGTTTTTGCTTCATCTTACTAAGAATGAAGATTGAGGTTTGTGAGGATGTAAGAAACAACTTAGTGGTGATATAGACATTGATGTCTTCTACTGGAAATTGATAAGAAAATGTTCTAAAATAGCTGGGTTCCAAACAAAGGGTATGAATTGGATGGTAAAATTCATAGTTTTTTTTTGCTAGGGAAATGGAAGCACACATTGAGGGTTTTCAAGAATAGTACTTCTTTAGGAACTTTTCATTGATTGGCATCATGAACAAGTCTCCGTTAGGTTTTGCTAGTCGGTAGGCCCCGTTAGAGTACGCCGTCTCAATGATGAAAGGACCTTCCCATTTGGGTTTGAATTTTCTTGGTATCTTATAAGTCATCACCATTGGCCTTCTGATGGATAGGACAAGGTCGCCTACTTGGAATGTCCTTTATTTGACCTTCTTGTTGAAAGCCTGTGAAATACGAGCCTGATAGAGCTCGATACGTTGCTGAGCCAAGAGGTATTTTTCATCTAGTGCCTCCAACTCTTGTAACCGGCAACGTTGATTGTCTTCCTCCGTCAGCTGGTTCGTAATGGCTACTCGTAGTGAGGGGGTCTAGATTTCAAAAGACATCACTTCTTCACTTCTATAGACCAGAAAAAATGGTATGTTGTCCGTCAGAGTCCGTACCGTTGTACGGTAAGCCCAAAGTCATTCACCCAACTTCTCGTCCCGGTCACGTTTATTAGATGACATGACTTTCTTAAGTAGTTTGACGATTGTTTTATTGAAAGCTTCAACCAACCCATTTACAGCTGGATTATAAGCAGTAGATGCCATGTTCTGAATATGATTTTTATCACAGAACCTGATGAACGCATGACTTATGAATTATGAGGCGTTATTGGGGATGATCCTCCGAGGTACCCTAAAATGGTAGATAACATGATGTTTGATGAAGCTAATCACCTTCAAGCTCTTCACCTCTGACAAAGGTACTGCTTTCGCCCATTTAGAGAAGTAGTCGATGATCGCTAAGATGAAGCGATGTCCTTTAAATGATGGAGGGATAATAGGTCCAACTATATCCATTCTCCAGGTTTCAAATGGCTAGGAAGCAACCGTAGGGTGTAGAAACTCTGAGGTTCAATGGATGAAGTCAGTGTACAGCTGGCAGGCACGATACTTTATAGCATACTCAATAGCATTTTCCATCATAGTAGGCCAGTAATAGACCATATGTCGGAGTGGATCCTGTAGCTTAGGGCTAGGTTGATGAGCTCTACAGGTACCTTCATGAGGCTCCCGAAGAGCTTCGGCTACTTCCTCGTATGATAAACATCGAAGGAGGAGTCTGTCTTAATAATGACGATACAGCATTTTGGTAGCTGTGTCATAGTAGAATCGAAGATAGCGCCTTTTGAAAAATACGGCTTCCTTCGGATCATCTCGAAGGATCCCATAGGCTACAAAATCTATGAATGGAAACCGCCAGTCTCTGATTTCGACACTGGCATCTGTAGGCATGGCATGTTCAGACACATGCACAGGTTATTTTTGGGATAAACCAGATCCTGGCCAATCACCTTAACGAAGTGTTGAGTTTTAAGAGGTACCGCTAATGAGGCAGCAAGGCCAGTCAGAGCATCTGCCTCCAAATTTTGTAACCGAGGTACATGTTCTATGAAGAACTCGGTGAAGGTTGAACGATGTCTAAAGCTGCTTTATGATAAGGGATCGGGTCCTCGTGGTGAACCTCGTATTATCTCCGGACCTGGTTGACAATGAGTTCTAAATTACCATAGGATTTGAGGTATTCTACTCCCAGTTGTCTTGCTAATTGGAGTCCCATAATGAGGGCATTGTACTCTGCCATATTGTTGGAGCATTGCTCTGTGAGAGAATAGGCATGTTGGATGACTAGCTTGTCTGGAGAGATCAAGACTACCCCTACTCATGTGATGATTTGACCCTTAGGTCCTGTTCTTGAAGTGCCGTCGAAGAACATCCGCCAGACAGAGTTTTTTTCAGCAACATTGGATTCCAGCACTTCATGTGGAATATCTTCATAGAGTTTGGATGACTCTGGGATTAGATGTGCAGCTAAGAAATTGGCCAGCGCTTGACCTTTGACAACTTTTTGTGGGACGAATACCATATCGTATGGTGTCAATAGTATTGCTCATATAGCTAATCGAGAGTTTAGTGCTCCTGACTTTGTCATGGGGACCCTGAGTGGATTAACTCGGGAGGTGACATGGATCGTCTGACCCGATACATAATGATGAGTCTTCTGAATGGCAAATACCAGAGCTAGACATTCTTTCTCAACGGGGTTGTACCGATATTCGGCCCCGATCATTATCCTGCTTAGGTAGTAGATAGCTTGCTCGTAGCCTGCATCATTGTTCTGAGCCAATCGAGCACTGAAAGAATAATCTATTGTGCAGACGTAGAATAGGAAGGGTTTGCCTGCCACTGGTGCCACCAGGACGAGAGGATTTGTGAGATGGGCTTTGATGTCATCAAACACCTTTTGACACTATTCCGTCCAAATATAAGCGACTCCCTTCTCCATGAGTTTGGTAAAGGTTTGGCATCGTCCGAAAAGATTTGCTTTAAACCTTCGGCCGTATGCGAGATGACCTTGTAGGCCTCGAAGTTCTCTTAAATTCTTCAAATGACTCATGTCAAGGATAGCCTTAGTCTTCTCAGGGTCAACATGGATACCCTTCACAGTGATGATAAAATCCAAGAATTTGCTACTAGAAATTCCTCAGAAAGGTTTAGCTGGGTTCATCTTGAGCTGATGTGCTCGCATAAGATCGTAGATTGTCCTCAAATCTTGTAAGTGATCACCTTGTAGATGACTTTTGACCACAATGTCATCAATATAATATTCAACTATCTTACGAAGATGCTTGCGGAAGATGGTACTCATAGCTCGCTGGTATGTCGCCCCTACATTCTTCAAGCCAAAGGGAATTACTATGTAGCAGAAAACCCCCTTTGGATCCTGAATAACATGTGCTTCTTGTCATCCAAGAACATCTTTATCTATTTGTAGCCTGAATATTCGTCCATAAAGGACATGTGTTCAAAGCCACAGGAATTGTCTATCATTATAATGGTGATTGGAAGGGAAACTCATCTTTTGGGTAAGTGGAGTTGAGGTCCCTGAAGTCGATGCAGACTGGGATCTTCTCGTTCTTCTTAGTGATGGGAACGATGTTAGCCATCTAGTCCAGATGTTGCTCTTGGCGAACAAACCCACTTTCTATGAGTTTGTCTACTTCTTTTTTGATGGCGTCCATGATGTTAGGACGGAAGCGTTGTTGTTGCTTCATAACAGGCTTAGCGCTGATAAGATGTTAAGCTTGTGTATTACGATTTGTGGGTCTAGACCCGGCATGTCTTCATAGCTCTCGGCAAAGATGTCGATATATTCGTTGGTAAGTTGAATTAAGGATTCGTAATCTTTTTCTGCTAAACTTTTGCTGATAAAGATGAGTTTGGGTGAGGATTCATCCCCTAAGTCGATTTGCTCGACTTCATCTTCGGTGGAGGGTTTTCGTTGTTCGAAACGAGATTCCTACTGTGCACCTAAGCAATGAGCCCAGGGTTCTTCCTTGAAGAATTCTAATGTCTGGTCGTCCTCTTCTTCTTCCAGAAGATGCGCGGACGTCATGTTGACTGACATCACTTTTCTGAAGATTGAAACGATGCTGGTATCAGAATTCCTAGTTAAAGCTTCAGATGAGTGAGAGTGTATGACCTCTTTAGCTTCTGAACTCTCTGGGGTTGTCGGCGGTGTGACATAGCCAACTCCCCATCGAGTGCGGTGATAATAATCCTGTGGCTTCCCTTTTGGGACCGGGAGTCGTAAGGGAAGGCGTCGGCTTTGCCAAAGTTCAAGCCTTTGTCGCCTTTCAAGTCAGAACCCATCTTCTTGATGAGGTACTTTACTTGATTGGTGTACCGATATACTTGCATTCTACTGGTATCGGGTTCTGGTTCGACTAAGGAGAGGTCTTGATGACGTTCGACTTTGCCGAAAATGATAGGTTTCTCATCCTTGTTCCAGGGCAGTACTATATAGTAAACCCTTCGGTATGGCACCACTCGATTTATATTGTTTACAGTCATTACTTGTGTTTGTAACGGTGTTAAGACATTCTCTAAGGTATACATGGCATTCCAATGTGTAAGACTAGTGTAATTCAAAGACAACCTTTTACTGATAAAGTAAGAAGTCTTTATCTCGGGGATTACATCATCTAAAGAAGGAGCGTCAACATTAGCAGATATGTAATTTTCCAGCTCTTCATCAGTGAGCACCGGAGTGGCCTTGGGAGATTCTGGGGCTTTAGGCTAAATTTTTGCTACCAGAGGAGTTGACGTTTTGGCAGGCAGTGTTTCTGGAGAGTTCCTCGGGAGTCTGACCCGTATTGGCTCATGAGCCGGTATTGGAAGAGATACTGGAGCCTTCTGATGAGAACATAAAATGTTATATTTTTATCCCTTAATGTTCACCATTTTATGCTCATTTTATGACTAAAGGTACTCATTATATTTATATTTTGCTTTAGGATGCAGTTGGAGACACTATATGCAAAATGGAGCTAAATTGCAATTCTGGACAGTTTTACACCTTTTACCAAAATGAGGATAAATTTCTCATCCGAAAAGCAATTGCGATGATTCAAAAAGATTTGGAAAGCTAAGACAAAAGGCTACAAATTCATATTTTGAGTTATTCGAGATTCAAGCTGCATCATAGACGAAATTAGGCTTGAAGTTGGATCAAAGATGTTGTGAACAAAAATAGGAACGAAAATAACTATTTTCCTACTTGTTTTATGACTTAGTTTTTTTGTTTGAAAAGTTGTAACTTTTAGAGGATTTGTGGGGAGATATTGTGGGATTCAAACAACTAATTAGGGTGTATAAAAGGGGTAGAAATCATGAGAAAAGGGAACCACGACAAATGACAACACAACTCTTCTTCTTCTTCTCCAACTTTTCTTTTAAAGTTTTGATGAACATGTGCGGCTAAAAGTCTTGTTGGTCGAAGGAAACAGAATCCTTGGAGTCAATAAACTTGTGAGATCTAAATTATTTTTATTAGTTTGATTTATACTTTGAGTATTGAATGTTTTTTATGCCCGTTTTCATGATTGTTTTGTTTAATTACTAGGAGGCCTACTAGTTTATTATTCATTTCGATCTACTGCTTAATTAGATATCAAATCCGTAATTGTTTGATTTTTCTAATTTGTGAAGCAACCAAGGTTTAATAAACTGCTTTGTTTTATTTATCTTAGGAGAAACACTTTTGACAAAACTAAATGCAACCGCTTGTGCTTGTGTTGTTTTGATTCATCGATCTCTTGGTTCTTAAAGAAATTACTAGATTAAATCTTCAGCGCTTGTCTTAGATTATTTAGTAATTAAAGTTAATTAGATCGTTTGTTTTTAATTAACTAAGCTTAAGAGAGATAGGAAGATACTTCCAACGGTGAATATTCAAAATATGAGTTGATTTATGGTTGCATCGATGATCAATTTTAAGATCCTAATGGTGAATGTCGACTGCGACCAATATTTGTTCCTTTGATTGATTTCAATACTTTAATTGTTTTTAGCTCTTCTTAAATTTGCTTTTATTAAATTCAAATCTCTCCCCCCATCCTTGTTCACATTGCATAAAAGTACACTAATTACTCTCCGTGTGATCGATCCTTACTCTCACTTCTACAAATAATTTTAGGAGCAATTATTTTTTTTTCCTTTATAGTTAATTATATTTTCGTTCATTCAAAAAAAATCATTAGTTATTCATTCTCTTTTTTTGAATTGTTTTCCATATTGTACTTGATTGTTTATGGTTGTGACTCGATATTCTAATCAAGGTGATTTTCAGACCGATCCAGAAATAGAAAGAACTCTGTGCAGGTTAAGGAAGGAAACTCAAAGAGACTCTAACGAGAACAACCTCGCTCCAGATTTCATAATCTCTTGCAATTCTAATCCTGAAGAAAGAGTCATAGATGCAAATAGAACTTTGAAAGAACTCGTTGCCCCTAATTTGAACCAACACCCTTTATGTATAACGTTTCCTACTTTAGATGCTACTACTACTTTTGAATTAAAATATGGACTTATACATTTATTGCCAACTTTTCATGGTCTTACAGGTGAAGACCCTCACAAGCATCTAAAGGAGCTTCATGTGGTATGCACAAGTATGAAGCCAACGGGGTGACTGAAGAGCAAATCAAATTAAGAGCATTTCTATTTTCCTTAAAGGGTTCGGTTAAGGAATGGCTCCACTACCTACCCTTCGGAAGTATTGTCATATGGAACGATATGAAAAGATTGTTCCTAGAAAAGTAATTTTTAGCTTCAAAGGAGGCCAATATCCGAAAAAAAATTTGTGGGGTGAGGTAACACAATGCAGAGTCTCTCCATGAGTACTGGGAATGTTTCAAAAAATTATGTACAAGCTACCCCCATCATCAAATTAGTGAGCAGCTACTTATTCAATACTTCTACGAAGGCCTTCTATCAAATGATAGAAGCATGATAGATGCTGCTAGTTGAGGAGCTTTGGTAAATAAAACTCATGAGGCTACAAGAAATTTAATTGCAAATATGGCAGCTAATTCTCAACAATTTGGAACCAGGCTAGATCTTCCATCTAGACACGCCAACAAGGTAAATATTTCTTCCCTAGAACAACATATTGCTAGTTTAACTTCTCTTGTTCGTCAAATGGCTACAGGTAACATACAAACGGTGAAGGCTTGTGGGATTTGTTCAATAGCGGGGCCTCCAACTAACATGTGCTCAACTCTTCAAGAGGAGCCCAATGAGCAAGTGAACGTGGTAGGTGGTTTTCCTGGACAACCACAGAGGAAGTATGATCCCTACTCAAACACATACAATCCAGGATGGATAGATCATCCCAATTTCAACTATGGGAATCCATAATCAAATCAACCCGTCAATCAAAATCTGCCAAGTTACCAACAATACAACCAGCCATATCCCCTAAACAACAACTAAGCCAAACTTCTAACTCCGGTATGTCTTTAGAATAAATTGTTAAGTCTCTTGCCACTAATACTTTATAATTTTAACGGAGACAAGAGCTAGTATTCAAAGCTTGGACAATCAAATGAGCCAAATGGCTACAGCAATTAATAAGCTCGAGGTACAAAGTTCAGGGAGGCTACCATCTTAAACGATAGTAAATCCAAAAGAAAATACAAGTGCAGTCGTTTTGAGAAGTGGTAAAGAGGTTGACATTCAAGTAAAAGAAGCACCTGCATCGTCAAAACAAGAGGAAGAGAAAACAACCATTGCAGACACGAACTTCTCTAATAATGATGAGGTACCCAATTGTAAGTTTTTACCTCTTTCTGATTATAAGCCAGTACCTCCTTTTCCTCAAGCTTTAGCAGAATCTAGAAAAATTGAATCGAATAATGAGTTATATGAGACTTTTCGTAAATGTGAGGTAAATATTCCACTTTTAGATGCTATCAAACAAGTACCTCGTTATGCTAAATTTTTAAAAGAATTGTGTACAATAAATAGGAAACAAAAACTTAAAGGATATGAAAAAGTGAAAGTAGGGGAGAGTGTTTATGCAGTAATTCAAAGAAAACTTCCTACGAAATGGAAAGATCCAGGAATGTTTACTATCCCTTGTAAGATAGGTAACAATAAATATAAGAAAGCCATGTTAGATTTAGAGCTTCTACCAATGTCATGTCATATTCTATATATGAATCTTTAAATCTTGGACCTCTGAATAAAACTGGTGTTGTAATTCAATTGGCTGCTAGATCTAATGCCTATCCTAAGGAATTAATTAAGGATGTTCTTGTACAAATTGATAATTTAATTTTTTTGCTAATTTTTATGTGCTTGATATGTAAAATATTGACCAAACTGCTCCTATTTTGTTAAGAAGACCATTTTTAAAGACATCCAAGACTAAAATAGATGTGCATAGTGGCATACTTACTTTGGAATTTGACGGTAAAATTGTTAAATTTAATATTTATGATGCCATGAAATATCCTGATGATGATAATACTGTTTATTCTATTGACGTGGTTGATTCTTTAGCACATGATATTTTTAAACTTAATGGCAAAGATGGATTAGAAGTTTCCATTGGTGAGCATCTTGAAAAGGAGCATAAGGAGTTACCTCTGAGTAATGATTTGCAGAAAACTGTTGCAGCATTGAATGATTTTCCAAAAATACAACCGTTAGGTAACTTTCCTTCTATTTCCTTATCAATTTCTAACAAGAGGCCTTCACCCTCTATTTTGCAGGCCCCTATTCTAGACTTGAAGCCTCTTTCTAGTCACCTCAAGTATGTTTCCTTGGAGATGGAGGAACATTACCAGTGGTCATCTTTGATAAACTTAGTGCAATACAAGAAGAAAAGCTGGTACATGTCCTTAAGGAGCACAAGACGGCGAACGGTTGGACAATTGCGGATACAAAAGGAATTAGTCTGTCTACATGCATGCATCGCATCTTACTTGAGAAAGGAGCAAAACCATCCCGACAACCGCAAAGAAGATTAAACCCACCCATGATGGAGGTAGTAAAAAAGGAGATCCTAAAACTTCTTGAAGTTGGAGTGATCTATCCTATTTTGGATAGCCAGCGGGTTAGTCCGGTGTAAGTGGTTCCTAAAAAGACCGGGATAACTGTCATAAAGAATCAAAATGATGAGCTAGTTCCTACCCATGTCCAGAATGGGTGGCGGGTTTGTATAGATTATAGAAAATTAAATGCTGAAACTCGCAAGGACCACTTTCTATTACCTTTTATTGATCAAATGCTTGAAAGGTTAGCTGGTCATACTTACTATTTTTTTTTTATGGTTATTCATGTTATTTTCATATTCCAATTGCTCCGAAGGATCAAGAAAAGACAAATTTTACATGCCTGTTTGGAACTTTTGCATATCGTCGCATGCCATTTGGCCTTTGTAATGCCCCCACCACTTTCCAAAGGTGTATGGTTAGCATTTTTCAGACTATGTTGAGCATCTTATAGAAGTATTTACAGATGATTTCACAGTTTATGGAGACTCTTTTGATAAATGCTTGCATAACCTTACACTTATTCTCCAAAGATGCGTAGAAACTAATCTTATGTAAACTCAAAAAAATGTCATTTTTTGGTTGAACAAGGTATAGTTTTGGGTCATATTGTTTCATCTAAGGGAATTGAGGTAGATAAAGCTAAAATTGATATTATTTAATCTTTACCTTATCCTACTAGTGTGCAAAAGTTCGTTCTTTTCTTGGACATGCAAATTTTTATCGAAGATTCATCAAAGACTTCTCCAAAATAGCGTTACCCTTATGCAAGTTGCCACAAAAGTATGTGGCATTTGAATTCAATGAGGCATATAAAAAGGTATTTGATACACTAAAGAAACTATTGACTTCTACTCCAGTTATCCAGCCCCCTGACTGGAACGTGCCTTTCGAGATAATGTGTGATGCAAGTGATTATGCAGTCGACGCTGTATTAGGTCAAAGGATTAGAAGAGCATCTCACACAATTTATTATGCTTCAAGAACTTTGAATGATGCTCAGAGAAATTACTCTACTACTGAAAAAGAACTTTTAGCTGTTGTTTTTGCTTTAGAAATTTTTTGATCTAATTTGCATGGTACTAAAATTATTCTCTATTCTTATCATGCAGCTCTTCGTTATTTGATGACGAAGAAAGAGGCAAAACCAAGGTTAATCCAATGGATACTTCTCTTGAGTGAATTTGATTTGGAGATTAAAGACAAAAGAGGGATAAAAAATTATGTTGCAGATCATTTAAGTTGTTTAGTTCATGTAGAGGATGAACTTCGTCTACAAGAAATATTCCCTATTGAGCAATTATTTGCTGCAACTACGACATTACCCTGGTATGCAAATATTATAAATTATTTGGTTACTAATATGTTTTCATCTGGTTTGTCAAAGGCTCAAAGAGATAAGCTTAAAAGTGATACCAAATACTATGTGTGGGATGACCCATACCTGTGGAAGCATTGTACCGATCAAATAATAAGGTACATACATGAAAATGAAATTATTTCAATTCTCACCTTTTGTCATTCTCATGCATGTGGAGGACATTTTAGAGCTAAGAAGACGACAAAAAAGTATTAGAATGTGGTTTCTATTGGCCGTCTTTATTTCGTGATTCATATTCTTTCTGTAAAACATGCAATTATTGCCAAAAGACAGGTTATATATCTCAAAGGAATGAAATGCCACAAAATCCTATATTATTTTGTGAAATTATTGATGTTTGGGGCATCGATTTTATGGGACCATTCCTTGTATCTTTTGGTTATGTTTATATTTTGCTTGTTGTTGATTATGTATCAAAGTGGATAGAAGCTAAAGCTACTAGGACTAATGATTCTAAAGTTGTTTTAGATTTTATCAAGTCTAGTATATTCTCCAGGTTTGGGATTCCGAGAGCCTTAATAAGTGATCGAGGTTCTCACTTTTACAATCGAACCATAGAGACTTTGCTGAGAAAGTACCATGTGACGCACAAGGTGTCAACTGCCTATCATCCATAAACTAGTGGACAAACGAAGGTATCAAATAGAGAGATCAAGTCCATTATTGAAAAGACGGTCAATCCGAGTAGAAAAGATTAGAGTTTGCGCTTGGATAATGCTTTGTGGGCATATAGAACTGCTTACAAGACGCCTATCGGTATGTCACCATACCGGTTAGTATTTGGAAAATCGTGCCATCTTCCTATTGAGTTAGAACACAAGGCTTATTGGGCTATCAAGAGCCTCAATATGAAGACATATAAAAATGGAGAACATAGGAAGTTACAACTACAAGAGTTGGAGGAAATTCGTAATGACGCCTATGAGAATGCTCGAATTTACAAAGAGAAAACGAAGGCTTTTCATGACAACATGATCTTTAGGAAGGAGTTTCAAGTTGGTCAAAAAGTTCTTCTATACCAGTCACAACTTCGTTTGTTTCGAGTAAATTGCGTTCTCGTTGGATTGGACCTTTTGTTGTTACTAATATTTTTAATCATGGTGCCGTTGAAATTCAAAGTTTAGCCACTTCTAAAGTGTTCAAGGTAAATGGCCAAAGGCTCAAGCTTTTTTATGAAGGTTTCAAAGTGGAGAATGTGGATGAATTGAACCTTGAGGATCCAACTGATACCAATTGAAGGACGACACATCCACGACAATAAAGGCAACCCAAGGGGAGTTTGTTCTTATTCTTGCATTTTTTGTTTATTTTTGTCTTTTCTTTGCAGTCAGCCTTACATTGGGGACAATGTCTGTTTAAGTGTGGGGGAGGGAATTTAAATTATTTTAGGCAGTTTTAGTTTTTTTCAAAAAGAATATAGTTTTATTTTTTTGTGGTTTTCAATAATTTTAGTTGTGTATGTCACGAACAAGATTGAGCCAAGTTTGAAAAATTCATAAAATGATTGAATAAGTACTCTTTTTCAACTTAGAATTAATTAGTCTAGTTATTTTCCTTAATGATGGTTGTGATTAAATTTGGTAGAAAAAAGCCGGTGCGGTTTTGAGCCCTTAGACTGACACATCAGTCTCATTATTTTTGATGAGAGATATTCTTCCATAGATTTGTTTTTCTAGAACTTGTTTTGATTCTCTTCGAGGTCACATCGACACATGCATACATGAACATGATTAAGGCCATTTTTTTACGCTACTTAAGCCAAATAGCCTACCCTGAAATTATTTTTCCTTTGGTTGAACCCCTTTGAGCCTTATTGCTTTTACTTTTGTAAACCCACATTACAAGCTTTAACCTGAAAAAATAATTCTTATCCAGGCCGAAAAACTAGTGGAGCATTATGATATGTATGGTGTACAAGAATAAGTGTGGGGGTATCTGAATTTCAAGTTTGGCTACATATTTTCATTCTCTAATTATTGAGTTCGATTATTGTAAAAAAATGAAAAAAAAGAAAAAAAAAGAAAAAAAGAAAGAAAAAAAAAGAAAAAAGACAGCAAAGAAGAAAAGAAAAGAAGAAGTAATGAAAAAAAAGTGACGGAGGAAATTACTTTTGATTTTCATTTTCATAATTCCTCCTCCAATTCCAATAAAGGGGTATGTTGAATGCTTTAAAGTCAAATTGAAGAAGCTAAATGGGGTGATTGGTTTTACATATTTTATATATTTGAGCTTGAGTTAAATCATTTTTGCTCCACTTGTTTTGGTGGTTTTTGAGGTACACTCCCAAATATATCCTACCTTGATCCTAAGTCCCATTACAACCCTGAAAGTCCTTATGATTTCTTTTACGCATGTTGTCCAAGTGGTGGAGAATGAGAAGATATGCAAGCTTATGGTAGATCATTTCTTTTGGAATGAATTTGAGCGAAACACATAACCTTCAAATATATGAGAGTTGAGTGTTTATTTCCGTGTGGGTCTACCAATTTAGTTTACTCTATCTTCAAGTAAAAATACTTACTAAGTAATTAGAAGTTGTCTAAGAATATATTTTCATGATATGTTATGAGTTTTAAAGAAATTGGTTTTTCTTTATTTATGGCATTACAACCTTGATTTTCATTTTGAAAAAAATAAATTTGAGTTTTGTTCGAGGACAAACAAAAGTTAAGTGTGGGGGTATTTGATGAGAACATAAAATATTATATTTTTATCCATTAATGTTCACAATTTTTTGCTCATTTTATGACTAAAGGTATCCATTATATTTATATTTTGCTTTAGGATGCAATTGGAGACACTATGTGCAAAATGGAGCTAAATACAATTCTAGACAGTTTTGACACCTTTTACCAAAATAAGGATAACTTTCTCATCCGAAAAGAAATTGAGGTGATTCAAAAAGATTTAGAAAGCTAAGACAAAGGGCTACATCATTCATATTTTGAGTTTTTCAATATTCAAGCTGCATCATGGACGAAATCAGGCTTGAAGTTGGGTCAAAGATGCTGTGAACAAAAATAGGAACGAAAATAACTATTTTTCTACTTGTTCTATGACTAAGTTTTTTTTGTTTGAGAAGTTGTAGCTTTTAGAAGATTTTTGGGAAGATATTGTGGGATTCAAACAACTAATTTAGGGTATATAAAGGGGTAGAAATCATGAAGAAAGGGAACCACAACAAACGACAACACAACTCTTCTTCTTCTCCAACTTTTCTTTTGAAGTTTTGATGAACATGTGCGACTAAAAGTTTTGTTGGTCGAAGGAAACGGAAGCCTTGGAATCAATAAACTTGTGAGATCTAAATTATTTTTATTAGTTTGATTTATACTTTGAGTATTAAATGTTTTTCTATGCCCGTTTCATGATTGTTTTGTTTAATTACTAGGAGGCCTACTAGTTTATTATTCATTTTGGTCTACTGCTTAATTAGATATCAAATCCGTAATTGTTTGATTTTTCTAATTTGTGAAGCAATCAAGGTTTAATAAACTTCTTCGTTTTATTTCATCTTAGGAGAAAAACTTTTGACAAAACTAAACGCAACCGCTTGTGCTTGTGTTATTTTGATTCATCGATCTCTTGGTTCTTAAAGAAATTGCTAGATTAAATCTTCAGCACTTGTCTTGGATTATTTAGTTATTAAAGTTAATTAGATCGCTTGTTTTTAATTAACTAAGCCTAAGAGAGATAGGAAGATACTTCCAACGGTGAATATTCAAAGTATGAGTTGATTTATGCTTGCATCGATGATCAATTTTAAGATCCCAATAGTGAATGTTGACTAAGACCAATATTTGTTCCTTTGATTGATTTCAATACTTTAATTGTTCTTAGCTCTTCTTAAATTTGCTTTTATTAAATTCAAATCTCTCCCCCCATCCTTGTTCACATTGCATAAAAGTACACTAATTACTCTCCGTGGGATCGATCCTTACTCTCACTTCTACAAATAAATTTAAGACTAAAGGTTTTATTTTTGGGTGCCTACGACAGCACATCAAATTTTGTCGTCGTTGCCGGGGAGTAATTCTAGTTGAATTTTGTGCTTTTTGTGATCGTTATTTTTTTTCCTTTTATAGTTAATTATATTTTCGTTCATTCCAAAAAAAAGAAAAAGAAAAAATTATTAGTTATTCATTCTCATTTTTTTTGAATTGCTTTCCATATTGTACTTGATTATTTATGGTTGTGAGTCGATCTTCTAATCAAGGTGATTTTCAGATCGATCCAGAAATAGAAAGAACTCTGCGCAGGTTAAGGAAGGAAACTCAAAGAGACTAACGAGAACAACCTCGCTCCGGATTTCATAGTCTCTTGTAATTCTAATCCTGAAGAAAGAGTCATGGCTGCAAATAGAACTTTGAAAGAACTCGCTGCCCCTGATTTGAACCAACACCCTTTATGCATAACATTTCCTACTTTAGATGCTACTACTACTTTTGAATTAAAATATGGACTTATACATTTATTGCCAACTTTTCATGGTCTTACTGGTGAAGACCCTCACAAGCATCTAAAGGAGCTTCATGTGGTATGCACAAGAATGAAGCCAATGGGGTGACTGAAGAGAAAATCAAATTAAGAACGTTTCCATTTTCCTTAAAGGATTCGGCTAAGGATTGGCTCTACTACCTACCCTCCGGAAGTATTATCACATGGAACGAGATGAAAAGATTGTTCCTAGAAAAGTACTTTCTAGCTTCAATGGCGGCCAATATCCGAAAAGAAATTTGTGGGGTAAAGCAAAACAATACAGAGTCTCTCCATGAGTACTGGGAACGTTTCAAAAAATTATGTGCAAGCAGCCCCCATCATCAAATTAGTGAGCAGCTACTTATTCAATACTTCTACGAAGGCCTTCTATCAAATGATAGAAGCATGATAGATGCTGCTAGTGGAGGAGCTTTGGTAGATAAAACTCCTTAGACTACAAGAAATTTAATTGCAAATATGGCTGCTAATTTTCAACAATTTGGAACCAGGCTAGATCTTCCATCTAGACAGCCAACGAGGTAAATATTTCTTCCCTAGAACAACAAATTGTCTTCTCTTATTCGTGAAATGGCTGTAGGTAACTTACAAATGGCAAAGTCTTGTGGGACTTGTTCAATAGCGGGGAATCTAACTGACATGTGCCCAACTCTTCAAGAGGAGCCCAATGAGCAAGTGAACGTGGTAGATGGTTTTCTTGGACAACCACAAAGGAAGTATGATCCCTACTCAAACACATACAATCCAAGATGGATAGATCATCCCAATTTCAACTATAGGAATCCACAATCAAATCAGCCCGTCAATCAAAATCGACCAAGTTACCAATAGTACAAGCAGTCATATCCCCCTAAACAATAATTAAGCCAAACTTCTAACTGGTATGTCTTTAGAAGAAATTGTTAAGTCACTTGCCACTAATGCTTTACAATTTCAACAGAAGACAAGGGCTAGTATTCAAAGCTTGGACAATCAAATGAGCCAAATGGCTACAACAATTAATAAGCTAGAGTCACAAAGTTCAGTGAAGCTACCATCTCAAACGATAGTAAATCTAAAAGAAAATACAAGTGCAGTCATTTTGAGAAGTGGTAAAGAGGTTGACATTCAAGTAAAAGAAGCACCTGCATCGTCAAAACAAGAGGAAGAGAAAACAACCGTTGCAGACACGAACTTCTCTAATGATGATGAGGTACCCAATCATCTCTTTCTGATTATAAGCCAGTACCTTATTTTCCTCAAGCTTTAGCAGAATCTAGAAACATTAAACGACGCCATCTTGAGGACGATGCCATCTTTCTGATTATAAGCCAGTACCTCTTTCTGATTATAAGCCAGTGCCCAATTAATAACTTTCATTATCGCCTTAGGGATAAGGACGACGCCATCTTGAGCTTCAGTCAGTGGCATTGTGTCGAACTGGAGAGACACCATATTCGTCGAGACTATCTATTCCTCACAGTCAAGCGATAGAACATTCGCATTAATCATGCGTTGTATGTAGTTCGTCAAGATATAACAGTCTCGAGTCGGGTGACCGACGAACCGATGGTAGTGACAAAAGCTCAGGTCGCCTACCTTGTCCACCTCGTCGGAGCACTTTGGATCAGGCAATTTGATCTTGTTGCCTTGCTTTAGTATCTCGAAGAGCTACAAGGTGTCGTTATTATTGAAGGAGTAGACCTCCTTCTGCCTTGGTGCACTGTAAAACCCCTAAATTTCTACTACAATTTTTTAATAAATATGGTATTGATTTTTGTACTTCGTATTTGTACATCGCGTACGAGTTTGCGTTTCATAAATTTTTCGTCAAGTACGAATAAGTGTGAAGTACATATTTTTATAAAACGTTTTAATTATATATATGTAGAAAATATTTTAAAATAATAGACGATAAATATTTTATATTGCTTGAAGTTGTAAATGCGTCACACCGAGGATTGCCAAACTTTATTTTTATTTAAGAAAGGCCATTTTATTTTATGGTACATGTATAACTAGTAATTTAGAAAAACTGTATTTTATGTAAGTATTATTTTTGCATGCGAGTGTATATATATTTGTATTTTCGAAACTAATTATTATCACTAATATATATTATTTCGAAAAAGTATATTAAATATGGGTTGATTTAATATGTAATTAATTATGGTGATTTAAGTTTGAAAAAATATATTAAGTTATTTAAATACAGTTTAAATTAGAGGTAGAATCTATCTACATTGGATTATATTTGATTGAGTTACTTTTAAATCAATTTGAATTAAATAGTGGAAAATCCAAGGGGAATTAAAACTCTTCTTAGTCCTTATCTAGATAAGAATTTTGTAAACCCCCTAATTTTTCAAAGTAAATATTTGTGAAATTTTTGGATTTTTAAATAACTATTTATTAACTTATTGTATAATTTGTATTATTTTACATATATTTAGTATAATGCTCATTAGTGAATTTAGTATAAAAATATATAAAGCTATTTCTTTAGTACATTAAGGATCTAAACTATATTATACAATTTTTCTTAAAATTTTAGGAGGTAAGGTTTCCAAAATTTTAAGAGCAACTTGGAACGACGATATCTCCTAGCTCCGAACTCCGTTTTGCCTCCATTTTTTTTAAAAGAAGCGTATCGAGGTAGGGTTTCCAAAAATATATTTTAATAGACAAAATTCATTTTGTAGATTTCTATAAAACTATTTGAGTATTAGATGTCCGAAAAACAAATGTATTTCAATATTTTCGTAATTTCGGGAGATTTCGGGATGAAAATGCGATCCGTTTAGTTTTTCGAAAAACTGATACGAAAATATATACCATATCCTAATTTCAAAATTTATTAAATAAATCTAGTAGGTACAATATTAATTATAATTAGATAATATACTATTTTCAGCATCCGGAGATGTTTGTTTGGACCTTAGTTCCTCGGCAACCGTTGTTCCACCTACTTTCCTGTCTGATCTTCGCCACCACAGTGCTCAGGACTCAGGCAAGTATACCTTGCTAATTAACTGTCATATTATTTATTTTTCGTATTATTTACTTTGTTTCATATTTGTTATTTTTAATTATTATAAACTGCGCGTCCAAGCCACACTTGGGTGCAAGCGACTCTATTAGTCGTTTTACTTTACTATATGCATGTTAACTTAGTTTTAGCGGACTACCTTCTTGTTGGAGGATATTCCTATATCTTCTTGGACCATGACACTCACACTACACGGTTTGAGACATTTTGCTAAGGGTACGACTTATGGACTGGCCATCTCTAAAGTCGTGTGATGGTAGTTGTTCGTAACTGCTATGACTAGGGTTTTAGAGACTCAAGCAGTTACAAAACTGGATGAGCAATGGGCATGACTTGGACAATAGGGAACATTGGGGGAGGGCAGTCGCTAGTGTGTATGGGATTCCAAACAAGTAAACCACAGTCTCCGGATGGAACTGTGGCGATTTATATTTACAGATGCCCTCTGACGTCTTGGACGTTACGGATGGATACAGATGACTGGATGCTAATTACGTACATGTAGCCTAAATTCCACCCATGCGCATGAAAGTTGTCCTCTAAATTGCACAATAGATGGTTAGCATTCCCTTTTGCATATTGGTGTCTAGGAGAGTTTTGCATATTATTATTATTTTGACAGTTCATATTAGCATGTTCTTCCTGTATCTTGTTACGTCCCTCTGAGGACTTGGTTATTCCCCAAGTGTGTGTTCATGTCTTTCGCAGGTATCCTAGTCGGGATCGTGGTCTTCTCCATTTATTCGAAGATAACGTGACTTGGTTCCTCCTTGCTACTTCCACTTAGTCCTTTTATATATCATGTACTTCTTCCTTTTTATTTTGGTTGGTAGTGGATGTGTCTCCACCCAACATATTGTATCAAGACAATTCATTATATGATATCTTTTATTCCCTTATTTTCTGGATGAGATTAGTTAGTTGTGGTTTACTGCATTTTACAGCTTATGTATACATACAAGGCCCATGTACTTCATATGTATACAGCTGGCATGTCTACGTACTTGGTCCTGCGTATTTTGGGACTGGGGCGTTATATATTTTTGTGGTGGCCATGCAGGTCAAGTTTATCACTTCGGTTACGTTATTATACCGATGTGAGCCTGCATATAGGATTAGAGTCTAGAATCTCATCCATCTACTTGACATCCTTTTTTGACTTCAAATTCCGAACTCTCGTTCGACCTCCTTGATTTGCATCTTGCATGACTCCTTCTATCGTAAATTCTTAGTTTCATGCTTAGAGACAACTAGGAAGATGACTACACTAGTATATGCTCATAGGTTAAACACATGGCTAGAAGGATTACATTGACAATTAGTATGCATTGAGGTCTTATTTGTGTATAAAAGCATTTATGTTTCCAAAAAGTATGATCTTAAGAGTTAGTAAATTCTAAGTCGGGTAGTAGAGATGGATTTTATCTTGATACTACTAAAGGATTGATAAATTGAGAAAAAATATATTGATTTTTTTTAAATAGTTACGATTTATTTGAGTATGAAATCGATATAAGAAATAGCTTAAGATTTTTAAATTTAGTGGTACGATTTACAAGTTTATTTTTGAAGGATGAAAGTAAAAATTTTGGTTTAAAATATTTTGGAAGATATAAAATTGATTGAAGGAAATTTCAAATTTATATTTGATGATTGATTGATAAGATTATTTTGAGTTTAAAGTTGGATTGATAACATTAAAAAGATGATGAACAATTTATTGGTGTTATGATAAAGGTTAATTTGAGACTGTTGGAAGGTATTCACGAAAGGACCGATAAATCCTATAAGATGGAGAAAACAAAATTTTATTTGAAAGTTTTAGAAATACTTATGATATATGGGGATGTGAAAGAGAAAAAAAATATATCTTAAGTTTTTCGTGTCATGTGATTTAAAAATAAAGTTATTTAGATTTTGAGTTTAAGGTTTCGATTTGTGTATTAAATATTGGTAAAAAAATAAGGAGAGGAAATGTGTTGACAATAATCTAAAGGGATACCTCGAGATTTATTGAAGAAATTAAAATTTTAAAGTATGATTATACTTGGCGACATAAAATAATTTTTGGTAAATTAATTTGAGAATCCCATTGAGAATTGTTAAGGAAACTCGAAAAATTAGAAGTTTAGACTTGTATTGATAAGAAATCAAGATAGACATGGGGTCACCTTAATGAGATGGAAGTATACCCCATTAATTGCCATATCATCCATGATCATTGCACATACACAAGTGAAGTTAGTCATCTACCAAACCATGTGATTATATCTCAATTTTGACTTACTCGACCTTTCCCAAATCCAGATCTTTTATTGTGACCTTCTAACCGTTTGAAATTTGAGAAATGAATTAATCGTTCCTTGACTGTATCCACCTAGGAGACTATCTTCTCTCTCAAAACTGTGTCCCTAAATTATTTTACTAGATTGCTTAATTAATTTTATTTCATGCTTCAACTTGATCTTCTTTAATGTTTGTGCATTAATTGTCATTTCATGAACTTCCACTTTCTATCTTAGATCTTTTTGTGTCCTTTACCGTGACTTTGATATTTGGAGTGTAATACTAGATGTTACCTTCCAACAAATTTCATATGTAACACCTAGACGAGCTCACCTTCATGTAGAAAACACGTCTTCTTGTACTCTATTTTCATGATATGACTTTTGGGCCAAAAAGACTAAACTGTAACCTTTACCATGATACCGATACATTTTCGACCAAGGATAGGGATTCAACCTCGACTCAATTCTTTTGATCCGATATGTGATTTTGTTCTACTTAATTCCTTAAATGCTTAACTTTGTGCTTTATCTTGATTGTTTGACCCATTGTTCCATCACACTACTAGTTTAACTCTTGTAAGTTAGGTAGAATACTTTATGACCTAACAAACCTTTGTCCTTGTGACCAATATTGATAAGTTTACTTAGACTATAGAATTCAGAGGACCCTAACTTATCTAGTCAACCAAACCATAGAAAAAAAATACTAGGACGACTGCATAAGCCCAAACTTCGGGCAAGACATAGATTTTAATGTATCTTCGACTATTTAATTTCCTTCATTAGTATTCCTTACTTATATTTTGACTATCTTATGATGCTAATTTAGCCTTAGTTTCGCAAGTTTATTCTTTTATTGAACTTGTTCACGATATATGTGTTATTGGGGACGCCCACTAATACATTGTCTAATCAGAACCGGTGCATGATGGTCTGATCAACCTAGTGCACTTTGGTTCGCTTTTCATATATTGTTCGACGTGGATGGAGACATAGTTAAACTTGGCCTCTAGAATTCCATCCGCGACTGCCTTGGCAATTCTTTTTGAAAATTTTCAATCATCTTTGAACCACTTATTCGTATTCGATAATATCTTCTTCGAACTCTTTATTATTTTCGTCTTTCGCCTATATTAGAAAGGCAAACACTCGTACTTGATATCCCCTTAGTTGCCCACCATCTATTGCCAAGATAGTTAACCACTGACCAACCAATGTGACTATATCCCCGTCTTGAGTTACCTTTTTCCTCTACCCTAGATTCATTATCGCAACCTTCTAATCGTTCTTGAAACTTGAAAATGATTCAAATCATTTCCTTAACCATACCTTAAACCTAGACGACTACATTTGTTCAAGAAACCATCTCTCCTAAATGTCTAAATTATTCTCTTTGACCTACTCAATTCCATTCTATTCTCTAATTCGTGTTATTATAATTTTATTACCTTAACTAGCAACCCTTCTTCAATTCCATAACCATGATGTATTTTCGCAGATATCAAAATCACGATCTTCCAATGCATGTTTGTGTCGAACGTCGTTTCTTCGCCTCATCCAAAAATTTAATCGTATTTCGGTATTGATGAACTCTTTCTATCTTCCCTACCCTAGCTATTTCTAAATTTCGAGGACGAAATTCTTGTAAGTTGGGTAGGATGTAAAACCCCTAAATTTCTACGATTTTTTTAATAAATGTATTAATTTTTGTACTTCGTATTTGTACGTCGCGTACGAGTTTGCGTTTCGTAAATTTTTCGTCAAGTACGAATAAGTGCGAAGTACATATTTTTATAAAATGTTTTAATTATATAGATGTAGAAAATATTTCAAAATAATAGACGATAAATATTTTATATTGCTTGAAGCTGTAAATGCGTCGTGCCGAGGATTGCCAAACTTTATTTTTATTTAAGAAAGGCCATTTTATTTTATGGTACAAGTATAACTAGTAATTTAGAAAAACTGTATTTTATGTAAGTATTATTTTTGCATGCGAGTGTATATATATTTGTATTTTCGAAATTAATTATTATCACTAATATATTATTTCAAAAAAAGTATATTAAATATGGGTTAATTTAATATATAATTAATTATGGTGATTTAAGTTGGAAAAAATATATTAAATTATTTAAATACAGTTTAAATTAGAGGTAGAATCTATCTATATTGGATTATATTTGATTGAATTACTTTTAAATCAATTTGAATTAAATAGTAGAAAATCCAAGGGGAATTAAAACTCTTCTTAGTCCTTATCTAGATAAGACTTTTGTAAACCCTCTGATTTTTCAAAATAAATATTTGTGGAATTTTTGGATTTTTAAATAACTATTTATTGACATATTATATAATTTGTATTATTTTCCATATATTTAGTATAGTACTTATTAGTGAATTTAGTATAAAAATATATAAAGCTATTTTTCTAGTACATTAAGGATCTAAACTATGTTATACAATTTTTCTCAAAATTTTAGGATTTACTTCATAAATTTTATTACTTTTTACATGTTACTTATAATGTACACTATTTACATAATATAGAATAAATGTCAAATTAGTATTAAATATTTCAGCTTGTATAAATGAGATTAGATGAAGGTTGTTTAAATAAATATTAACTCTATTTATTATCTATAGTAATTTTAAATAATGTTATAGATAATTTAGATAAATATAAACAATATTTTAAATACATACTAATCCTACTTCTACTAGGAAAACATCTCTATCTATATCCTATCCTAACAAAGCATACTCCAATTTATTTAAATCAAATCCTATCTAATTTAGGAGATAAATCTGAAATAAATACCTATATAAACCCAATACATCCCCCTTCTATCAGCCATAATTCGAAATTATTTTTAGTCCAATAGAAACTCTAAAATTCGTCATTAGAATTCAATCCCGCTTTTTAGCAGCAAGAGCAACTTGGAACGACGATATCTCCTAGCTCCGAACTCCATTTCGCCTCCAGTTTTTTTTAAAAGAAGCTTATTGAGGTAAGGTTTCCAAAAATATATTTTAATAGACAAAATATGTTCTATAGATTTCTGTCAAACTATTTGAGTATTAGATATCCGAAAAACAAACGTATTTCGATATTTTCGTGATTTCGGGAGATTTCGGGCACGAAAATGCGATCCGTTTAGCTTTTCGGAAAACTGATACGAAAATCTATACCATAACCTAATTTTAAAATTTATTAAATAAATCTAGTAGGTACAATATTAATTATAATTAGATAATAGACTATTTTCAGCATCCGGAGATGTTTCTTTGGACCTTAGTTCCTCGGCAGCCGTTGTTCCACCTACTTTCCTGTCTGATATTCGCTACCACATTGCTCAGGACTCAGGCAAGTATACCTTGCTAATTAACTGTCATATTATTTATCTTTTGTATTATTTACTTTGTTTCATATTTTTCATTTTTAATTGTTATAAACTGCGCGTCCAAGCCACACTTGGGTGCAAGCGACTCTATTAGTCGTTTTACTTTACTATATGCATGTTAACTTAGTTTTAGCGGACTACCTTCTTGTTGGAGGATATCCTTATAGCTCCTTGGGCCATGACACTCACACTACACGGTTTGAGACATTTTGCTAGGGGCACGACTTATGGACTGGCCATCTCTAAAGTCGTGTGACGGTAGTTGTTCGTAACTGCTATGACTAGGATTTTAGAGACTCAAGCAGTTACAAAACTGGACTGAGCTATGGGCATGACTTGGATAGTGGGGAACATTGGGGGAGGACAGTCGCTAGTGCGTATGGGAATCCAAACAGGTAAACCACAGTCTCTGGATAGAACTGTAGCGATTTATATTTGTAGATGCCCTCTGACGTCTTGGACGTTACGGACGGATACAGATGACTGGATGCCAGTTACGTACATGTAGCCTAAATTCCATCCCATGCGCATGAAAGTTGTCCTCTAAATTGCACAATAGATGGTTAGCATTCCCTTTTGCATATTGGTGTCTAGGAGAGTTTTGCATATTATTATTATTTTGACAGTTCATATAGCATGTTCTTTATGTATCTTGTTACGTCCCTCTGAGGACCTGGTTATTCCCCAGGTGTGTGTTCATGTCTTCCGCAGGTATCCTAGTCGGGATCATGGCCTTCTCCATTTATTCGAAGATAACGTGACTTGGTTCCTCCTTGCTACTTCCACTTAGTCCTTTTATATATCATGTACTTCTTCCTTTTTATTTTGGTTGGTAGTGGATGTGTCTCCACCAAATATATTTTATCAAGACAATTCATTATATGATATTTTTATTTCCTTCTTTTGTGGATAAGATTAGTTAGTTGTGGTTTACTGTATTTTACAGCTTATGTATACATACAAGGCCTACGTACTTCGTATGTATACAGCTGGCATATCTACGTACTTGGTCCTACGTATTTTGGGACTGGGGCATTAGATGCGGCAGGTGGCTTCTGAGCGGGATCCGACGCACCTTTAGAGGTATTCACAGTCAATGCCTATTTTCCCTTCGCTCATGCTCATTGTTGTTGTTGTTGACGGCATGCTTCCCCTCATCATCGAACGCAGGGAAGTTGATCCCAGAAGTAGAGCATCGCGGGCCTTCTTCTCGGCGCCTTTGGCACCAATGATTAGTGCACTCCAGTCCAGGTGCTGAGTGGAATCGAGCTAAAGCTTAACTGCTGGTGTCATATTCATGCGGCAGGACTCTATCAGCACATGTTCAGGTATACTAGAAGGTAACCTTAAACATACTTGATGGAAGCGTTCGGTGTAACCTCGAACTGTCTCATTTTCCTTTCGGACGACTTCCATCGGAGAGGACATTGTCATGTCTTTTCCATCATCGTAGAATCGGGCCAAGAAAAGATGCTTCAAGTCTTCGAAGGAGGATATACAGTTGTCAGGAAGGCTGCAATACCAGTCATATGCTACTCCCTTCAAAGCTCCTACGAATAGACTTGTGAGCAAGGTATCTTCTTTCGACAGATGTCCTATCATGGAATGGAAATAGGTCAAGTATTGACGGGGAGAGTATTTTCTACCAAACGGTTTAAATGATTGTGGTTTATACTTAGGAGGATAAACCACATTTTTGTTTTGCCATGACAAAAGGTTATATGAACTTTTTGTATATTATACATGTAAAGTGTACAATCGATTGCTAAACAAGAGATCTAAGTACAAATTTTTAGAAAAGTGTAACGGTGGAGATTGAGCACTGTAATGGCTCCTTTACTCCGTTGACGATCTGACGATGAGTTGAACTTGATCTGGCTTTCTGGTGCTTGTGATTGGAACTTTGGGTTGTCAATCAAGAGGACGCCAAAGTTGTAAAGATTTTGAAGCTTCTTTATCAAAGGAAAACTCCTTCTATTTATAGGAAAGCACATATACGATGTGCATAAGGATTGTGTAGGAACGCAGCACGTAGAGATATGAGAGAATCTCGAGATGCACGGTAAGGGTTGCTACTGAGCTGATACTTGGTGGATGTTGGGATTCTTCTTTATCAAGATATTAGGAGAATTATCAACATAACTGAATAAATAACATGTGGCGTGTGTTTATTATTGATCGATGGACCTGAGCAGATTCTTGTCTTATCCTCAAAGTTGGATTCTGTCTTATCTTAGGGGGCATTGGTTCAAATAAACTGATTGGGTATGGCCCTCATCCATAGGAACAAACTTTGTTCTTATCCGTGGTTTAAACCAACCGATAGAATATTGCGTTTATCAACAGAATCAAATATGTTCTTATCTTAAGAGCGGTGGTTTAAACGAAACCGATTGGGTAATATCTGAAAAGATATAGATACCAGACTTGTCACGTGGAACAATGCCACCTCATAGGACTGTACGTCTATGTAAGTTGCACCTCTGGTGAGGCTTCGATATCACTGCACTTTTAGGCGACGAGGAGACTGTGTTTCGAATATAACTGAGTCAATACGCTTTTGAGTGACGAGGAGACTATTTTTCGAAGACGACGGAGTCATTATACTTTGGAGAAACAAGAAGACTTGTGCTTGAGGCAACAAAGTGTCAGCCGAAGGAGCCATTTGAATGGGCTACACCTCTGGGTGGGATAGAAGGAGCTACGCTTCTGGGTTGAAGCGAGACAGCTACGCTTCTAAGTCAAAACGAAGTGACTGCACTTTTGATTTGAGCTGAAGTGGCTACGCTTCTGAGTCGAACTGAAGTGGCTGCAGTTCTGAGTCGAAGTGAAGTGGTTGCACTTCTGAGTCGAATGAGCAAGTTTTTGTCGAAGTCATAAGAGCAATTTAATGACTACTCTTTCAATCGGATGAGTCATTCATCCTCTTCTTTAATTGTCGCCGTCATTTGTGGAATAAAAGAAGTTCGTAGGATTCATTCAAATGAACCTATTAAATGAGATTCATTATGCTGAGTCCTAGGTTTATCCTATTAATTTGTGAATCTTTGATCGACGGCCACGGGGCCAGTGGGTTGGACTGCATTCAGCCTGTATAAAGGGAGGCTTTTCTGAAGGGTTACATCTACTGTCTCTTAGCATTCCCACCATCATGCTCGATCCTAACTTGGCTTCGAACGGCCTTTGGCCCTGCACAAGTCGACTATTGGTTATGGATCTCTTCATTCGAAGAAGTTATGTCCTTGTAGAAGAATTGCTGTTGTATCTTGAGATGCACTTGAGCGTTTGGCATGAGCAGTTTGTGTCACGACCTGCTCCCGAATAATCGGACACGAGTCGGATACGCCCAGCCTTCATCGTTAGACACGACGAAGTAAGCTGTACCAAACTAGGAAAATCTAACCAGATAAACGTAAATGTGCACAATCACAGTATCTAAAAACGTTCCCAGAAATATCACCATAATCCACAAATCCATATATCATAAAGGTACTAGAGTCAACAGGAATAAAATATACTATGAACTCTAAAAACAATATCTAGGAGTAAAGCTAAGTAGTCTAAACCTGAAGTCTCTAGGTAAGTCATGTCTCCATCCTGCTCAACGAAGATCCCGGGCTCTGGCCCATAAGATAGAACAATATTCTGCAAGTACACCTGCAACATATCCAGTCAGGAGCGGAGCTAAGTATATCCAAGGAAATGAACAAGAACATCATGATATGGAATGAGTACATGAAAATATAAAGTACAGAAAATAAGAACGCGAATGCTGAAAAGTAAATACAGGAAACATGAAATGAAACCTGAACATGAAATATACAATGAACCTGACGTGTGCGATATATCGAAATACATCCAGAGTGTGTAATCGGCTTGGGTAGAACAGGAAACATGTAATGGTACGGCTTCGGTCCCGCGTGCACGATGCGGGGCCTAAGCTATTCACATGAATTGTAACTCGGGTTTGATTACACATCTGTAGTATTTTTCCTCCCAGAAACAATTAAACTCAGGGAACAAGATACCAGACAAACTCATGAAATATCGTGTCAACAAGAAGATACAAGCATGAATACAAGACATGAAGTAATGGGCAAATCCGAGGAGTATACTTGCCTTGCTCAGGGTGATCGAGGGTAGGTAGTAGTGCTTGATGTCCACCTGGAATAACAGGTACAATTTTTGGTTAGCTTCTACAACTAGCTTTCCATTATATTTACCAAAAATCTATTCAGCTATTTTTAGGAGTTTTTAGTTTAATAAAAAAGAGTTTAGCTACCAGTTGTAACTAGTTATGGATTATAACTTTGTAATAATATTAGCTTAGCTATCATTCACCTATTGGTAATCTATTTTGACTAGCCAACATAACACTAACCAAAAATAGTAATGAAGGCACCATCGACTAATAAAATAATGTCTGATCTTAGAAATAGCTTCTTTTGATTCAAATATTGCTTAGCAACATAAAGAACTCACCAGTCACAATAAGATCCCACAAACTCTTACTACTTCAGCATACATGGCCAACTAGTCAGCTGCACTAGTTGCCAAACCAACATCTATGATTAGGATTTGTCTAATAAGCCTCAACTCATAATTTAGCCTAGGTCCTCCAAGCGCAGCACCTTTACAGAACTAGTTATACTTCTATTAAACGTCCAATCATAAACTACAATTGTCACATTCCACTATTAGTATATTACAGAATCAAGTCCTGAGTTATTGAATTGCAAACTAAAATTTGGAAGACACATTAACATCTCAAACCAAAGTGACATTTGAAACCGCCACATTCTAATTCAAGTAGAATTTCCCACACAATCGAGCCATTTCTAAATACTCCCCAAGAATTATAAATAACAAAAGGCTAAAATCAATTATACATCTAGCAAATTTCACTACTCCCACCATCATAGATGAACCCATCAGAGCCCATAGTTCACCTAAACATATTTAGTAAAGTCTTGGCTAAAGAGAATTGTGAGCACTCGGCTGAGAACATTCAAGTTAATAGCTGCATTTCACATGGCCAACTCTTCTAGACAGGAAACCTAAAATTAAAAACTCTACGACTACTAGTTCAAAATGTTTAGAATATTACAAACGAAGCCAATGAATCAACAAGCATAAAACTGCAACCATTCTCCCGCAATCGACACTCACCCTGGACACAACCTCTACCTGGATACGAGCAACTAGTTGATCACAAGCCGGACACATAAGAAAAACTCGGACACGAACATAAATAGATACGCACACAGACGCGACACTAAATCCTGCAACCAACACAATGCCTCCTTATGAAAATGCCAGCTATGAACTAATAATACAAATCTTGAGGAAACAGAGTGATTACCTGTAGATGACTAATCCACGCGGAACTGGAACACGCTCACAGACGGACATGAATCTCACGTCCCGATCTTGATAAATCCTGGAGTCATTATTTACACAAACAGTTGTTGCTCAGCACAATTCCTTGAAACAACTATGCTCCCTTTGTTTCTTTGCAACCAAAGAATGCAAGAATAGGTTCCTAGGTTCATAGATCAAACACAAATCGAAATTCGCATCCAAAACTTTGGGACAAATTGATTTCCAGAAAATCACAGGCTCCACTCAAAATGAACTCTAAATGGAATCAATCATTCATGAAATGTTGGATCAAAATAGAGATGAAACTCACCTACTCAATTTTGATGATCGAAATCACCTGATGACTTCAAACGCTCAAACTAATCGATCCGGCTCGCAACTTCTCCGATCTAATACAATGCAGAGGTTCTCTATCGATCGATGGAATCAAAGTGTCTGCTCTGACATTCGTAGAACAGAAAGATCGGATCCTGACCGTTGAGGATGAAGAAAGAAGGAGATCGAATTTACTTACCAGTCTAATGCTCCCTTTGTCGAGTCGTCGAATGACGGGGGTTCACTGGAGGAAGAACGTCATTGCCGGAGGGTCGATGGGTACGGTCGAGAGTTGATCGATCCGATCACTGAATTAGCTCAATCGGAGCAATGGATCTTGCTGTTGACGCTGAGGAGGTACTCGCCGTTGTCGAAGCAGCATCAGGCGTCGTCATCCATCCGCTCGTCTCTTGGGAAGCTGGTTGCCGATGTCGCCAGAAAGGGCCCGATACATCGCCGTCCGCTGCTCGGAAAGGATCGCCGTAGCCATTGTTGTCGGGAGAAGGAAGAGATCATCGTCGTCGTCCCGACCCTGGCGGTCGTCGACAGGGGTGAAGCCGTTGTTGTCGCCGAAAAGATGGCTCTACCGCACGTCGTGGAGTGGTGGCTCGCAGCCATGGTCGCCACCTCAAAATTTAGGGTTAGGGTTATGGGCTGGTAGATTTGGAGAAATGGGGAGCTGGTGATTCGGTTGTGAGAAGATGAGATTTATTTTTCTCTCCTCACACAGAGACTTATAAGGAAAATAGAATGGCAGTTTCCACTTAGGCCCCTCCTCTTTTCTTCTATTACAAACTTACCAAAATTCAGTTAGAGTGATTAGTTAGGTTGTTACAAGGTGGTTAGAAACCTTGGAAAGCACTCCAACTAATTGCCAGAATCTTCCCTTCCAAAAATCCTTCTAAAAATTTATAACCAATATTTTCTTTTATAAAATATAAAGTGGTATTTATTAATCAAAACTACTAATCCACAAAATAAACCGAATAATTATTTTCAAAATTCTAAAATATCAAGAAATACCAAAATTTAATAATTCCGAAAAATGGGGTTACAAATCTACCCCCCTTAGAAAAATTTCGTCCTCGAAATTCATAAGTACGGTAGACATGGTTAAGCAATCAAAAGTAAAATTTGAGATTGAACAACTACTCTAGACATGCCATAGAATCGAATCTAGTCATGATTTAGAAAAGTAATTTATTTGGCACAATCAACTAAACAAGATCCAAATCAAAGTTGAGGCATGATGGAAAATAGGACAAAAATAGTTATGATCCACACCATGATCAAAACAGAATTCAAATCATCAGCATGGTTGATAGGTACAAAATAGTCATTATAGAATATAGGCACGATCAGGATTATCTAGATATGATTAGAGATAGGATTTGGAATGACTTAGCATGATAAAACAAACGGTTAAATGGTATGATCGATAACGATCCAATTAGTCAGGCACGAAGTGAAACAAAGTTTAATTAAGACAAAGTATGATAATTTCATTCAGGTAGCTGAATTAACATGATCTAACAATGATCAAGAGTCTAATAGGCACAAAGTATCATGGATTTTAATTGCGACTTAGAAAAATAAACTCATGAAAGCACGATCTTCTAAGCATGATCAAAATTGAAAATTTTAGCACGATAGGGAAATCAATGTTAGATAGGTAGGATCAAAATCGAAGTTCAGGTAAAACACGATCAATATAGGTACAAATAAAGTCTAGTGAAATAGAATCAAAATCTAGCAACGTATATTTGAGACAATTGAATGATCCAACGATAAATGCAAGAAAGAAAATTGCAAGGGTTGATTTAGAAAATGTGTGAAAACTATCAAGGTGAACATGCAAGGATTTGCGATTCTAAAAAATCAATAATCATATGAAAAGGGAATATAGTCTCTATGGTATCTGAGAACATATATATATTTGAATCACTTAACTTAGAATCCCTACCCCGCCAGTATGTATCTGACTGCAGTGGACTTTCGGCTCCGTGATTCGAATAACAATATGTTACCGATTATTCTATCAACTTTATCCATTTTCTAACAATCATTGATGAAGCAACTCGAGAGATCAATACATGAATAATTTAGGATAAAGTCTCAATAATACCCGAAAACCTAAGAATGTTTGAAATCACTTCAACTTAGAGTTCATGCCTCGCCAGTGCGCTGCTGGCTGCAGTGAACCCTCAGTCTCCATAACTCAGATAATGGCTGCAGTGCGCAACTGCCACAACCTAGAAGGTCATCGAATAGTCTCTCAACCTTATACATATGAATTACAAAAGAGTTTCAAGGAATTCAAAATGAGTTTCAATAGTCCAAGTCACGAAAATGGTGAGGTTACCTGACTGTTAGAATACAAGGGTTTATTAAGTACTAAGAAGCAACAAGGGATCTAATCAAAGAGTAGTAAGTACAAGGCAAATAAAGAGATTTTAAATCTCGGACAGGGAGCAAAGTTTCAAATAATAAATGGAATCTCAACTGGTATCTGGAATGGTAAAAAAATTCTGTATAGGGAATGTAATCCCGAATAAGTAACAAAGCCGCGAAGGTTGCATAGAAGCAAGGTATCAAATAGAAGGCAAAGTCTCGAAATAATTACCAAAAACCTTTTACATAAATCAATGTATAACAAAATCTCGAACGACAACGAAGTCTCGAACAATACCTCAAATGAAAAAGGAATTTCAACAGGAAACAAATCTTAGATAGAAAATCAGACATCAACAAAGTCACAAATAGGATACAAAATCTTGAATATAAATTTCGAATAAGAAACAAGTTTATGAAGAGTGAATGGAGGAATATCAATCAACGAATAGGGTACAAGGTTCTGAATCATGAATATGGAACAAGCAAATTCTCAAATAAGGTCGAAACAAAATCGCAAATAGAGATCAATCTCGAACAGAAAATAAGTCATGAATAGGAAATAGAATTCATGCAGGAAACTAGTCGAAGTCTCAAAACAGAAAACAAAATCTTCAAACGATGTCTCGAATAGGTACTAAATCTCAAGCAAGTGGCAAGATAGGAGTGAAAGTTCAAACAATGTTTTGATTGGGAACAAGTTTTAAAATGAAATTTTGGATAGGAATAAAATCTCGAATAGCACATGGTTCGAATAGAAAAATTTCAAAATAGAAGCCAAAAACAAAGCCATAAATAATGAATGTGAAACAATGTATCGAATAGTGGATTCCAAATAATTATCGAATTGTGGATATGAAATAAGTTTGTCGAATAGGAAACAATATCTCAAAATAAGTTTCGAACATCAACCAAGGGTTCAAAATAGAAAACAAGAAGTTTCAAGAAATAATCTAGGTGCTTAAGAGAAATTTAAGGGAAGACTGTATTGCGAATCAGGGTACATGGTTTTCTCCAACCATCCAAAAGAAGCCTTCTGCCTTCAGTCTGTCTTCAGTATTCCTCCGGGACTGGAATCACTTCAACTTCTTCAACTGTCCTGACGTTGACTGGTCCATGCGGTAGTGCTCCATGTGATTGCTGAATCTGGAGAGGTTGGTCCCCTTGTTGTAGTCCTGATGCTCCTCGTGCTTGTCCTTGGGCAGTATGATCAACGGTCTCCGACAATCCTTGACTTGATGGGCAGGCGACCCGCAGAACAAGCATAGCCTCCGTCTCTTGCGGGACTCTTTGTAGTGATGTCCTGGGCGACGCTAAAAATTACAAGTGATCGCCAGTTGCATCTGAGTCTGAATTTGAATATGATGATGCTCCGTCCGAGTATTGCGACACTTTGTGGGTCCAGGGTAGTTATTGTCTTTATTATAATTCTTCATATCTCTCTTGGGTTTCAACTCCCCGTCTCGTTCTTTCGTCCCTGCTATATTCTGGAACTCTTGGCTGATGGCTCCAATCTTTAGAGGAGTTGGGTCCTCATTGACTTGGATGATCTTCAGTGGCGGCTCCAGATTCTCAATCTGCTCCTCGGTGCAAGATATGCGCTCGGTGTCGGAGAAGTCCAAGGGTTCGAAGAAATCATAAGTCCTTCCTGGCTCAGAGTGCGCATCCACAAGTCTGCCTTAGAAAAAGGATGGCCTGCTCCATCTGGGTGTCAAGGAATTCTGGAATCATCTCCATCAACTGCGTACTACCCATGGGGATAGCAGGGCGATAGAAGGAAGTAGAAGCTCGAAACCCTCAAGTGTAGGTGGATCAACCGTTCCGGTGTTGCGTGCTTGAACTATCTAAAAAATAGAAAACTGTTAAAATATCCTAAACCTAAAATAACAAGTATTTTTAGAATATCAATATACCCGATGTACCCGATTTCCTATGCTGTGATCAAGTTTCCCTAGTTTAAATCAAGTCCCCCAATAGTACTCTAATACATAGGTACTATTAGGATAGACCTACATGGGCCACCACTAAAAACATGTCACGACCCGCTCCCGAATAATTGGACACGAGTCGGACACGCCTAGCCTTCGTCGTTAGACATGACGAAGTAAGCTGTACCAAACACGAGTCGGACACGTGTTCCAGAAATATCACCATAATCCACAAATCTATATATCATAAAGGTACTAGAGTCAACAGGAATAAAATATGCTATGAACTCTAAAAATAATATCTAGGAGTAAAGCTAACTAGTCAAAACCTGAAGCCTCTAGCTAACTCATGTCTCCATCCTGCTCAGCTAAGATCCCGGGCTCTGGCCCATAAGATAGAACAATATCTTGCAAGTACACCTACAACATATCTAGTCAGGAGCGGAGCTAAGTATATCCAAGGAAATAAACAAGAACAATATGATATGGAATGAGTACAGGAAAATATAAAGTACAGAAAACGAGAACACGAATGCTGAAAAGTAAATACAGAAAATACAGGAAACATGAAATAAAACCTGAACATGAAATATACAATGAACCTGATGTGTGCAATATATCAAAATACATCCAGAGTGTGTGATCGACTTAGGTAGAACAGGGAACATAAAATGGTACGGCTTCGGTCCCGCGTACACAATGCGGGGCCTAAGCTATTCACATGAATTGTAACTCGGGTTTGATCACACAACTGTAGTATTTCCCCTTCCAGACACAAGTAAACTCAGGGAACAAGATACCAGACAAACTCATGAAATATCGTGTCAACAAGAAGATACAAGCATGAATACAAGACATGAAGTAATGGACAAATTCGAGGAGTATACTTGCCTTGCTAGGGTGATCGAGGGTAGGTAGTAGTGCTGGATGTCCACCTGGGATAACGAGTACAATTTTTGGTTAGCTTCTACAACTAGCTTTCCATTATATTTACCAAAAATCTATTCAGCTATTTTTAGGAGTTTTTAGTTTAATAAATAAAAGTTTAGCTACCAGTTGCAACTAGTTATGGATTATAACTTTGTAATAATATTAGCTTAGCTATCATTCACCTATTGGTAATCTATTTTGACTAGCCAACATAACACTAACCAAAAATAGTAATGAAGGCAACATCTAATAATAAAATAATGTCTGATCTTAGAAATAGCTTCTTTTGATTCAAATATTGCTTAGCAACATTAGGAACTCATCAGTCACAATAAGATCCCACAAACTCTTACTACTTCAGCATACATGGCCAACTAGTCAGCTGCACTAGTTGCCAAACCAACATCTATGATTAGGATTTGTCTAATAAGCCTCAACTCACAATTTAGCCTAGGTCCTCCAAGCGCAGCACCTTTACAGAACTAGTTATACTTCTATTAAACTTCCAATCATAAACTACAACTGTCACAGTCCACTATTAGTATATTACAGAATCAAGTCCTGAGTTATTGAATTGCAAACTCAAATTTGGAAAACACATTAACATCTCAAACCAAAGTGACATTTGAAACCGCCACATTCTAATTCAAGTAGAATTTCCCACACAACCGAGCCATTTCTAACTGCTCCCCAAGAATTATAAATAACAAAAGGCTACGATCAATTATACATCTAGCAAATTTCACTACTCCCACCATCATAGATGAACCCATCAGAGCCCATAGTTCACCTAAACATATTTAGTAAAGTCTTAGCTAAAAAGAATTGTGAGCACTCGGCTGAGAACATTCAAGTTGATAGTTGTATTTCACATGGCCAACTCTTCTAGACAGGAAACCTAAAATTGAAAA
The DNA here is from genome assembly GCA_029216955.1 of Iris pallida. Taxonomy (NCBI): domain Eukaryota; kingdom Viridiplantae; phylum Streptophyta; class Magnoliopsida; order Asparagales; family Iridaceae; genus Iris; species Iris pallida. The sequence goes on from JANAVB010004800.1 coordinate 16,431,655, forward strand.
CTCAACGGCTACTAGTTTAAAATATTTAGAATATTACAAACAAAGCCAATGAATCAACCAGCATAAAACTGCAACCATTCTTCCGCAATCGACACTCACCCTGGACACAACCTCTACCTGGACACGAGCAACTAGTTGATCACAAGCCGGACACATAAGAAAAACTCAGACACGAACACAAATAGATATGCACACAGATGCGACACCAAATCCTGCAACCAACACAACGCCTCCTTATGAAAATGCCATCTATGAACTAATAATACAAATCTTTAGGAAACAGAGTGATTTCCTGTAGATGGGGGCTGTGTATTTGTGAAGAAGATTGTCCACTTGTAGACTTTAGGTGTTCTAGTCTTTACATGTTATCATGAAAAATCTGTAATAGATCTTTGTAGATATGATTTTAATAAAGAACTCTTTATGTACCCTCTTTGTACGTCCTATTGTAGCTTTTATCTGTTGTCTGCACTTTTGGGGTACCTGCGCATATGTGAACTCATGTGTAGCAATTATTGCACCTGCACTTTTGATATGTCTGTTTTTTTATGGTTCTATAAGACCCCCTTCAAAGTGTTTTGAACTTGAGCCATGCTCGGAATACTTTGACCAGAACATGACACGTATCCTTTTAAGCTAATGCCCAGCACACTTACTGACAGGCTGTCATCACGCTTAGCCTTCGGCATTAAATGCCTTTAGTCGTCGCTTCGTTAAAAGTTTGATCACAACTCCTTGTTTCTAGGGAACGGCCATCATGATCTTAGCTCTTAATTTCTACGTCGTCCGAAGAGTCTTCTCAAACACAAAATGTTTTGTCTTATCTTGCTGACATGGCCGTACCTTATAAGTAGGGGCTATTTGGAGAGAGAAAAGCTTTTCTTCTTTCTCCCTCCAATAGAAGCTTTTCTTGTCAGAGTTTTCTTCTTCCTTCAAACCCTAGCTTTTCTGCCATAGCTCCCAAGAAATCAAGAACCATAAAAGCTCCCACAGTGAGCTCCAAGAAGATCAGTAGGGCAGTGGCTTGCCCCAGAATGGCTATAGTGAGTACGAGATAGACTAGAGCATCATCGGCGAGACAAGCTGGAGAGGCCACAACGAGCACTCGACAGGCCAATGGGAAGCAGTTGGCCTTCGAAGCCGCTATCATTGGGCAAGCTCCTATCGTAGGAGTTTTAGTGCACGGAGACGTGCGACCACCTATTGCCAGTAGGTGTCTGATTGTCATTGACTTTTTGATTTGCTGATGCATATGAGCTTCGACTCTTAGGAGCATCGTCTTGAAGTGTTGATGTTTTTTTGCTGATGCGCATGGGCGCCATTCTTCTGGTGTTCCGAAGATGTGCTGATGCTTCATTAACTGACACATATAGTTGTTACTTCTTATAAAGTAACGACTATAAATGTGCCAACATTTCTCGTGGACGCGTAGCCAGTATCCCTGTATAGTTTTTTCTATAAGGAACCTGTACGGCTGCTTATTGGCCGACACGTTGTACACTTTTGTAGTGCCTGTACGGATGTTCGCATAATGATTGTGCGGATGCTTTCTTACCGGGTGCAGTGCTTTCGCTCTATGTTTCTGCAGAAAATAGTTTGCATTTTTTTGACACACTTTACTTATACGCAGTTCCTGCATCCGCGTCTCTCTTCGGGGATATCCTTTTAAACTTGGCGATCTGTGCTTCGGGCATAAACATTGACAAGGCGCTCACCACTCCTGCCAGGTAGCTGATTGCCTAAGGCCAACCGAAAGGGCGACTAGTTAATGATATGGGATCAACAGCCCGTATACTTTTGTCGTATGATGGATCGAGGCATGTTGTCTCTTCCTTCTAATGCCGTCAAGATGCTGAAACCTTCGTTCCTCTTTGGCAATCAGCTAATCTTGGAAAACACCAAGCTCCTGGAGATAAACAAAAATTGGTACCGAGAATGATTGTCTTCCTTTGTATGTTCCATCGGTCAACCACACCTCCCGCTCTCAGTTTTATTTTTCTTGGCCGAAAAGTGTCTTATGAAATGGGATCTGACCCTGAAACGAGGGGGGTTTAATGACCGACCATATCCAAGTGGAGGGGTACTCTAATCAGTGGGATTCTTTCATGAGTGCACCTAATGGTCCATTATGGACGCTATGGTGTTACTCTCTAGTCGTCTGCTCATTGATTTTACTATGGAGGTGCATCAGTTTCGAGTCTCTCTCTCTCTATGCTAATAGGCTTCTAGCAACAGGCTATACATATCTGAAGGATATCTTTCGTGTTGAAGGTTAGATTTATCCTAAAGTGGAATGGCATGAACTAACCCAACGGGTGGTTGGTAAGTTCAAGAAGGACTTGCAAGGTATGGGCCTGCATCGTGCCATCAAGGCCACCGAGCGTGGTATAGAGATCAATCGGCCTCTATTCATAGTCTTGTTGGAAATATTTAACCACCATATCGAGAATTCCTTCACCCCTTGTGAAGAGATAGGTTTAGCCCTCTATGAGACACGTGCCATTTCGAAGCTACTGTGGGGGACCATATGAGGAATATACCCCTTGCAAGGAGGAGTTTCTAGTGCTGGAGAACTAATGTCACGAGATAATGGTTGTGTATAAAGAATTGCTTTGCTACCACCAAGTATGCACGCGCTTGGGTGGGACAAAGGCTCCTCCATACATCAAAGCCTGGACAGATTATATCATCACAAAGCATCCATCGATGCCAGAGAAGGTTAATTTTACCACGCATCGGGCATATATTGCTGACGAAGTGGATGATTTGATGGTCGACACGGGGGTCTCTGCTCCTTCAGCAGATGCTAAGGGAAAGCCCACCTCTACTGTTCACCACTACTTCTGTCAGAATCTGACTGCTTTAAGTCTGAAAGTAACCTTAGCCGCCTTTCTGATGATATGGTTCTGGAAGGCCGTGGTTCCAGGATATTCTGGCCTGCAGAATGGATTAGTCAGGAACTTATTATGCCCGCTGTGAGGCTGGCCTTCAAATATTTCTTAGCTCTGCTGTCGGCTATGGTATGTGACATCCTGTACGGTTTACGGGAGTTCTCCAATAGGATAATAGAGTGTCGTAGGGGGAACGATGAATTTTCTTGGGTTGGACTCCCGTACCACTACTTGATGGGTTGTTTGTCTTTACACCGCCCTGGTTTGATAGTCTCTAGCACTCTTGAGGGTCACGAGAAGAGGATGCGATGCTGCGTAACTATCATCGTGCGAAATGGCTCCATCAGGAAGTCCCCGTCTGTCGGTGGATGTTGAACCATTTAGACGGTTATGCTTTCAATAAGGTCTCGCCTACATACAAGGGTTTTTTTGTGGATGATGAGTTAGTGGATGGTGATCTAACTTTAGACGCCTTCCACTGGTTGCAGTTCATCCGTCCTTCCCATTTGGTGTATCGAAACCAGAATCGGGTGTACTTGGAGCCTTATTTGCTTTCTTATTCGTCCGTCAGTTTGGCTATAGCCAGAACATGATGAGCAATCCAAACTCCTGTCTTGGTTATAAAGAAAGTCTACTGGATGGTGCCAGGGCATGATGTTATTATAATACCAGGGGTACTAGAGTAAAATTTACGATCCCTTCAATGCATGAGGAGACTCATATCTTGTATTCTGCTGTGAAGTTCTACTGCATTGCGAACAACTGCTCATCGGAGTACGATCGAGAGCGAAGTTTACTCGAGGGAACGAAGTTTGAGAATCCTCGATTGGCTTCAAAGCGTCTCGAGGAACCTGCATCATCGGAGAGCAGATCCACCGATGGCTCCAGCTCATCGTGGAAGGGGAGAGGGGAGGAAGTACTCCTGAGTAACCCGCAGAAGCGTCTGGTTTCTTCAGGGGTAAGCCCTTCTCCTGTTAAGAGAACAAAAATAGCTATGCCTCTATGGGGTGGACCCTCCCAACAGCCTTCATTGGAACCGAATGCCCCATCCATTGGATCTCCTTTGCGGGTAAGCCTTAGTATTTTCTTTTTGGGGCTTCATTCCATACTTTCTGTTTACCACTGCTTTGCTTGTGTAGGCAGGGCCCATATGGTCCGAGAGACTCAGGGATCTTCCCGAGAACCTGCCCCAGAGGTGTCCCGAGTCATAAGGACCGATGGGGAAACTACAGCTGATAAAACTATCGATCCAGAAGGTGTCTCTCGTCCTGCTCCCTTTGATTATGAGACTCGAGGCTCTTCGGAGTCATTGGCTTCGCTCCAGCAGAAAACTTTCACAAGGCTGATTATGGACGAGCCCGTGGAGGTCCCTGAGGTCGGCTTGGTGGCAGCCGAGGGCAGTATTCCAGAGTCTGTACCCGTGATAGGCGAGGTGGATATGGATGCTGAAGATACTAGCTAGGACCCCTCCATCATATCTCCTCTCCATGCCAAAATAAGGGTTTACGATAATCCTGTTATATCGGAAGAGGAAGAAGGCTATCCGGCTGAGGAGCTGCCCTTGGCAAAACTCGATGATGTGTCTCGTCGATTGGTCAAAGTTTCCTTAGAAGGGTTGACAGTGACGGCCGTCGAAGCATTAGCCTGCCAGGCTGTTGAAGGGACGACAAGAATAACTGTCAAACAGCTGGTTGACAAGGTCATTCTAAGATCCGTTGAGGAGGCGATTAAAGAGTTGGCTGATACGGTCCACGGAAAGATGACCGAGGAGGCCAATGTAGCACCAGTTGATGCGGCTACTGACGAGCCGATAATGAGGTCCCAGACGAGGTGGCCACGGAGAAGATGGTCGATGATAGCATGACCGATGAGCCTGCCATTGTCACCACTGCGGAAGAAGAGGCTGAGACAACCGCTAACGAGCCGGCTACTGAAGCGTCAATTGAGAAGACCACTATGGAGTTGGTCACGCCGACCATTGAGAAAATGTTTGCTGAGGTTTCTCATACTCTGGTTCATACAGCTTTAGTTGCGGAGATGGTTGAAGAACCAGCGAGAGAGCCTATTGAAGAGCCAACTATACCTCAGACAGTGTTGGCTGCATCACCGACGGCCTCTGCTATAGTCATGACTCCACCTGTTCTGGCTGTAATACCTAGACGTGTGTCGGCTACCATTGCCACCTCGGGATCCTCTATTCCGACGTCTCCGGTGACCCCGATGAGTTTGGCTGACAACGCGTACTATACCAAACTCATTCTGGACACCATTCATCAAGGTTTGATGCGTGGCATAGAGAGTGTCTTACGGGACAACCAATCACTTAGACGGGCCCGATCTATAGTGAGTGCCCAATTGATGGCCTTGTGCGACTATCCAGAATACGAGGCGAAGGAGAATGCAATGGATGATCTGCTGGCCGAATTGGAAGCCACTGTCTCAGAGCTTCAAAACCTTGAGCGCGGTCTTCCGATCCTGGCTGCTGCAGAGCTAAAGAAAATGGCTTCTGAAGTTTCCCAGTATGAACAGAAATGTCGGGCCCTGACTGACAGACGTCGAGGTCGAGGCCAAAATTAAAAAGTGACCGATGCCGAAGAGGCTCAGGTCTACCATCACGCAGCCTCGGAGGAACAGTACAAGGCCCTCCGGAAGCATATCCGAAAGCTAGAAGAGACTTTGGCCCTTGCAGAGAGCGAGTTGGATAAGTCCAAGGACTAGTAAGAGGTCTTTCGGCAATGCTCCGAGACCTTGACCCGGAAGAAGTAAAGTATAGGCATACGCCAGGCTTAACTGCTCTTGTGTGCCAAAACCTGTGCCAGGTTGAAGATGAAGTCGCTCGACGTCAGGAGGCTGAGCGTCGAGTCCAAGCACTAGTTGACCCCAAAATTGCTCTTTTAAGGGGTCGATTGGAAGAACTTTTGCATCGGACTTTGCAGTTTTGACCTCCTTTTTTGTCTTTCTATCTCTCGCTTTTTGAGAGACTCTTTTTTAGCCAAAGAAAGAAAACATCTCCATTCTATAAATGAAAATTTTGGTTTTGCTTGTCTTTTTGCTGTGATCTTTTCTTGTACAAGAGTGAGAATTCCCTCAGAGGTAGTATAATGTGAGGGGGTGGAGATAACTCCGCTGGGGGATATGGTGTTTACTCAAAGGTTATATGAATATGGTAAACACGAGATTTTTGGTGGTAAAATTTTTCTTACTCAGAGGTTATGTGAACATGGCAAGGATAGACTTTACGGGTGTATAAAACAACTCAGAGGTAATATGGACGTGAAAGGTTTTATAGATAGTTACGACAATCACAAGAGATTGTCATGGAAGTAATGTCTACTCAGAGGTAATATGGACACGGTAGGCGAAATCTTCGCTAGGGTGTAGAATAACAATTCAGAGGTAGTATGGACGTGAAAGATTTTCTAGATAGTTATTGTAGAGGCTAAAAATCAAACTGCACCACCCATAAAGTGTGCGATCATCAAGTGGCACCAAATCATTATGTTGTGCCAGAACATTAGGTTGCACCAATAGTTGGTTGTGCCAACATCAGGTTGCGCCAACGTCAGGTTGCGTGGCACCACGTGGTAAGCATCCCTGAGAAGCTGTAACGGTTGCCATCATTACTGACAGCTCTGACAGCACGACAGTTAAAGAAAATCTATTCGAATCCCGTGCCACGCGGCGCTCGAGAAGATTTTGTCAGCATATAATTAATTCTGACAGCATGCTCGTGCAAGTCATTATGTGGTGCAAGAATTAATCAGTACAGCACAGAAGACCCAGTCAAAGGTACCAGTTGTTGAGTTGTGTCCATGCGCAACCTGGCTAGTTGGCGCTATCTAATCAACATTTATTTAGAAGGAGGATGAAGTGGCGTACAAGCCACCAACTTTGCAAAACGTGCCCACTATACTGCCCACGACCATGCGCATCTCATTCAAACAATGCCATGCATCCACAGCAGTCGGTGCAACTGCTCGCGTAAGTAGTTACATTGTTTCGTCGCGCAACCTGATAAAGCACGCACAAGGTGATCGAACAGTGTCCAGAATGGGCTGACGTGGTGCGCAAGCCACCAACTTTGCAGAGCGTGTCGCTACACTGCCCACGACCACGCGCATCTCACTCAAATGATGCCACACATCCACAGCAGTTGGTGTAACCGCTCGCGTAAGTAAACAGGAGGCGTGCAACCTGAAGTGCGTACAACACAGAATAACTGTTAAACAGTTATTTCAAGAACTCTATAAATAGAGTTTTAAATCAGTCTCAAAGCAGGACCAAGGGTCAAAAACTCTTGCAAAATTGCTGTTGCATCCTCCAGAAGCTCGTGTCTTCGATATCACATCGTCCAAAGGATAAAGTGATCGTCTTCTGATCAGATTTCTATAGTTGTACTTCCCCGGAAATCAATTGTACTCTTTGTACTTTTTCTCAGTTTGTAGAAATAGAATTTTTCTTTTTGTTTTTGTAAACAAAATGGCAACTCTGCTGTGGACGACTTTCTCCTCCGACGAGAAAGTGACAACTCAATGTGATACCGCATCGATCGATAAGACGCAGAAGACCCTGGTCGTTCAAGTCGACCAGACAGCTTACGAGGCCATGATCAGTGTTGGGGGTGCCAAGCGTACTACTGCCACTGCTAAGAGTAAGACGTGCTCTGTCTGGACTCCTAAGTCCTCGACGGCACAACCTGCTGCCTCTGCTTAATTTGCGCCTATCACTGTCCTGGCACAACCTAAGGGAAATAGTCTTTTGGCTAACCCCTCCACTTCTCCGATTCTAAAATCGAATGAGACTTCCTCTCAACACACTGCTGTCCAAAACAAAGAAAAGCGCCCTTTGGCCTTTTCTTCCCTGGCTCAACCTATGCCTGTTCCTGCTGTAGCACAACCTGCACCCATCACTGCCCTGGCGCAACCTAAAAGAAAGAGCCTTTTGGCTACTCCCTCTGCTCCTCCAGTTCTGAATCGGAGAAAAATATGTCCAGTACCTCTCCTGGAGAAAACGAGGGAAAGCGCCCTTTGGCCTTTTCTTCCCTGGCACAACTTGTGCCTGCTCATGCTCTGGCATAACCTGCGCATATTTCTGCATTGGCGCAACGTAAAAGGAAATACTGTTTAGTGGTTCCCTCTTCGTCATCAAGTTAGAAACTTACTGAGAAATTACAAAATCAAGGAAAATGCTCTTTGGCTTTTCCTCATTATGCTCGAATTCTGACTGGATGGAAAATACTGCTAGTTGCACATTTGCGCCTCTCAGCACAAAAGTGGATTCAAATAGAAATCCTACTATCCTTAATGAAGACAACCAAATCTCTATCAAGAAGACAGGTTCTATTTAGAATGAAATTTCCACGCAAAAGGGTATTATGCCTACTCCAAAGAGGTCAGGGCGGGATCGATCGACCCTACGTATCTTAAGATCCCGACAAGGCAAACTAGTAGTATCTCAAATAGATGCACAAGTAGCACCCCTATCAAACTTGCGCACCTACATCAACAGGAGCCAATTAGGGTCAACCTCGGGAAAACACAAGATGTATCAAGCGCAACCTACACCAGTTGCTAACTTGCGCCAGAGAAAGAATTCTGAGGTAAAATAAATCCTAAGACTTATGCTAATCATCTTAGCACGTCCTTGTACACTCAAGGTACGGGACACCTCAAGAATAGGAATCATGTTCCGAATATCGTCAAGGACTACATTCCTGTAACTTCTTCTCATCCTGTTAGTGATCTCTGTAAACTCCTGATACAGAAGCGGAAGGTTACAAAGCCATCCCGTCCAGCGGTGGTCCAACAGCAAGAACATCATTACAATCACCACCATGAAGTTGTCATTAAATGATGCTGTCAGTCATCCAAGCGGTCTGTCTTCGACCATTTGAACTATGTTCAGACTCCTGAACCTATCCTAGTGGACGAAGGTGAACCACTTTACGCTTCTGTCAATATGGCATCTCGAAGCACTGGGGGTGGAAAATACCCAAGACGTAATGCATCCCGTAATCCCAGTCAACAATACTTAGATCGGATTCATGAATCTGGCGAAGGAGTATACCAATATACTAGGTCCAGAAGTCGAGACACAATCGATCAAAGGAATTTTCTTGATACTAACCAAGATTCCTTCAATCAAAAGGATATCCTTATCACTTCTTCTGTGGGTGGTTCCTTATATGACTTTGATGCTGACAGTAAAAATTCTAAAAGGACCACCCTTTCTACTAGCTTATCTTCGAGGGCTAGAGAAGTGACTGGTTATGTCGTCACAGAAGATCAAGATACTTTCAATTCCAACAGTCAAGAGCAGAGAATTGTTGTTTTGGAAACTAGTTTGAAGAACATGGCTGAGATGATGGCAGACATGCATGCAGTAATTATGACACAACATACAGTTCCATCTGTCATAAATCTGATTTTGACTCGAGAACCTGTAATAATATCAGCTCCCATCAATATTGGTCTAGAAGTACAATCTTCTTACACTACTTCCATACCAATACAGGATGCTCTAAGTCAATCTGGTGCTGGAGGTGGTACTTATCATGCAGTACCTCCTTCTAACATATCAAATCAATTTGCTACTCCACAATCATCAAAAAATAACAATGAGACAGTAAAACTTTTACGTACTCAATTCGAAGCTTTCAAACAGAAAGACGGCTTGCACATGCTTGGGATCAAACAGCCCTATCCCATAGAATAGAAGGAAGTCCAATTTCATCCCAAGTACAAACCCCCTACTATTATACTGTTTGATGGCAGCACATCTCCAAGTCAGTACCTCAATCACTTTGAGGTAATGACTGATCAACTCCAGCCAAATGACGCTCTACTCACTAGAGTGTTCGTCGGATGTTTAGTTGGTGCAACATATGACTGGTATCGTAGTTTACCAGATAGTTGTATAACCTCTTTCTCTGGCTTCAAATAAATGTTCTTAGAACAATTTTATGAGGAAACCAATGACATGACTATGTCTTCTCTCATCAAAATCAAATAACGACATAATGAAACTACTGAACGTTTCATTGAACAATTCTGCCATGAAGCACTCAAAATGCCTCTCAGAACTCCAGATGCTTTGACTATAGACAATTGCAAATCAAACCTGCTGCCTATAATCAGCATGTGGATGGAATCAACACAGTTCCAGGACTGGCCTTCCTTCAGAGTGAACGCCAAAGTAGCAGAAGAGAGCGCTGACAAGTTCAAACAATTAGGTATTCAAATGCCTAATCTTGACAAAGATGAACACGCTACACCAAATAATAGTGGCCGTCAGAACAATCGCAAAAGCAAGGAGACTTCGGCTATTAATCTCAAAGGCGAAGAAGCTCTAGCCATCAATATAAGTCAGCCAACATCTACCCTAATATCACCACCACAAAGGATACCATGTCCAAAAGAAGAATACTCTTTTGATGAAGATGATATCATGAGTATCTTTGATTGTCTGATCAAGAGTAATAAACTTCAACTGCTAGAAGTAAAATGGCCAGAGGAAGTTGGTAAGACTGACCATCCTAAATATTGTATTTACCATAAATTTATTGGACATCCGACTCGAGCATGCTATGTGCTCAAGGGTAAAATTTAGGAGATGGTCAATTCTGATACAATCACTCTCCAATAAGAAGAGAAAACTATAACGGCTAACGACGTCTTTCTACAGTTTGGAGATTTTTGGCTCAACTTGTACAGGACGGCGTCATCCCCATCCCGAGAACTACTCTGGAGATTGTTAATCTTCTACCTGCACGAACTGATGGTCTTGTTCCTCTGTCTACTGATAAAGGAGAAATTATGTGGATCCATCCAGATTTAGTGGCTGACTTTGAAACACCGTCTTCCTCCACTAAGTCTAAGAATGCCACTAAATATAAATTATGTCATATGACTTCGTTGGGTGAACATTATCTTCTACCTCTAACTACTACCTTCATCTCGGCAGCAGATAATCCTTCTTTTTTTCCCCTGCTGAGACAACATTGTCAAAGTCAGAAGCCAAATATCAACCAACTTTCCATCTGTATAGTCCACAGTCTCGTGGACTAATAACGAAAATAGAATATGATCTACAAAAGGCCTCTAGTTTGAATCATGGAAAGGGATCTCCTGTACCTCTTTCTCTATGTCTTTCTCACAACCAATCTCGGTTGGTTTGGGTTACTTGACAAACTCTTAATCTTGCCAAAAGAAACCTTCCAAAAGTAAGACTCAGGCAAAAAGTTGCAATATAGTAACTTTTGAACCTGTATCCGAGGAAGAGGCTTTAACTTGTACCAGGTATGGAAAACCTTACCTAAAAGACTATTCAGAAGGTCAAGAAAACCCTGCTCCAGCTCTGGAGGCTCCTCAAGCATCATCTTCTCCTGCCGTTAATATTCTATCAGCTTCATCACCTCCAGTAGAACCAATTCTTCCTAAATCGACGACAGCCGACAAAGAAAAATAGCTTGTTCATTTTGATAAAGTATTGAAGAAGACTCCAACTTTGGGACTCAAGAAGTCGTATAACTTTGATATACTGGCTCAGCTGGCTAATACCCCGACAAGATTGTTAATTTTTGAGCTACTCCATCTTTCGAAGAAAACTCGAGAAACGTTGAGTGAAGCTTTGATGCAAGCTGATACTTGTCTCACATTCCTCAAGAAGCCAGAGGAAGAGCCTATAATATGCCTTTATTGTCATAGTGTGATGGAACTGATACCCAACATCACCTTTACACAAGATGATATGTTGTTGGAAGATAATCGTCATGACCGACCCCTCTACTTCACGGGATATGTCGATACCATGAAGGTTGATCGCATTTTGATCGATCTTGGGTCTGCACTTAGCATCATGCCAAAGACTCTACTAGATGCATTAAAGATTCTTGTACATAATCTTCCAACAACCATCACGACAATCTTGGGATTCAATTCTGGAAGAAGTGAACCTCTGGGAAAGATTCATCTGAAGGTTCAAATAGACAATCTTCGTATAAAGGTTACTTTCTACGTGATCAATAATCATGGCTCTTATAATGCTTTGCTGGGAAGACCCTTTCTGCATTACCATAATATTGTACCATCCACTCTATATCAATGTTTCAAATATGTAGATGTCAATGGAGAGGTTCAAAAGGAAGTAGTCGACCTAAATCCTTTCAGGGGCATTGAAGCGTATTGTACTGACTCTCGGATGTACAAGGAAGAGTTCATGAAGGTTGTATTGGCGATGGATAGTGAGGAAGATCAGAAAGATACTTTAAAGGATGTCCTCATGATCTCCGTCAAAGGATGTACTATACGTTCCTCTTCTTCTTAGATTGACTATACATCTTTCATCTCATAACAAACAGCCTCCTGCTGTAGAAAGGGAATAAAAGGAGATCACCCCTTCTGAGCCTTTATTTTTCGACCTTCATCATAACAAACCTTCACCTTCTCTTTCTCCTTCTCCTTCTCCTCCTCTGGTTATCAACCTTACTAAGCCTTCTGTTAAGGCTAAGAATTCTCCTTCTCCTCCTCTGGTTAGTAACCTTACTAAGCCTTCTGTTAAGGCTAAGAGTCCTATTGTAAATGATGATGTACAAATCAATAAAATAGCATCTCCTTTACAGTATATTGATTTTTTTTTACTCGATGTTATTTAAAAAATTTAGATAACTTCGAACCACTTACTATAGGAGCAGTTCAAGCTTTCCAAGATGAAGTATTGCTCGAACCAATATAGGACTCCTTCTTCATAATTCCCTCTAGAAAGAAAGATGAACTTCCTATACTTTTTAGTAAAGGAACAGAACAGAAGATCATGTCTGATAGTGAAGAAGAAAATCACGATAACGGAAGACTTCAACTACGTCATTATAATCAGCAATCAAAAGATATCATTCAAAAGATAGGCTATAATTTTAAAGCTGGCCTCAATGGCGGTAAAGGAAGGCGAACTCCTATTCGTATTCCTGCTCCAAAAGGAAAATCACAACAATACTACAGCAAAATGAAACAGGGACTGGGTTATACTTCGCCAATACCGACTCCAGAAGCTTCCGAATCCGAAAAAGAAGAACGATGTAACTCTTTTGATTCTATTTTATGGGATTCAGACACCAGTGTAGGGCACGTCCATCGAGTGACTCTATCTTCTAACATGGTATCTCAGGATATAATCAAATCAAGATGCAACCAGAAGATGAGAAACATACATCTTTTCGCACTCCTCTTGGAATCTATTGCTACACTGGCATGCCATTTGGTCTTAAGAATGCTAGTACAACTTATCAGTGGTCCACGAGTACTATCTTTCATAATCATTTACGAAAGACTGTTGAATGCTATGTTGACAATATTACTGTCAAAAGTCATCTAAAGGAAGACCACATTCAAGACTTGAGAACTATATTCGATCTAATACGCCAGCATAAACTCAAGATGAATTCCACTAAGTCATTCCGGGGTCTCTAGTGGCAAATTTCTCGGATTCGTTATTACCTCTAAAGGTATATACGTTGATCTCGAGAAGATCAAAGCCATTCAAGAGATGCATCCTCCACGTAACCTAAAAGAGTTACGAGGATTCCAGGGGCGACTTGCGTACATCAGAAGATTCATCTCAAATCTCTCTGGATGCTGTAGAACGTTTACTCAACTCATGAAGAAAGGTATATCTTTTATTTGGACTGAAGAATGTCAGCAATCATTTGAAGACATAAAGCGGTACTTGATGAACCCTCCAGTTTTAGTGCCTCCAGTCTCAGAAATACCCTTTCTTTCAAAATCCCTAGTAGGGTCTATCAGAATCATCACTTCTGTCTTTTGAAACCCAGCTGTTTTAAAAGATGTCTTATCTTTATGATAAATTCGTATTATCACAGATATCGTCTTTTTAGACATGATATCCTGTCTTTAAGTCCTTGCCGATTTGAAGATCATCAATAGAAAAAACGAGTTCACGTCCACATTACCTCTGAATTCTATTTTCTATATCAATAGATTCATGTCCGCATTACCTTTGAATTCTATCATCTATATCAGCGACTTATTACGTCCACATTACCTCTGATAAAGTCATCTTTTGAAATGATAATATTCTGAGTTATATTTTGTCATGTCCACATTACCTCTGAACAAATATAATTAATATTGTTATTTTCTTTTAGGGGATATGTCATGTCCGGTACCTCTGAACATATTTTCCTATCCTTATCTATAACTTATATCTACTATAGGTATATCATAAGTAATAGAATCATAAAAAAGAGCATTATTTTTATTGCCATAATGTTCAAAATGTCAAAAAAATACATTATTTGAAAGATAAGAAGACAAAAGATCCTATAGACCGCTTCACTGGGGAGGCTGAGTGCTAAGATCAATGATCAATCTTTTCAACTTCTCAGCCCTCTCTACTCTGGAGTCAAGTATCCTTTGTCTTGCAAGAGCTCTCCCGGACTCTGGATCAAAAGGTTGCAGCGATTCTGCTCGACTTTCCAGTTCTACACCTTCGATTTGGATAAGTGTATTCTGCTGCCTCTTCAAGTCATCTAATTGACTTGCAGCAATTTGATGCATCTTCAATACTTCTTCTTTGCGTCGTCGAGCTGCTTTAGCTGCTTCTTGAAGTCGAGCCATTTCAATTTCTAGTTCCTAGAGACGAACTTGATATTCAGCAGCTTCTTTTCTTTCTCTGCAGCTTCAGTCTTACAGCGTTCAACAGAAGAAGTTATCTCGACAATGCGAGATTCCAACTCTACGGAAAGCTGTAAGAAAGCTACCACAGTAGCTTCAAACTTTGCCTTTCGTATTGCAGCTTCATGAGTCATCACCCCGTATTCAGCATCTACAAGTTTATGGATGTTTCGTCTTGTTAGATCTTTGTAAGACTTGATCGATTCTTCAAGTTCATTCAAAATATGATCTAAATAATTGACTCTATCCAGATCACCAATCTTGCGGATGGCTCCAATGATGAAGGAGGAAGGGCCCCTTACTAATTCATAAGGTTGGTCATTTTCCATGACCATTTGAATTAAAGGCTTCAGAGAAGTGAAGAAAGCATTAGTATAAGCTTCGACAACAGCTCTGTTCATCGCTGAGATCCCCGGGGTAGCCACTTCTAATGGAATTCTTGTTTTCGTAGTAACTGGAGGAACTACAGATTGTACACCAGGAGACCCGAGTGCTGGCATCATAGAAGAACTCCCCTCTCCAGTTTGGGTCCCCATATCCAGAGGGGCCATGGTCGAGCTGAAACAGAAGGTGGTCGACGCAGCTTTTGCAAGTGTCCCCACGTGACCCACTGTGATCAAGATATATAGTCATTATATATAAATTACAGGAATTAAGGTAAATAAAAGTCAAAATTTTACCTGATCCTGGCAATACATATAGGGTTTCACGGGACATGTCCAGATCAGAACGAAGTCGGGCCATGGTAGTTTCAGACACAGCTGCCTGACTACTCCCAGCTTTGGAACTGCCTAATAAGAAACGGCTGCCTCCGGCCCCTGATTCTGCCTGGTTAACTGGAGCAATCTCCTCTGTATCCCTGACTTCAAAGATTTGATCAGTAGGGGTCTGAGTCTCTACAATAACAGTGTTGGGATTTTCATCATTCCCAACATCTTCAAGAGCCGTAGTTTGATCTTCTTTATTTTCAGGCTCATCAGTTTTCGGGCTTGGATGTCCCTCCTCAACAATTGGTTTTTCTTCATCCTCAACAATTATATGGCATTTTTCAGTCAATACCAGTGGGACATTTACTGGAACTGGTTCTTCTTCGAGAACACTTACGAAATTATCTTCGATTGACACATCGCCATAGTCACAATCCATGAGGGCGTCTATCATCTCTCGATCTTCTTGAGAACGAGTAGGAGTTTGAGTGGCCAGAAGATCGGCAGCTCCAGCTTGAGATTCTATAGGAGGTAACTCTTCTTTGGAGGACTCTGGGACATTTGGAGTAGGGGATGACAATGTTACTCCTGCTGCAGCCAGGGCAGTTATGGAAACAGTTGTCTGTACAACTCGATATCCTGGAATTGCCTCGGTAGTAATTAAGACTGGAATATCAGTTGTTGTAGTCTCTGTAGATGAAAAAGAATAATATCAATATATATCATTCATATTTTAAAATTATGCTTAAAAGCATAGAAATTACCTTTCTGAGATGGTATATCCTCCTTTGAGGATAATGATATGTCAAATTCCTTTTGGAGGGAGGAAGCGTCAATGGTTTGATGTTCTGCTCAAGTCACCAACAATTTTCTTCTAGCCTTCCGTATAGCAGAGGTGCTACAGGCTCTTCTTCGACCTCATCAAGGTCATCTGGTATTATGTACATTTCTTCTCGGGCGACTCCACTCTATTTTGGAACTGAAGGAGTTATTTCTCCTTCTCCAAGAGAGGTCCCACCATGTATTTGCTTCGACTGGGACCGAGTCGTCCTAGTAGTAGGCTATTCATTAACGATCAAAGTAGTCTTCATCTTTTTCTTCCCCGATGCTTTAGGAGAAGAAGGAAGATCATCATGATGCGAAGGAGCAGATGAATCTTCAGCCTTCCTTTTCTTAAGCCCCTTGGTAGGAGACTTTTTCTTTTGGACTTTTAATGATATGTCCAACTGTCACGACCCGCTCCCAATTTTGGGATACGAGTACGTAGCCAAGTCCAGCCTACGCCGCAGCATCGGCGGTAGTACGCTGTCTATGATAACAATGGTCCACAATAAGCACAACACGCATATATATATATCATCCACAACTAAGCCAGTAATAATCACCAAAATATTTAATAGTCTCAATATTATAAATATGAAAGAATCCACTACAACTCAGAAAGTCTCGGGAACAAACCCGGATAATAGAAAATAAAATAGACAACTCCATAACTATAACTACTAACTAATGCGAATCCATAAGGAAGAAAATATGCTAATTCGCATCAGTGCTGGAACCCGGTACGCCAGTGACATCAGTGTCTCCAACATACTCACCGTAAACCTCTGGACAGATCATATCTTCTACAACTGAAAAATGGTTATCCAGTCAGGATTGGAACAAGTACAAGTCTAAACCAACATGATACAAGTACAATATAAAGTAATAAAACACTAAACATGGAAAGTAAGAATCAATGGAAATAATGAACAATATGAACAAGAAATCATGAGATGGAAGAAACTGATAAGAAAAGTAACAATCATGAAAAGTAAAGAGACTCATGTAACCACTCGTAGTGCACGTGTCGTGAGAAGTACAACGTTCCTACACATGGACGGCTTGGGCGAACGATGAGGTTATAAGGCCCGCCCCCGTAAACGGGAGAGTTGCCAACGATACCATCTGGGCTTTGTCCACGTGCCTAGTAATTGTACCCCTCCAATATCCATACCTCACAATCACGAAAACACGATCACGATAAAGATCAAGATAACAATGAGAAAACATGATCAATAGTCAAACACCCAACTCTCGTGTGTGTAACAGTCAAGACACAGAAGATAGCATGTATAAGTGAAATACGACAATATAAAGTAAATGCCCATGAAGGTGTCAACAAGTACTTGCCTGAACTCTTGGATGAATTGATTTTACAAGTTGAAGACAATATGAACTCCGGCCTAGAAGCTATCAAATCAAGTCATCATCCCACGAACCCCGTCGCACAAACAACCACAAGTTAGATATACAATTCCCACTCTAAAAATCCTAGAAAGTGGCTAATGGGTTAAATCAATTAATAATATTCTAATTCTGGAATAAATCATCTAAAATCCTATTTTAACCTATTTAATTCTGAAATAATAATCTACACAAAAATATTTGGCCAAGGAAAGTCACGGTTCAAAATTCGGGACCCGTGGCACGCAAACCGAGACATACTGTTGACTAACTGGTCAAACATTATGAATTCAAGTTTGAGTGTGCAACATGATAGATCTCAGCGCCATGAGTGCACCGGAATCGACCGTGCCGCAAAATCACGATTTGGTCAAAAGTTATCGCCATTATGGCTAACCATGACCAAATCGATGAACCGTTGACCAAATCTGACTTCTATGAATAAAATAAAATACTAGATGAAAGTCTGAATTTCTGGAAAAATTATATGTTTTAGGGCTCTGTGTCAGCTTTCCAAAACTTTAAACGGATCGCAAAACGGAGTTCGGGATTGCTCGGAATCTCGAAAACCGTGCGACGTGTAAATTTTTGGACAACCGACACTCAAATAATTATTCAGAAATTCGAGGACAAAATACCAGAAAATAAATTATATAATCCGAAACCTAACCTCAATACGCTTCCAACAAAAAAAATGGCGCGCAAAAAGGACGTCTAGATCAACGGTAATCCCCCCACAAAGTCGAAGAACTCCAATTGAACTCTCCACAAAAAGCTGCTGAATAAAAAAAACTAGGGTTTCGGAAAAACCTAAATCATATATATATATAAAGGGTCGGCTAAGTCGGCTAGCGGCTGGGCGGGACACGTGGCGCAATCCAGTGCGCTCCGCCCAGATCGAACGGCTCACAATGGAGCCAGCTAGGCTGGGCGGCTCCGAGTCCAACTCGGACTAGCAATACGGCTCGAGACCGAGCCCTACACCCCCCTCTCACAGACACGTGGGCCCGCCCATACCGCTCCAGCGGCTGACGGGTGGGCCCCCGTGAGGCTGACTGGGTATATAATTTAGAAAATAGGTTTTTAATATTCAGAAATTTAATTAAAAATCAGGAAAAATCCTAAAAACTCCAAATAAATCCCAGAAAATTCCTAAAAATTCCTGGAAAAATCTAGAAAATAATATAGGGGTTCTAGAGCCTATATAAATTCTTTGACCTAAAATATACCCTCGGGTGCACTCACATAAATTCCTAGAAGCTTAAGAAATAATGAAACAATATATAATAATTATCTAAAAATCTTCAATAAATCCTGGAAATTCTAAAATGGTGAAATAACACACTAGGGTCAATCTAGGGGCCCTAAAGACTATATACAGTCTAATTCCCTTATATCTAACTTATAGTCTTAGGCAAAAATCTTATGATCCCAAATCAACAACCTAGTAAATAATTGATTTTAACTAAAATAAAAATAAAAAAAATCTCCAAAATAGAAAATAAATCCTAGGAACCCAAATGCTACAAACTATCCCCCTTAAAAGATTTTTGTCCTCAAAAATCAAAACATCACAAATAGCATAGCATAATACCTAACTCTTACAAGCAATAATTTCTTAAGCTAAGTCACGGAGTGATAATGGCTAGGAACATAAGGAAACTGATCGATAATAATCATACTACAAACTAACTAAGCATGCATAACAACTAAAACTAAAGAAGGCTCTACGAACTCGGTACTCTCTGCTGTCGATCCCTCGGGTTCGGGAGTAGCATAAGGGTTAGCTACCATTTTCCCCTTTACGGATCGCACTGCGCCTTGTCTCAACCATTGCAAACTAAAAGAAAAGAAAGGATATGGTTAGAACGGTAGATACAAACATATCGAAGAAATCACGGACGGAATCAAGCAAGATGCAAATTAAGAGACACTAAGATACTAAGATAAAATAGACTCATAAGGTTGGAAATCCTATTTGTGGATGATATAACCTCCTAACTTCAAATCTATTCGCAGGCTCGCAGTAGTACGACTAACATAAGTACTACCACGAGTTCGCAGTCTTTTGCAAAATTGGACCTGCATGGGCCACCATAAAAACTTGTCACGACCCGCTCCCAATTTTGGGATACGAGTACGTAGCCAAGTCCAGCCTACGCCGCAGCATCGGCGGTAGTACGCTGTCTATGATAACAATGGTCCACAATAAGCACAACACGCATATATATATCATCCACAACTAAGCCAGTAATAATCACCAAAATATTTAATAGTCTCAATATTATAAATATGAAAGAATCCACTACAACTCAGAAAGTCTCGGGAACAAACCCGGATAATAGAAAATAAAATAGACAACTCCATAACTATAACTACTAACTAATGCGAATCCATAAGGAAGAAAATATGCTAATTCGCATCAGTGCTGGAACCCGGTACGCCAGTGACATCAGTGTCTCCAACATACTCACCGTAAACCTCTGGACAGATCATATCTTCTACAACTGAAAAATGGTTATCCAGTCAGGATTGGAACAAGTACAAGTCTAAACCAACATGATACAAGTACAATATAAAGTAATAAAACACTAAACATGGAAAGTAAGAATCAATGGAAATAATGAACAATATGAACAAGAAATCATGAGATGGAAGAAACTGATAAGAAAAGTAACAATCATGAAAAGTAAAGAGACTCATGTAACCACTCGTAGTGCACGTGTCGTGAGAAGTACAACGTTCCTACACATGGACGGCTTGGGCGAACGATGAGGTTATAAGGCCCGCCCCCGTAAACGGGAGAGTTGCCAACGATACCATCTGGGCTTTGTCCACGTGCCTAGTAATTGTACCCCTCCAATATCCATACCTCACAATCACGAAAACACGATCACGATAAAGATCAAGATAACAATGAGAAAACATGATCAATAGTCAAACACCCAACTCTCGTGTGTGTAACAGTCAAGACACAGAAGATAGCATGTATAAGTGAAATACGACAATATAAAGTAAATGCCCATGAAGGTGTCAACAAGTACTTGCCTGAACTCTTGGATGAATTGATTTTACAAGTTGAAGACAATATGAACTCCGGCCTAGAAGCTATCAAATCAAGTCATCATCCCACGAACCCCGTCGCACAAACAACCACAAGTTAGATATACAATTCCCACTCTAAAAATCCTAGAAAGTGGCTAATGGGTTAAATCAATTAATAATATTCTAATTCTGGAATAAATCATCTAAAATCCTATTTTAACCTATTTAATTCTGAAATAATAATCTACACAAAAATATTTGGCCAAGGAAAGTCACGGTTCAAAATTCGGGACCCGTGGCACGCAAACCGAGACATACTGTTGACTAACTGGTCAAACATTATGAATTCAAGTTTGAGTGTGCAACATGATAGATCTCAGCGCCATGAGTGCACCGGAATCGACCGTGCCGCAAAATCACGATTTGGTCAAAAGTTATCGCCATTATGGCTAACCATGACCAAATCGATGAACCGTTGACCAAATCTGACTTCTATGAATAAAATAAAATACTAGATGAAAGTCTGAATTTCTGGAAAAATTATATGTTTTAGGGCTCTGTGTCAGCTTTCCAAAACTTTAAACGGATCGCAAAACGGAGTTCGGGATTGCTCGGAATCTCGAAAACCGTGCGACGTGTAAATTTTTGGACAACCGACACTCAAATAATTATTCAGAAATTCGAGGACAAAATACCAGAAAATAAATTATATAATCCGAAACCTAACCTCAATACGCTTCCAACAAAAAAAATGGCGCGCAAAAAGGACGTCTAGATCAACGGTAATCCCCCCACAAAGTCGAAGAACTCCAATTGAACTCTCCACAAAAAGCTGCTGAATAAAAAAAACTAGGGTTTCGGAAAAACCTAAATCATATATATATATAAAGGGTCGGCTAAGTCGGCTAGCGGCTGGGCGGGACACGTGGCGCAATCCAGTGCGCTCCGCCCAGATCGAACGGCTCACAATGGAGCCAGCTAGGCTGGGCGGCTCCGAGTCCAACTCGGACTAGCAATACGGCTCGAGACCGAGCCCTGCACCCCCCTCTCACAGACACGTGGGCCCGCCCATACCGCTCCAGCGGCTGACGGGTGGGCCCCCGTGAGGCTGACTGGGTATATAATTTAGAAAATAGGTTTTTAATATTCAGAAATTTAATTAAAAATCAGGAAAAATCCTAAAAACTCCAAATAAATCCCAGAAAATTCCTAAAAATTCCTGGAAAAATCTAGAAAATAATATAGGGGTTCTAGAGCCTATATAAATTCTTTGACCTAAAATATACCCTCGGGTGCACTCACATAAATTCCTAGAAGCTTAAGAAATAATGAAACAATATATAATAATTATCTAAAAATCTTCAATAAATCCTGGAAATTCTAAAATGGTGAAATAACACACTAGGGTCAATCTAGGGGCCCTAAAGACTATATACAGTCTAATTCCCTTATATCTAACTTATAGTCTTAGGCAAAAATCTTATGATCCCAAATCAACAACCTAGTAAATAATTGATTTTAACTAAAATAAAAATAAAAAAAATCTCCAAAATAGAAAATAAATCCTAGGAACCCAAATGCTACAAACTATCCCCCTTAAAAGATTTTTGTCCTCAAAAATCAAAACATCACAAATAGCATAGCATAATACCTAACTCTTACAAGCAATAATTTCTTAAGCTAAGTCACGGAGTGATAATGGCTAGGAACATAAGGAAACTGATCGATAATAATCATACTACAAACTAACTAAGCATGCATAACAACTAAAACTAAAGAAGGCTCTACGAACTCGGTACTCTCTGCTGTCGATCCCTCGGGTTCGGGAGTAGCATAAGGGTTAGCTACCATTTTCCCCTTTACGGATCGCACTGCGCCTTGTCTCAACCATTGCAAACTAAAAGAAAAGAAAGGATATGGTTAGAACGGTAGATACAAACATATCGAAGAAATCACGGACGGAATCAAGCAAGATGCAAATTAAGAGACACTAAGATACTAAGATAAAATAGACTCATAAGGTTGGAAATCCTATTTGTGGATGATATAACCTCCTAACTTCAAATCTATTCGCAGGCTCGCAGTAGTACGACTAACATAAGTACTACCACGAGTTCGCAGTCTTTTGCAAAATTGGACCTGCATGGGCCACCATAAAAACTTGTCACGACCCGCTCCCAATTTTGGGATACGAGTACGTAGCCAAGTCCAGCCTACGCCGCAGCATCGGCGGTAGTACGCTGTCTATGATAACAATGGTCCACAATAAGCACAACACGCATATATATATATCATCCACAACTAAGCCAGTAATAATCACCAAAATATTTAATAGTCTCAATATTATAAATATGAAAGAATCCACTACAACTCAGAAAGTCTCGGGAACAAACCCGGATAATAGAAAATAAAATAGACAACTCCATAACTATAACTACTAACTAATGCGAATCCATAAGGAAGAAAATATGCTAATTCGCATCAGTGCTGGAACCCGGTACGCCAGTGACATCAGTGTCTCCAACATACTCACCGTAAACCTCTGGACAGATCATATCTTCTACAACTGAAAAATGGTTATCCAGTCAGGATTGGAACAAGTACAAGTCTAAACCAACATGATACAAGTACAATATAAAGTAATAAAACACTAAACATGGAAAGTAAGAATCAATGGAAATAATGAACAATATGAACAAGAAATCATGAGATGGAAGAAACTGATAAGAAAAGTAACAATCATGAAAAGTAAAGAGACTCATGTAACCACTCGTAGTGCACGTGTCGTGAGAAGTACAACGTTCCTACACATGGACGGCTTGGGCGAACGATGAGGTTATAAGGCCCGCCCCCGTAAACGGGAGAGTTGCCAACGATACCATCTGGGCTTTGTCCACGTGCCTAGTAATTGTACCCCTCCAATATCCATACCTCACAATCACGAAAACACGATCACGATAAAGATCAAGATAACAATGAGAAAACATGATCAATAGTCAAACACCCAACTCTCGTGTGTGTAACAGTCAAGACACAGAAGATAGCATGTATAAGTGAAATACGACAATATAAAGTAAATGCCCATGAAGGTGTCAACAAGTACTTGCCTGAACTCTTGGATGAATTGATTTTACAAGTTGAAGACAATATGAACTCCGGCCTAGAAGCTATCAAATCAAGTCATCATCCCACGAACCCCGTCGCACAAACAACCACAAGTTAGATATACAATTCCCACTCTAAAAATCCTAGAAAGTGGCTAATGGGTTAAATCAATTAATAATATTCTAATTCTGGAATAAATCATCTAAAATCCTATTTTAACCTATTTAATTCTGAAATAATAATCTACACAAAAATATTTGGCCAAGGAAAGTCACGGTTCAAAATTCGGGACCCGTGGCACGCAAACCGAGACATACTGTTGACTAACTGGTCAAACATTATGAATTCAAGTTTGAGTGTGCAACATGATAGATCTCAGCGCCATGAGTGCACCGGAATCGACCGTGCCGCAAAATCACGATTTGGTCAAAAGTTATCGCCATTATGGCTAACCATGACCAAATCGATGAACCGTTGACCAAATCTGACTTCTATGAATAAAATAAAATACTAGATGAAAGTCTGAATTTCTGGAAAAATTATATGTTTTAGGGCTCTGTGTCAGCTTTCCAAAACTTTAAACGGATCGCAAAACGGAGTTCGGGATTGCTCGGAATCTCGAAAACCGTGCGACGTGTAAATTTTTGGACAACCGACACTCAAATAATTATTCAGAAATTCGAGGACAAAATACCAGAAAATAAATTATATAATCCGAAACCTAACCTCAATACGCTTCCAACAAAAAAAATGGCGCGCAAAAAGGACGTCTAGATCAACGGTAATCCCCCCACAAAGTCGAAGAACTCCAATTGAACTCTCCACAAAAAGCTGCTGAATAAAAAAAACTAGGGTTTCGGAAAAACCTAAATCATATATATATATAAAGGGTCGGCTAAGTCGGCTAGCGGCTGGGCGGGACACGTGGCGCAATCCAGTGCGCTCCGCCCAGATCGAACGGCTCACAATGGAGCCAGCTAGGCTGGGCGGCTCCGAGTCCAACTCGGACTAGCAATACGGCTCGAGACCGAGCCCTACACCCCCCTCTCACAGACACGTGGGCCCGCCCATACCGCTCCAGCGGCTGACGGGTGGGCCCCCGTGAGGCTGACTGGGTATATAATTTAGAAAATAGGTTTTTAATATTCAGAAATTTAATTAAAAATCAGGAAAAATCCTAAAAACTCCAAATAAATCCCAGAAAATTCCTAAAAATTCCTGGAAAAATCTAGAAAATAATATAGGGGTTCTAGAGCCTATATAAATTCTTTGACCTAAAATATACCCTCGGGTGCACTCACATAAATTCCTAGAAGCTTAAGAAATAATGAAACAATATATAATAATTATCTAAAAATCTTCAATAAATCCTGGAAATTCTAAAATGGTGAAATAACACACTAGGGTCAATCTAGGGGCCCTAAAGACTATATACAGTCTAATTCCCTTATATCTAACTTATAGTCTTAGGCAAAAATCTTATGATCCCAAATCAACAACCTAGTAAATAATTGATTTTAACTAAAATAAAAATAAAAAAAATCTCCAAAATAGAAAATAAATCCTAGGAACCCAAATGCTACACCAACGGCTCATTTACTTCATCTAAGAAGCCTACAAGAGAAGCCTCCAAAGGATCATCGGGGGGGTCTCGATCTTCTGTATCCCTGAACAATTGTGTAGTACGAACTCCAGCCTTCGATCGCTTATCACTGGCAAAACTGTGGGCCAGATGAAAGTTTTCGGCAAAAGTGTTTGCCGAAGTATAGAAATTCGTGTATGTGTATAACATACGCAGACCCTGAGCAAGATTATAGGGCATGTACAATATAGCCTTAGTGCCTCTGGCATTATAATATCTCCAAGCCCTAGCACCATCAATCAAGAAACCCTTGGCTTGAAGGCAAGTAGTAGCATTTCCCACATGCAGCTGATCATAACCAAATTGCCAAACGAATCGACTTGGCAAATATGGTTCTAGAAAACACCCTTCCTGAAATCGATATACTAGATGAGACGGACGGATTGTCTTCAACCAAGCAAAAATAGTCGGGGACAGACGGAGAGGTGCTGCTTCTAAATCCATCAGTTATGGAGGAAGATTCTCATATCTTGGAGGAGGGGGAACACATTGAAATCTCCATCCAGATCCTCGATTCAAAGCTCTTCTGCATTCTAAAAGTGCATTTATATTCCAACGAGCATTGGAATAATGCCTGATGAAGTTACCCCCAACTTCACCCATATCAGGGTCCATCAAACTGAGATGGTGTAGCAATAACCACCCGAACAAATAAGTATATGGTATTTCGGTATGAGGCAAATCTAGCCGAGCAGCCTTATCGTGCAGCATAGTGTCTACAAAAGAACGTAGTCCTGCGTTCAGGCGACAAGTCATCACTGAAAGAATTTCCATCTTGTGGCCAAATACTAGACGTACAGCAGCAAATAATACGCCTCTGTAAAATCTAATGACTGTACTGGCTCCTGGAACTACAAACCATCGCAGCCATAAAGCAAGAAAACCCGCCAATTGGGCTTCTTTTGACATGGGTCTGCAACCCTGTCTGAGATAACTCTCAATAGTAGCACCAGCCTTGAAGGGGTGCCAGTCCACATCCAAGATGTTATCTGTATGCTTGGACTTTTCCATCAGTTTTTCTATGTTGCTACGACTGAGCAGTTGGAAGAAACAAGGATCACAAGCTTGACTCTCAATTATCTTGTCTTCAAAGATATGGCCTAAAAACAAATACAGCAACCACTTAGTTGTATAACAAGTCCCTGCGGAAGCGCTTTTGTAATAAAGGGAGCATATCTTATAATGGCATAGAAGCTCCGCGAACACAACCACCATCTGAGAGTTTTCTATAGAAAGGATATCCAGTTCCTTATTAGTGGGCACATATTCTTTATATGGGTTGTTACCCATTGGAAGATGTGAGAGATATTTTATCTCATGAAGTGCAAAACCAATTTCCCTGTGAGGGTTCATGACGGTACCAGTTTTGTCATTGTATCTTTCAATCAGAGCCAAGAAAATATGAGCATTTGGGAGAAAGCCATGAACAGTAGTCCAGATGGCCTTATATAGATCTAGTTCAAGAAGTTTGTCCTTGAACTGATCTAGAATCCAGATCACTAAGCTGCTCCAACATTTCATGTCTGAGTTGACTAGGCTTGTTAAACGCATGGCCTGATCTGGGTATCTTCCTTCAGCTTTAGCAAAAGTGTTTGCAAAAATGGGCACCCTGACGGGAAAAGCATCGATGAATCTTCTGGAGGTATACAACTCGACTTCAAACCCCTTTGATGAGAATTGTACTTGTCTGAAGTACTGTAAAATAGATCCTTGCTTTGTGGGCCTAACCTATAACATATTTTCCCGACTCTGGCTTGCTGAATTGGAGTCATGTCCCATGCCATCCGTCGAGAGTGACTAGAGAATTCATATCGGGACAAGGACAAATGTCATGACATCTCAGTGAGATATGTAATTCTGTCCTTACATTGATAGATCCTTTCTTCTTTCTTGGTCTTTGGTTGAGATATTTTTTTCACTGCATCTCCAAATAGGAAAGCCGATTTCTTACGAATCATATTATCTACACTTTCCAAAGGTTCACCATTCATCAGACATAACAAAGTGTTGCTTTCTTGAGCAGTAAGAATGGCCCTTCCGGATTCAGGTCCATCATATTGAGGATATGAGACATGAGATTAGTCTTCTTTATATTCTGGTACATTAAAGTTGAAGCATATTTCTCAGCATCAAGGTCTTCTCTAAGATCAACAACAAAAAAGAAGATGAACAACAAAGAGTCAATCTCAAAAAGAGTTCTATTCTATGGAGCAGAACACACAAAGAAAAGACACAGGTTGTGCGACATTTGTGTTGCGGGACTTTTGTGTTGCACAACATTTATGTTGCACGATATCTATGTTGTACGACATCTGGTTGTGCAGTATCTGTATTGCACGACTTCTGTGTTACGTAACATCTATGTTGCGCGACGTCTATGTTGTAAGATATCTATATTACACGACATCTGTGTTGCACAATTTCTGTGTTGCACGACATCAAATTGTGCAGTATCAGCATTGTACGACATCTGTATTGTACGTAATTTCAAGTTGCACTACTTTTATGTGCATTCACACAAAATTAGAAAGTACGAATTTGAAAATTACGCAACATAGTTCGTAAAGACGAACAATATGTGAATAGCAACCAAACTCTAAAAAGAGAAGGCACAAGTTGTGAAGTATGCCCACACTCTAAAAAGAAGTAGCGTACGTTGTGAGACACACAAATCGACCAAAATCCTAAAAAGAGTCAGTCAATCCAGCCGACGTTCAGCTTCAAGTGCCGGGTTAGCTCTTTCAGTCCTTGATGACGGTGGCGCGTATTGAGGCACTCTCATTGTTGGTGCACGAGATGAAGACCCAGCAATGGCTTTTCCCTTGGCAGCGACAGACTTCTTTGGGGCTATTAACGATCGTTGGGGGAGCTTCGAGAGTTTGGAAGAAGAAGATGAAAGAGTTTAAGAGAATTAACTTTCGATAAAAAGTTAAAAGTTCTCTTTAGTCAGTTACTTATAGCTTAAAAACTCTTTTCGAAACTGTTGCGCAACTAGCGCTTAAAATTTGGAGTTTGTTGAAACAGTTGACTGGCGCAACCCGTATTAAGTTCCTCTAATTCAAAGTATTTCAAAATTTTAAAATCATTCAAACTTTGAAGGGGGTCTTTTAGAGGCTAAAAATCAAGTTGCGCCACCCATAAAGTGTGTGATCATCAAGTGACGCCAAATCATTATGTTGCGCCAGAATATTAGGTTGTGCCAATAGTTGGTTACGCCAACATCAGGTTTGCCAACGTCAGGTTGCACGATGCCATGTGGCAAGCATCCTCAAGAAGCTGTAACGGTTGGCATCATTGTTGACAGCTCTAACAGCACGACAGTCAAAGAAAATCCATTAGAATCCCGTGCAATGCAGCGTTCGAGAAGATTTTGTCAGTATATAATTAATGCTGACAACTGGCTCACGTAAGTCATTGTGTGGCGCAAGAATTAATCAATACAGCACAGAAGATCAAGTCAAAGGTGCCAATTGTTGAGTTGCACCCATGCGCAACCTGGCTAGTTGGCGCCATCTGATCAACATTTATTTAGAAGTAGGGTGACGTAGCGCGCAAGCCACCAACTTTGCATAGCGTGCCCACTACACTGCCCACGACCACGTGCATCTCATTCAAATGATGCCATGCTTCCATAGTAGTTGGTGCAACCGATCGCGCAAGTTGTTACATTGTGCCCTCGTGCAACCTGATGAAGCACGTGCAAGGTGATCGAATAGTATCCAGAACGGGCTGCCGTGGTGTGCAAGCCACCAACTTTGCAGAGCGTGTCCACTACACTGCCCACGACCACGTGCATCTCACTCAAATGATGCTACGCATCCACAGAAGATGATGTAACCGCTCGCACAAGTGAACATGAGGCACGCAACCTAAAGTTTACGTAACCCAGAATAACTGCTAAACAGTTATTTCAAGAACTCTATAAATAGAGTTTCAAATCAGTCTCAAAGCAGGACCAAGGGTCAAAAACTCCTGCAAAAGTGCTGTTGCATCCTCCAGAAGCTTGTGTCTTTGATATCACATCGTCCAAGGGATAAAGTGATCGTCTTCTGTTCAGATTCCTATAGTTGTACTTCCCCAGTAATCAATTGTACTCTTTATACTTTTTTTAGTTTGTAGAAATTGAATTCTCTTTTTATTTTTGCAAACAATTATGACAACACGAGGTTATCATGGAAGAGACGACTACTCAGAGGTAATATATACGTGGTAGATGTAAACTTCATTAGGGTGTAGAATAATAATTCAGAGGTAGTATGGACGTGAATTATTTTTCCTACTAGGGGAGTTATGAAAGAGGTGAACTCAGTAATAGAATTCACGGACACCTGCGGGGGATGTGGAAACCTATGCTGATTTGAACATCAGACATAGTATTTCTTCAGGAACTTGTCATTAATTGATATTATTAGCAAGTCGTCATTAGGTTTGGCCAGTCAGTAGGCCTCATTGGAGTAGATTATCTCTATAACAAACGGTCCTTCCCACTTGGGTTTGAACTTTCCAGCTGTCTTGTGAGTCATCACCATCGATCTTCGAACTGATAAGACAATGTCACCCACTTGGAGTGTTCTTTTTCGGACCTTTTTGTTGAAGGCCCCAAAAATTCGAGCTTAGTAAAGCTCGATTCGTTGTTGAGCTAGCAGACATTTTTCATCCAATGCCTCTAACTCCTGTAGCCGACGGCGTTGATTATCTTCCTCAGTCAGCTGGTCGGTGATGGCTATCCGTAGAGACGGGATCTAGATCTCTAGGGGAAGCATTGCCTCGCTTCCATAAACCAGAGAGAATAGTGTGTTGCTAGTGGGTGTCTGAACAGTTGTATGGTAAGCCCATAGGCATTCGTCGAGCTTTTCAATCCAGTCACGCTTATTAGAGTAAATGACTTTCTTGAACAGCTTGACGATAGTTTTGTTGAATGCTTCGGCTAGTTCATTCCCTGCAGGATTGAAAGCTGTTGATGCCATATTTTGTATTCGGTTCTTATCGCAGAACCGATAGAATGCGTGGCTTACGAACTGAGGACCTTGTCATGGATAATCCTTCTGGGAACCCTGAAGTGGTATATGACGTGATGTTTGTAAAGCTAATCACGTTCGATGTTTTTACCTCGGCCAGAGGTACTGCATCTGCCCATATAGAAAAGTATTCAGTGATGACGAGTATAAACCGGTGTCCTTTGGAGGATCGTGGACTGATCGGCCCGATAATATCTATTCCCCATACTTCAAATGGCCAAGCAATCATTGTGGGGTGTAGGAACTCCGAAGGTCGATAGATGAAGTCAGTATGCAACTGACATATCCGGTACTTCTTTGTATAATCAACAGCCTATGCCATCATAAAGGGACAGTAGTAGCCCATATGACGCAGTCGGTCCTGTAACTTAGAACCAGGCTGATGGGCTCTGTAGGTGCCATCGTGTGCCTCTCGGAGTGCCTCTTGTGCTTCTATTTTGGATAAACATCACAGGAGAAGCCCGCCGTATGAACGATGATACAACATTTTGGTAGCAGTGTCGTAGAAGAACCGGAGAGAGCGTCTCTTAACATAAGTAACTTCCTTCGGGTCTTCAGGTAGGATTCCGTCGACTGTGTAGTCTATAAATGGAAATCACCAGTCCTGAACGTCAATACTGAGTAACTCAGACACGTATGTAGATTGTTCTTTGGGCAAACTAGCTCTCGTCTCATTACCGTAACGGTATATTAGGTTTCAACAGGAGCTGCGAGAGAAGCGGCGAGGCCAGCGAGTGCGTCAGCCTCCAAGTTTTGTAGTCGAGTACATGTTCTATAAAGAACCCTATAAAGGTAGAAATGATATCGATTGCTACCTGTTGGTAAGGAACCAGATCTTCATGACGGACCTCGTATTGTCCTCAAACCTGGTTAGTGATCAGTTTCAAGTCGCCATAGGCCTCGATGCAGTCAACCTCCAACTGTTTAGCAAGCTAGAGTTCGATGATGAGAGCATTATACTCCACAATGTTATTGGTGCAGGACTCTATGAGAGAATATGCACGGTGGATGACCAGGCCATCGGGAGTGATGAGAACGACTCTGACCCCTGTAATGATCTTACTTTTGTGTCATGTTCTTGAAGCACCGTCAAAGAACATGTGCCAAACCAAGTTATCTGAGATGTCATTGGACTCTAGGACTTCATCGGGAATATCGTCATAGAGCTTCGATGTCTCTGGCACAGGATGTGGCGCCAAGAAGTCAGCCAATGCTTGGCCTTTAACTGCCTTTTGTGGGACAAATACCATGTCATAAGGACTCAAAAGTATTGCCCACGTGGCCAATCGCGAGTTTAAGGCCCTTGGCTTGGTCATGAGGACCCTTAGGGGGTTGACTTGAGAGATGACGTGGATTGTCTATCTAACCACGTAATATTGTATCTTCTTGATGGTGAAGAACAGAATAAGACACTCCTTCTCCATAGGATTATACCGATGCTCGGCCCCAATTATGGTCCTGCTGAGGTAGTAGATTGCCTGTTCATGGCCTTTATTGCTTTTCTGGGCTAGCAAAGCACCGAAAGAATAGTCCATAGCTCGGATGTATAGCAAGAAGGGTCTTTCTACGACCGGTGCTACTAGTACTGGAGGACTAGTGAGGTACTTCTTGATGTCGTCGAATGCGTACAGGCATTCTTTGGTCCATACATAAGAAACCCCTTTCTTTATCAGTTTGTTAAAGGGTTGACATCGACCAGAGAGATTTGCTATGAATCTTCTGATGTATGCCAGGCATCCTTGTAGGCCTCGAAGCTCACGAAGATTCTTCGGGACAGCCATGTCCAAGATCACCTTAGTCTTATCAGGGTCAATATGAATACCCTCGGCTGTGACAATAAAGCCCAGAAACTTGCCACCGAAAACTCTCAGGAAAGACTTGGTTGGGTTCATCTTTAGTCGATGTGTCTGCATCAAGTCGAATATCGTCTTTAAGTCATCCAAATGACTCGATTTCTTTTTGCTCTTGACGGCAATGTCGTTGACGTAACATTCTACCATCTTTTGGAGGTGCTTACGAAATATGGTGCTCATAGCCCGCTGGTATGTTGCTTCCATATTCTTCAACCCGAAGGGCATCACCATGTAAAAGTATATCCCCTTTGAAGTCTGGAATAAAGTATGCTTCTAGTCTTCGGGGAACATTTTGATCTGGTTGTAGCCTAAGAAACCATCCATGAAGGACATGCGCTCGAAACCACACGTGTTTTAAATTATCACGTCGATGATCGGAAGGGAAACTCATCTTTTGGACAGGCCGAGTTGTGATCTCTGAAGTCTATATAGACCCGAATTTTTTCATTCTTCTTAGTGATAGGAATAATATTGGCCACCCAATCCTAGTGTTGCTCTTCGTGAATGAAGCCACTCTCTATTAGTTTGTCGACTTCTTTCTCAATAGCATCCATGACATTGGGGCATAAATGACATTGTTGCTGTTTGACCGGCTTAGCTCGGGTAAGATGTTGAGATGGTGCATGGCGACTTGCGGGTCTAAACCCAGCATGTTCTCATAGCTCAAAGCAAAGCTATCAATGTATTCTCGGATAAGTTGTATCAGAGATTCCTTGTCTTCTTCCGTCAAGCTTCTGCTGATGAAGATGGATTTTGGGAAAGCCTCATCTCCTAGTTCGACTTGGACGACTTCATCTTCAGTAAGAGATTTGCGTTGTTCGAAACACCATTCCTACTGGGATCCCAGGCATTGATCCCAGGGTTTATCTTCAAAGAATTCAAGTATTTGTTATTCATCCTCGATTGGGGATCAGCAGAGACCATATAGACGGATAATATCTTATTGAAGGCTTGGTCGATACTGGTATCAGAGTCCCAGGTTGAGGAGTCAGAGAAGTATGAATGCATCAAGGCCTCTAGCTCTGAGCTCTATTAAGTTGTTGTGGGTGTAACGTAACCCAACTATGTTGGTTGTAATTTTAGGACTTTTCCTTTGGATCATGAAGTCGTAAGGAAAGGCGTCGGCCTTTGCCATAGTTCAGCCCTCTGTTGCTGTTCAAGTCGTAGCCCATCTTTTGGATAAGATATTTGGCTTGAATAGTGTAACAGTATAGTTGCATCTTGCCATTATTGGGTTCTAGTTCTGCCGGAACCAGCCGATAAGGATGCTCCAATCGATTAAAGATGACGGGTTCCTCCTCCTTCTTCTTTGCTGGAACAAAGAAGTAGGCACCTTGAGAAGGGATAATTCAGCTTACAAGACTGGCGGTTGTCACTTGTGTTTGTAACATATATAGAGCGTTGTCTAAGAAATACATAGTGTTCCAATGCGCACAAGAGTAATTCAAAGACAACTTCCTGATAATGAAATGCAAAATTTTATCCCGAGGGATTACATCATCTAAAGAGTGTGCCTCAGTATCGGCACACACGTAGTCTCCCAACTCTTCATCTGTGAGCACTAGGGCTATTACGAGAGAAGGTGGAATAGGTTTCTCCTTCAATTTGACTACCAAGGGAGGTGTAGTTGGACGTTCCTGTGACTTCAGAGTTGGCCTTCGGGCATTCTGGGGAAGCCTTATTTGCATAGGCCCTTGGCTAATAGCTGATATTGTCGAGGGCGACTGAGCCGGATCCTTGCCACAAAGCTTGATAACGAAAGGAGCTGATATTTTAGGAGATTTTTCCCTTTAATCGAACCCTCAATGGTTCTTCTACGACAGTTGCACTTTATGATACAGTATCTGCCTTGTCGTCGACATCATTAGCATCATCGTCCCATAGGACTGATTTGTTCAGCTCAGCGTCTGTACAGTATGCTTCGAGTCCTCAAAATTGGTCAATGTCAGCGAACTCGATTTTGATGGTCCTGTCGTTGGCCACATACTTCATGCATTGATGGAGAGTGGAGG
Organism: Iris pallida; assembly: GCA_029216955.1. NCBI lineage: Eukaryota > Viridiplantae > Streptophyta > Magnoliopsida > Asparagales > Iridaceae > Iris > Iris pallida. Next base: position 16,465,841 of record JANAVB010004800.1, read on the forward strand.
GCACAATCATGTACTCATGAATCCATGGTCGTTCCAATAGCATGTTGTTGTTTATATCGGCATCAATGACATAGCAACTTACGTCAGTCAAGAGATCACCTATTTGGTATTTCAGGTGAATCTTGCCCAGGGGCTCACTATTTCTAGAGTTAAAGATGTTGATTGTAGTGTTTGATGCAGTCAGTCGATGCATTAGGATCTCCAAAGCTTGGAGTAAACTCCAAAGGATGATGCTAAGAGAAGAGCCATGGTCGATGTGGATGCGATCGACCTTAATGGAACCAACATACCCTGTGTAGTACAGGGGCCTATTGTGTCGGTTGTTCTTCAGCAACATGTCCTGCTGGGTGAAGGTGATGTTAGGAATCACCTCGACCACACTGTGATAATATGGGCATACAGCAGGGTCCTCCTTGGATGGCTGCACCTAGGTGAGAAAGGAGTCAGCGTTCTATAAAACTTCGATGAGGGCATCTCGAGTCTTTTTGGAGATACGAAGGAGCTCGAAGAGCGACTGTCGAGCCGGAGTATTGGCCAACTGTGCCAATATGTCAAAATTGTAGGGTTTGATCGGCCTTTCTGTCGAATCTTTTTTCAGAGGGTTGTCAAAGCGAACCTCCTTCTGCCTTTGCTTGTCTGCGACAGAGGTTTGAGGCGGGCCTGCTTCCGATACATCAGGGGCGGGGGCCGTAATAGGTGGAGGTGTTTCCTCCTCCGAAGCTTGATTTTGTTCCCGCTGGTGAGCCGAGCGAGTGGCAACCAGAGTGTCATCAGCCGATGTAGAAACCATACAATATGACTTGACTTTCTTCCCCTCGACAGAGTGCGCTGCAGGCACCATCATGTCTGGGGTAAGATCAGGATGGATCCATATCCCTTTGCCTCGCGGCATTGTAAATGGGATGAAGCCTTGAGCATTGTCACGGGCCGGTGGAAGATTGACTACTTCCATCGTTGCTCACGGGATGGAGACTACTCCGTCTTGAGCCTCTGTTCTCGAAAAACTTCCAAATTGGAGAATGACTATGTTGGCAGTAACAGTCTTTTCCTCGTAGTCGAATGAGATGACCTTGGCATCGATGAGACAATGGAACTGTCTTTTCAATACGTAGCAGTCACGTATCGAATGGTGGACATACTGGTGGTTGTGGCAGTATTTTGGATTGTCCATCTTTTCTACTTCATCGGGACACTTAGAAGACGGGAGCTGAAGCTTGCCACCCTTCGTCAGCATATCGAAGAGTTTAAGTGTGTCTTCGTCGTTGAAGGATTAGGTCTCTTTCGGCCTCTGTGCTTCGGCCGGCTTAGGGTTCATTGTTACTGAACCATTGGAGATATTAACGGTCATGGCTTGTTTTCCTTTACCGTCCTTAGGAACGGGGTTGTTGCTAGATAAGTGCCTTCCTTTGTCTTCGAGTGATGGGAAACTCAGTCTCAATAGCTGTGCGTCTCGAGCATTCTTTTCTACCATGTTCAACTCTTTAATGAAGGACATCCACTCTATACATGGAGCACTGTGCCACAACTTGATTACAGGAAGCATGTTTTTGCTGTAGGAGTCCAATAGCATAGGCTCAGTTATCCTTGGAGGTAATCTCAGGGCTGCCTGGCGGAAGTACTCAATATATGCATGTACAGGTTCCTTCTCCTTCTGGACGATGTCCATGAGAGTCGATATTGTTATGTCCATTCCTCCTTCGTAGAATCGATTGAGGAATAGGCACTTCAAGTCTTCGAACAATGAAATGCAGTTGTCCGGAAGGCTACAAAACCATTCTTAGGCAACCCTATGTAGAGCTCCTACGAATATGTTGGTAAGCAGAGTGTCGTCCTTTAGTAGATGCCCGGTTACTGAGGCAAGTACCTCAAGTATCAACGAGGAGACTACTTCATGAATGGCGTGAGTATCTACGGATTGTATTTGGGAGGATATATCACATTATCCCATTCGGTAGTATATGGTTACCGAATTCCCATCTTTTGTCGTAATTCTTGCTTTTTCTGGCATTATGGCGAGCATACAACTCTTTAAGGGCCTGTTGTACTTCACTCGACTTGGCAGGTCCCGTTGTTGATATAGTAGATGATGGGGGCACTGCTTGGCTCAGGATGGGAGGCACATTGGACCCGTCGTTAGTCTCTGGGTCTTGGTTTGTAGGAGTGGAAACAGTGGGTGAAAATTTCTTCTTGATCTCCAAGACGACAGAAGCCAAGGTCTTTATTGTATCATTCAACGTATTTAGGCCCGTCTCAAGGGCTTCTATACGTTTCTGCTGACTGGATCCTTCGCTGTCATCCACGTTGTCGCTATCGGCCACGAACACGAATATCACGTGCGGATAGGTAGAAGGGACGGTAGATCTTTCGCTCTCTGGCTCAAACGTCTGAGTCCCGTCGTCTTGAGGATAAACCGGTAGGTTGCAATCATCCTAAGGCTCATTGTAATTACTACCCTCGGTATTTTGGCTACCTGCGCCTGTGGAGGCATTTGTGTCATGTAGTCCCTCATTGGATTAGAATGTGGGATTGTCATGAATGGTGGAGGGTTGGCCACCCCTAGCTAATGTTGTAACTGACGTGTCATCCCCTTGCGACAATGACTTAGATTTGGAGCACGTGCCTTGGAACACACCCGTACTGGACACCGCCATCTTGCTACCCCCAGACCATTTTTAAGGCTTGTTGGCCAAAATGGGAGGATTCTTGGAAAGATTCTGGAGAGACAGAGAACCCCGTGCCGTGTTGCATGAAGCAATACAAAGTTTATCTTCTTCTTCTTTAGACGCCATCGGTTGCAGTCGTTGGAAGACGGACCTCATCTTTGGTGGTAACGCGACTGTTTGGTAACAGCAACAGTTGATGGTGATTTGGGCGCAGTTGTGTCTTAATTTTGACACATCGTGCGATGCAGACCCCTCCCTCGCTTTACACTTATGTAGAGTTGTTGAGGTCTCCATTCCTGTCTTTCTTTCGTACGTACAAAAAAGCTACGTACAGGTGTGAGAATATGGAGATAGCTTCTTTCTTCTCAGTTCCTGCGCGTGAGACATGCTTAGGTCCTGATTAGAGAGTTGCTGATGAGGTAAACTCATTCCATGCTTACAGGAATACTGCTTGTATGAGTCTATCTCGATAGTAGGTACCCCCTAGCTTGAATCGTGTGTATGAGCGCTCAAGTGACAGCGAGGTTTTACCGGTAGAGGCATCGAAGCCCCTGGACCAGTTTTGTGTAGCCTTCCATTGGCTGCGCGCGTGACTGTCGATGCGGGCTTTTGAACTATTGGCATAGCACATTGATCGTGCGAGACGCGTGCTGCCTTAGATTTCTTTCTACTACCCCTAGAAGGTGCATAGTATTCAGAGTCCAACAGAGTAGTTGACATATCACTTTGGCTATGTAAGGCACGTGCTACCTTGGATCTCTTTATGTTACTCCTAGAAGGTGCATAACGTTCAGAATCCAACATAGCCTTACCCAATGGATAGGCAATTCTGTCAAAGATAGAAGTTCTCGCATGCGCAACGTCCTCCGCCAACATGTGGGTCATTACATGTTTCTTCCGGCGCTGTGCCTTTTTCAAGCCCACTATAGGGAAGCCATACTCCTCGCTGTGCTTTCCTGAAGTAGGAACCGAGCGAGGCGGCATGACAGCAGCAGCTGAAATCTTCTTCGGAGCTTCGTTGTTCAGGAGATTCTGGGGCACTGTTCCCTCCATTGTGCTGCTCGTCGCAGCTGCCTTCGCCACTCAGGTGCGTCGAGTCTTCTTCAATTTTATGAACCGCTTCGAAGAACTCAATTTTTCCTCAGAAAGGAGATCTTCAAAAGCTTATTGGTCGAAACGTACGACCAACGTCTTCTGAGAAGATCCTAGTAAGTTGTCATCAGATTGCATCATCACCTTCTCATTGGAGGAGAAGGAAGTCCCCAGCAGAGTTGCCACCTTGTTTGCCATGACAAAAGGTTATATGAACTTTTTGTATATTAAAAGTGTAAAGAGTACAATCGATTCCTAAACAGAAGATCTAAGTACAAATTTTTTGGGAAAGTATGACGGTGGAGATCGAGCACTGCAGCGGATCCTTTACTCCGTTGACGATCTGACGATGAGTTGAACTTGCTCTGGCTTTCTGGTGCTTGTGATTAGAACTCTGGGGTTGCCAATCAAGAGGATGTCGAAGTTGTGAAGATTTTGAAGCCTCTTTATCGAAGGAAAACTCCTTTTATTTATAGGAAAGCACATATACGATGTGCATAAGGATTGTGCAGGAATACTGCACGTAAAGATATGAGAGAATCTCGAGGTTGTACGGTGACGGCTGCTGCTGAGCTGACATGTGGCAGATGCTGGAATTCTCCTTTATCAAGATCTTAGGAAAATTATCAACATAACTGAATAAACAACATGTTGCGTGTGTTAATTGTTGATCGGATGAACCTGAGTAGATTCTGTTCCTATCCCCGAAGTTGGATTTTGTCTTATCTTAGGGGGTATTAGTTTAAACAAACAGATTGGGTATGGCCCTCGTCCATAGGAACAAACTTTGTCCTTATTCGTGGTTTAAAAAAAGCGATAGGATATTGTTCTTATCAACATAATCAAATCTGTTCTTATCTCAAGAGCGGTGGTTTAAACGAAATCGATTGGATAATATCTGGAAAGATATAGATACCCGACTTGCCACGTGGAATAATGCCACCTTTTAGGACTGCACGTCTATATGAACTGCGCCTCTGGTGAGGCTTCGATGTCACTGCACTTTTGGATGACGAGGAGACTGTATTTCGAATACAACTAAGTCACTGCGCTTTTGGACGACAAGGAGACTGTGTTTCGAAGACGATGGAGTCACTGTGCTTTGGAGCGACAAGGAGACTTGTGCTTGAGGCAACAAAGTGTCAGCGAAATAAGCTATTTTAATGGGCTGTGCCTCTGGGTGGAATAGAAGAAGCTGTACTTCTGGGTTGAAGCGAGAGAGCTACGCTTCTGAGTCAAACCGAAGTGACTGCGCTTCTGAGTCTAGCTGAAGTGGCTGCGCTTCTGAGTCGAACTGATGTGGCTGTGCTTCTAAGTCAAACTTAAGTGGTTGCACTTCTCAGTCGAAGGAGCTAGTTTTTGTCGAAGTCATAAGCGCAATTTAATGACTGCTCTTTCAATCGGATAAGTCAGTCATCCTCTTCTTTAATTATCGTCATCATTTGGGGAATTCATTCGTGGCCCAGGATTCAGTCAAATGAACCTATTCAATGAGATTTATTGTGCTGAGTCGTAGGTTTATCCTATTAATTTGGGAGTCTTTGACCGACGGCCACATGGCCTGTAGGTCGGACTGCACTCAGCCTATATAAAGGGAGGCTTTTCTGAAGGGTTACATCCACTGTCTCTTAGCATTTCCACCGTCATGCTCGATCCTGACTTGGCTTCGAACGGTCGTTGGCCCTACACAAGTTGACTGTTGGTTGTGGATCTCTTCATTTGAAGAAGCCATGTCCGTGTAGAAGAACTGATGCTGGATCTTGAGATGTACTTGAGCATTTGACATGAGGAGTTTGAACCTGAACCACATCTTGGAGGTCTTCAAGATCTAAGCTTCCGGGTTTGGATTGATTGTCATTCCGAAGAGCCACGGGTTTTGCTCTGTCCTGCTCAGGAGTTGCAGTAGTGTGGCGAGCAGGAGCAGCATTCTGGCTTGGGCCAATGGCTGCTTCATTAGCCATATTGGAGTTCCTCTGCGTTTGGCTAAGAATGTAACGCCCCAGTCCCAAAATACGTAGGACTAAGTACGTAGACATGCCAGCTGTATACATACGAAGTACAGGGCCTTGTATGTATACATAAGCTGTAAAATGCAGTAAACCACAACTAACCAATCTTATCGACAAAATAAGGGAATAAAAGATATCATATAATGAATTGTTCTGATACAATATGTTGGGTGGAGACACATCCACTACCAACCAAAATAAAAAGGAAGAAGTACATGATATATAAAAGGCTAAGTGGAAGTAGCAAGGAGGAACCAAGTCACGTCATCTTCGAATAAATGGAGAAGACCACGATCCTGGCTAGGATGCCTGCGGAAGACATGAACACACACCTGGGAAATAACCAGGTCCTCAGAGGGACGTAACAAGATACATGAAGAACATGCTAATATGAACTGTCAGAATAATAAAATAATATATAGAAGACTATCCTAAACACAATATGCAAAGGAGATTCCAACCGCCTAATGTGCAATTTAGAGGACAACTTTCACGCGCATGGGTAGGATTTTAGGCTACATGTATGTAACTGGCATCCAGTCATCTGTATCCGTCCGTAACGTCCAAAACATCAGAGGAAATCTGCAAATATAAATCGCCACAGTTCCATCCGGAGACTGTGGTTTACCTGTTTGGGTTCCCATATGCACTAGCGACTGTCCTCCTCCAATATTTCCTACACTGTTCAAGTCATGTCCATAACCTGTCCAGTTTTGTAACTGCTCGAGTCTCTATACCTTAATCATAGCAGTTACGATCTATCCGTCACACAACAATAAAGATGGCCAGTCCATAAGTCATGCCCCTAGCAAACTCTCAATCCGTGTAGTGTGAGTGTCATGGCCAACGGAGATATAAGAATATCCCATAATACGAGGATAGTCCGCTAAAACTAAGTTAACATGCATATAATAAAGTAACGACTGATAGAGTCGCTTGTACCCAAGTGTGGCTTGGACGCACAGTTTATAAAAAAAACAATTATGAAACAAAGTAAATAATGCAAAAAATAAATAATAAGCCAGTAAATTGGCAAGGTATACTTGCCTGGTAGGATCGTCTGGTGTGGTGCAATCATCAAGGTGGCGCAGAACATGGCCTCGGTGTTACAACTACACAAAAGACCTCTGACAATGGCACGGACTGGTCCATCGGGTCCAGGCTGGTCAATTTAGTTAGAGTGGACATGAGGTAGTACATGATTGGCGAGGAAAATAGGATAAAGGGTATTAGTCACGGTCAAAGGGTAATCGAAGGAAAATTGGGAAAATATTATATATACAATTTAGAAAAACTATTTATAATCTTTTAAAATTATACTTTATTATCCAAAAATAGTTTTAGGTAAAAAATACGTACAAAAAAATATAAGTTTTACTTTGGGAGTTATCCCTTTTTACTAGTTATAAAATTCTTAGAAAAATACTTGAAAAATCAAAAGTCTTTTAGGCAAAAATTTAAGTTTATCAAAGTACAGTTGTTAGGCAGAAAGCTAAATTTTCATTAGTCAAAAATAGTAATTGGAAAAAAACTAGACATTTTGTAAATATAAAATCTAAAGCAGTGTTTTTAGGAAAAAGTAGATACTTGTCAAATAAATTTTAGGTTGACAACTATAGATAAAAATTTCTTCTAACCATCCTTTTGCTAGAAATAAATTTGTTACCAAAACTTTTAGAAAATATATATTTTCCCATAAAATAAAAATAATTCCTGTAGATACCAATATAAACCTATTGCCTTCAAAATATATAATAATAAAATCTTTTTTTAATTCTTCCCAAATATACAGTATTTTTAATAATAATAATAATAATCATAATCATAATCATAATAATAATAATCATAATCATAATGACCTTAGTGAAGTTAGTAATAGAAGAAACCAACAAAAGAACCCTAACAAAATATTCAAATGATACTCTAATGTTAACTAAAGAAAACAAATAAATAAATAAAGCTCTGTTGTCTGTTCTCACACTTAGAAAGAGAAATAAAAAAAAGGAAAGCAAGAATCAGAAGAAGGGGAGGAAGTGAGGAGCGGAGAAGTGGCGAGAGCGGGAGAGAAGCGGTGCTGGTCTGGAAGGTCGGGAAAGAGGCTCCGGCGGCGGCGGTCATGGCTCAGCGGAGATGGGGGGCGACGCCCGCGAGCGGAGGAGGAGGACACGCGCAGAGGCTCGCTTAGCGGTCAACGGGAGGAGGGACAGTGGCGCACCGGCCGGGAAAGGAGGTGGCGGCACTGGATCGGTGCTTGGGTTTCGTGCGGTCGTCGAGCACGACGACCGAGGGTTCAGCGCCAAATCTCCCTCGGCTTGCTCGGCCGGAGGAGTCACACGCGCACGAAGAAGTGCCAGACACTGGAACAGTGTGGGTGATGGAGATTCACCTGCACGGCAGCGGATCTGGCTGCGGGAACAAGGTTGCAAGCAGGCAGAGGAAGGCGGCGCTCGCGCGGCAGCGATTGCGTGGACTCGGCGATAAGTGATGGTAGGTGGTGGTGTCTTAATTTATGATTTTTTTGGCGGGTTTGCTGGTGTTGGGTGGTGGTGCGGGTGTTGTGAGGGGGTCCTGGCCGGGCGCGGCCAAGGTAAAGGGGGTTTCGGGTTGGCTGGGTGCGGCCGGGAATGGTGGCAAATTTCTAGGTGGTAGGAGGTGGCTGGTTTTGGTGATAGTGATGGCGACTACGGTGGGATGACAGGAGACCAATGGCTAGGTAGAGATAAGATAGGGTTCGTACTGGTGGTGGACAGCCGTGTTGGCCCAATGATTATATCATGTTTTTGAATATAGCTAATCAATTAAGTTTAACATAAAAATATTACTAATATTCATGTAATCACTATTATGTTACTACTTTAACTTAGCATTGTCCTAATGTTCTGTATCAGTCATATTGTTTTATTTGTCTAACATGTATTTGTAGACATGCTGTAAGTATGATCAAACATGATCAAACCAGGACATATGCAATGGAGAATTATTGATGGGCCAAAGACGGCGTTATACAAGAAGATTTCCAGATCTGTTTATCTTTGGACGACCGCCGTCAAGTGAAAAAGGCGTCTTCAAGTCTGCTCAAATATTTGAAGAAAGGCGTCATGAAAGTGCTCTTGGTTTTCCTATTTTATCAATATAATTTTCCATATTTATTGAGTCTAGGAATATGATGTACACTTCATCGTACTGGCAAATAGGATACCCAAGAAATGTTTTCAAAATATCCTTTCATTTTGAAAACAAGCCCACTTACAAAAGCCCAAACTACTTCCTAACTGTTTGTCTTTTCAAAAAGCCCAAAAACTAATTTGCAAAAACCCTAACAGAACCCTAGCAGAACTCGGCCCGAATTCGGCCAGAGTTCGGTTAGTGAACATTTCTTTTTGAACTTGGTCTTCCCGCAGTTACGGATCCCAACGAGATTTTCTCATAGAGTTCTGTCCGAATTCTGTCAGAATTCTGCATTTGGAAAAACTATAAATAGAGAAGGATTTCGATCATTTCAATTCACTCATACACCAGTTCACTTTCATATCTCTTCTCTATAAGCCTACTACTTCTTCTAAAGTGTTCTGAGCTTTCATTTTTAAATTCTAAGCCAGTTACAATCCTCTAGTCGATTTGCCAGTACGGTACGGTCTAGAAGTTTCAGAGTGATTGTAATCAGAGGCTTGATTGAAGAAAGTCTCTTCACAATTAAAGTTGGTCGAGTACTTCGGATCAAAGCTCGCGTTGTAGAAGTTGCAAGAACTTCGGATGAAAACTTGTGGTGATTTTCCATAGTGGATTCAACTCGAAGCTTAGAGTTCTTCCGACTGGACTAGTCCTCACAAGAGGGAAACCAGTATACATCCTTGTGTTTGCGTTTGCTCTCTACTCTCTACTTTTCATTTATATATCTGTGATATATTATGTGATCTTGTTACTAACATTTTTTAAATAGTTAATTTCTGCTGCCTACTCTATTCACCCCCCTCTAGAGTATTGTGCTTTACAACTCGTTCCTACAATCGGTCCTACAAGCTGTGCTCGACTGAGCGAACAGAGCAACGATGGTCTCTACAGGCGATGGTGTGTAGTCGGTGACGACGGAGAGGGGGTTGGAATTGGTGGTGAGAAGGAAGCGGTGTGGTGGCAGAGTCATAATCAGCCTGCTGGATGCAGCCGCGAGGAGAACAGGAGGCTAGCCGGGGATGGTTTAGATGGTTCTTGTTGTGATGACGATGATGGTGCTATTGATGGAGGTCAGGTGGCAGCCGCGGCTCTGGATTGTGGTCGGGTTGGATCGAGCGTGGTGGTGTTATCGATGGCCCTGGGTCGGAGAAGGCAGGTCTCGCCGGGGTGACTGCGAACAGGATTAGGGGTAGAAATTTGATTGTGTCGGGGGTGTCTGACACGGAAATAATGGAATGTATATGTAATTGTGGAATAAAAATTGGACAGGGGAGGGGACATGGACATGATGCACGAGGTTAGGGTTAGAGAAATATTTGTGGAGTATAATGGTGGAGGAAAACAATGTGGATGCTCTCCTTATATAGGAGGTAGACTCCTAGATTGATATGGACTAGGAATTTTCAAACCCTCCTTTGGATAATTCGTCTTTTTAATTTAAAACAACAACAACCGATTCGATAATTCATAATCAAATCCGTATCTAGATAAATATCCATAAGTTTAAACTAAAATAAATATCATATCAAATTTAATTTAATTTACTATAAATGATCAAACATTAAATCCATGAATTTCGAATTATCTTTGTAATAAATAACAATAATAATTAATTTCAAAAATTACTATAATTATTAAATATTAACAGGAAATAATTTCAAAATAGCTTTTTATTTAAATTAAGATAAAATAATTTCGAAAATTTACTATATATAAATGAACAAAATTTCATTAAATGACATATAAATAAAATTTTACATAAAACAAAATTTTTTCTGAATTATTACTTATAAATAAAAATAATCCTTTTAAAATAACTATGGTATAATATTTTTTGTGCTCAAACACGTTAAAATATTTACCTTATATAAAAATACTTTCTATAGGAAAATCTATACTAGAAAACTTTGTATATATAAAAAGTATACTACCTTGTATATACATACTCGCACGCAAATAGTATTCACATAAATATTTATTTTCAAAATTACTAACCTTATTTGTATAATAAATAAAATAGCTTTCTCAAGAACATAGAACAAATATATTTTGGCAAACATTGTATGATACTAAAACAAGTAAAACTTATTTATCATATAAATATTTCAAAAAATATTTATTCGCTATTTAAGAGTTTATAATAAAACGAATTTAGAAGAAAATTAAATATTTCGTATCTACGTATTCGTTCTCGTCGTATAATACCAAAATAATTTTTTAAAAAAAATTTAGTAGAAATTTAGGGGTATTACAAAGAAGCGGCTTGCTCTATCGAAGAAGTGATTCTCTCTGACAGGCTGCATGTCTGGGGGCTGCACATTTGTGAAGAAGATTGCCCACTTGTAGACTTTAGGTGTTATAGTCTTTATATATAATCATGAAAAATCTGTAATAGATCTTTGTAGACATAATTTTAATAAAAACTCTTTCTGTACCCTCTTTATATGTTTCGTTGTGGCTTTTATCTGTTGTTTGCGCTTTTAGGATACCTACGCGTTTGTGAAGTCGTGTGTAGCAAGTATTGTCACCTGCACTTTTGATATGTCTGTGCTTTTTCATGCTTCCACAATTATTTCATTCAGGAGGATAGGGCTACCAGATTTTGAGCTTTTGGCGTTCCTTCTGTTTGACTTTTGCTTCGAAGCGAGTGTGCAAGTATACCAACTCAAATAGTTCTTCAGTAAAGCTAGGAGCAGGTGAGGGAGGCAAAGTATGATGCTCAATACCTAAAGGAGCTGATGTCCCAGGTAGGGCGTGATAACATATTCCAGAAGATACCCGTTGAGGGGGTATACTTGATTCTTTGTTGGCCCCAGGATCAGGACTGGCTGATATAGGAGCCCTTGTCGAAGGTTGAAAAGTCAGAGTATTCTGAATCTCAAATACCAATTGGATCAAGGATTGCATAGTGGTAGTGTCACGACCCGCACCCGCTTTTCGGATGCAAGCACGTGAGCAAGCCAGCAACGCATCAAGCGGACTCCAGTCCAACTCGAATACGTAAACGTTGTCAAGGCTATGGTATACTGCCAAATCATGGCAATGCAATCTATATCTCAAATCCACAAGAGTAATATAAGCATTAATGAATAACTATGGGTCGTGGTCTGTAGCCCACTAGCATAATGTTCGATAAGACTCTAAAGGATATAACAAGAGTCTACAAACTGAATCAATAAATAGGATATGTCATGATAATAAAGGAAAGCATGAGCTGGATAATAAACGTGATATCAATACCTGAATCTCGCAAGCAATATCGTAATCGTCTGAAACCCACAAGTGTCATAATCATCCGCCATCCAGAACTGCTAACTAACTCCACGCAATAACTAACCTGAAGAGATCATCAGGTCCTCAGGGGACATAGCAAGATACATATAAACATGCCTATCTAGCAGTTTAATCATGCATAAACTATAAATAGGATATAAGCAAGTAAAGAGACATACACATGGCAAGAGACTACGACCAAAACTGCTAACCAGTGACTATCGACAAGTGGCTACTGACAAGTGACTATGAACTGGAATACAAGAACAACTATACGTAACTGAATTGCTGGATGAACAAGTGAATACGAGATCAATGTAATTCCAAACCCTCGTCCCGAGTGGACTCGCAGGTTCGAACTAATCACTAACCCTCGCCCTGAGTGTGGACTCGCAGGTTAGTTTACGGCAAGGCACCCTCGTCCCGAGTGTGGACTCTCTGGTGCAAATAAACAAGTCAACATCCTCGTCCCGAGTGTGGACTCACGGATGTAAATAGATCAAGACAATCACCCTCGTCCCGAGTGTGGACTCTCTGGTGCAAATGGTCAACCCTCGTACCGAGTGTGGACTCTCTGGTTGAGGAAACGATAACAAGGATTTAGCAGTTCAACTACACATACTCGTTCTATGACACGACTCAAGCAAGGTACTGGTGAGACAAGGTACGACTCAGTCAAGACACAGTCAAGTCCAGTATAACTACACTGTCAAGTCAAGCAAGACCATAAACTGGTGAACATGGTATATAGAAAATAGATAAATCAAGTCAACTAGAAAGCTAATGATAACATATAAGATCTATAGCAAATAGAGTATCTAATGATAATACAATAACAACATGAAAACTTTAAACATGAATATAAACTGTAGAGGAAGGCAAGGTATCTTGTCTGGTGGTTGCATGCACATCCAAATACATCTCATCAAACGGATAAGCCACAGGAGTCAAATCTCACAATAGTCTCCGAAAGCTGAAACAGACATTGCCAAAATTCTTAGAATAGTCAAGTTAGCTAGGATTGCCTGTCCTTAAGTCCAATTATGGACACAGGGGCAAAACAGTAATTTCGGGTCAAAACGATGTCCGTCGTTGGATCCACTTTGTACCGAAAAGCGTGCCAGAGTCAATGGTATCTAAAGTCGTCAAACTACATGTCTACGAATTTGTTTTGGTGATACAAACCCAACCGTATGTCCAAAGTTGGATTCCGTTGGGTCGTGCACAAAATCGCCCATTGAGTCGGATCGTGGGGACCGCAAAACGGCGATCCGATCAATTATCTCAGAATCGGACAAAACTTGGCATACAGGACCAAAAAAATGATACGGTCCTGTTGGCGCAAGTTTTATCTCGATCTGGCGAACGTGCTCAAAGTAATTGGAAATTTACAAAGGGACCGATATGGTAAATTTTGACGGATACGCATCAAATTCGTCGCGCACACGCAATCAATTTGAATTCCGTCAAAGTCCACACGTCCGTGAAGATATTACGCACCTTTCGATACTTTCGGTTCGTGACCATGTCGTCCATTTTGGCGGGACGTACATCGTATCAGAGTGTTTTTGAGATTTTCGAAAACTGTTTCCCATATTTTTTTTCATGATTTTCTTACTGACTTATCTTTCTATATAATTAACTAGGATTTAATCTAGTGATAGGGTTTCCATCTTGGTTAGGTTGTCTTCCACTGTTTTCAATTAGGTTCTTAAGTCTCTCACTGTTACAGCCGAAATCGGCCTTCCAAAACAGTTTCATGGATTCAAAATGTTGTCCTGTTTCGACAGTTTTTCGGGTAAGTTTGCATCGATCTTCTGGGCAATATAGCATATAAATTCGAATTAATAGAAGGTGTTGGAAGTTGTATAGGTTGTGTTCATACCCGAATTCGTAGATCGACGAACGATCAATCACACGATGTAAAAACTCCTCGCGAAGTGGCCTCATTGTCTGTTGTTGCTGTCGTTCGATGTGCTTACGTACGCGGCCTCCGAAGTGGTCTCATTTGTCTCTTTCTCCCGATCGGCTCTCTCTGTATATATACAAATATATATACACAGCTGTTAAGCCCTGGGGTCGGGTTTTTGCTGCTGTTGGGGAATTTGGGCCTGGGATGGGCTGGGGTCAGGTTGGCTTGGCCTGGCTTTTGGGTAGGCTAAGCCTATCTCTTTGTTCTCATTTCTATTTTCTTCTTTATGAATATCTATAAATCTAGGTATATCTACATATATGTATACATTTGGGTATAGCTATTTTAGCTACACATACGGGGTGCATGTAGGTATACTTATAATATTGTCAAACCTAATAGAAAATAAATTCAATATTATTTACTAAAATTACAATTTTAAACATAAAATTCCTATTCATTTAATTATATAAATTTATAGATAAAACCTATTATATATAGTAGTAGCATACCTTCTATACGCGCAAGCACTCCTAGAAATGTTAAAAATCTAGGAAGGGATTCTTGGCAACTATTAACACATTTCCAAAATAAGATAACAATTTTTAACATAAAAAAAACTTTTATTTTATGTATATATATATATACATCAAATATCTGGAAAATATTTACTTAACCCACTAGTACAAAACATATATGTATACCATAATGTACACCTACATGGATGTTCCTGGACTCATTACATGCCTACATGGGCTATGGTTGGGTTTAGGTCAAATCCGGCTAAATCGGTCTAACCGGGTCTCCTCGAAGTCATAATATAATTAATAAATAATTAAAATATCTTTAAAGGTTAAGCCGTAACTTGGCTTGGTTTTCCTAGTTAGGACACACTTATGGCTGGGTCTTCCTTGGCATGGCTAATACACTAGTCAAGGCACGCCACTGCACTATCCGTGCCATAATTCCTAGTCGTTTGGTACTTCAAAACTCAACCATGGCTAAAGTCATCTAGTACCGTAATAATTAACTAAATAATTATCTATAAAAATCTAAAAAATTACCATTTAAATCAAATCAAATAAATAAAAAAATATTTTAAAAAATTTTTGGGAAGGGAAGCTACAGGTAGAGAGGGTCTTAAGACCATCTTCCAAGTTGTCCACACGCCGTACGAGATCCGAAGCTGAAGTGTCTACTTCTTTTTCATCGCCACCCCCTTTCAAGAATACAGGCATGACATGGGTCGAAGTGCAGGGATCGGTGGATGCCTCACTCTCAGCCTCGGTTTTATGCGAAAAGGTTGGCCTAGGAGCTTCTTCTTCTGACGCCTCGAACTGGCTACCTCCAGCTACATCGGTGTCAGTTCTTTGATGGGTACTCTCATCCTCGAATGAAGGATTATCGTAGACCAGCAGGATCTGATCACTCCCTGCTTGTGTTGTTGTCGGAGCCTTCATCCTTAACCAAGTACTCTAGAATACATCGATCGATGGAACCATTGCTTTGCTTTCCTTTGGTCGACTCTTCGATGAACCTGCCGAGGCCGAGGGTTAGTGGTGTTTATTTTTCTCTCGTGTACAGAAGAGTTGGAGACAACATGGCACGAGACAACCAAAGGTTCTTCCTCGTCCTTGACTGGCACCTTCTTTTCGAGGCAACGTCGACCAGGTGCAGTAGGTTGCAGTCGTCGGAACACAGATGACCTCAGTAATGCAGCCACTATTTTGCAACAGCAGCAATTGATGGTGGCCGTAGCATAAGTATGCCCCAAAGGGGGTGCATCATGCATGAGGTCATCTCTTCGATCTACATCTGTGAGTGATCACATTACGTAGATCGTACGAGGAGAGCTTCACATTCACAACCCTCTCAGGCGAATGGCAGGGCCAAGAGTCAGGGTGGTCATATGAGCGTTGCACCCCTGATCCAGTTCTAGTGCATAAGATGCGCCCAGATCATTGGTGGGATAGAAACATATATTGTGAGGCAAATTTTAGCTGTACAGCCGACGTGGGTGGTTGGGTTTAGAGCCACAAGGTTTGCCCCACCCAGCTTGGTTTCATGTGCAAGAGATGCGCCTAAGTGGGAATGAGACTTCAAGAGTCGACTCGTCGCTGGTGCCGCGACACCTGAGTCGACTCTATACAGCTTTTCATCAGATGTGCGCATAACTTTCAGCATACGTTGCTGGTTTGCTGTTGGCGTAGCACTTTGATGGAACATGGCCTGTGCTGCCTAGGACCTCCTTGTATTAGCCCGTAACGGCTAGTCATAATCTAATTTTTCCTCGCTATGACAATGAGTCATTCTGTCAAAGACAGAAGTCTTCCACTGCGCATCAGAGCTCATGTGCGGAAGAGCGGTTGCGCCTTTGTTAAGTCGGCGCATCTTCTTCGACTGGAAAGAGGTAGGTTGGGAAGTGCAGTCCGTATTACGCTTCCCGGACAGATACGTTACACTAGTGGCAACGTCTTGTTCGCTGAGAACGCCAGTAGAAAGGGAGGACTTTGCTGGAACAACTCTTTCAGTGGTGGTGCTTGGTACTTCGTCTTTGCATACCCAGACTTGGCGGGTCTTTTTTGGCCTTGGCAGCCGCTTTGAAGGACTCGCGCTACCTTCAAAGAGAAACTCCTCATACCTTTGCTAATAGAAGCGTACGACCAGCGTGTTATGGGAGGAGCCGACTTTGTTGTCGTCAGACTGTAAAACGACCTTCTCATTGGAGGAAAACGTTCTCCCCAGCAGAGTCACCAGCTTGTTTGCCATTAAAAAGTATTTGAAATAACTTTTACAAATAACAAACTAAATAGAGTACAATGTAGGATCTTGATGGATTCCTTCTAGTATATTTTTATTTTTATCTGGGAACCGTGGCGATGGAGAGGTGATTCTTTACTTCGTTGATGAACTGACAAATACCTCGAACTCTCTGAAGGTCTGAGTTTCTCTGAAAGGTGATGAGTCGAAGCTGTTGAAGCTCTTGAAGATATTGAGAATATTGAAGTAGTTGAAGACTGTTGAATGAAGGAATGATCGTTCTATTTATAGGCAGCAGAATAATCTGCTTATATACACATATACGATGCGCGCATGGACATTTTGCATGTAGGGATGCCATGTGTCTGACTTTGTTGGGCGCATGGGTGATGCACCGAGGAGATGGAACTGAATCTGTTTGAACTGCACTTGTTGAGCTGCAGAGGAGCTAACATGTAGCAGTTGTTGAGATTTGGTTGTTGCTGATATCCCGAGCGGTTAGCACTCGTTCATAGACAGAACTGAGTCAAAGACACATGGCACGTACCCATCACTCAAAGATCCTTGCTTGACTTGAGTGGATGTACCTAGGATTTGGTGTATGAAGAGGCTTGATTCATGACTTTTGAGGTCAAATAGCAAGTCTGGGGGGCACGGCTTCAAAAGCGCATGCTTAGTTTAGGCACATGGTTGTAGAGGCGCATGCAAAGGGACCAGTCGGCCACGTGGCAGGGCATAGCCATAACCGACAGAGAGTGATGATTGCGTCTCTTGGTTTTCTACAAAAACTGTCAACTGCTCAGACTTCGAGATGCGTGCTGCTATTATTTATGTCATTTAGCATTAAATGCTTCGATGGGTGAAGTGCTCAGGAGGGCACATCAGATGTGTGGTGCATACCCCCTTAAGGTGTATCGGCTACGGGACGTATCTATCTGAAGAATGCATCAGCCGCTGGACGCATCTTCTTTGGTCAACACATTTTGAGTGTTTCAAGGCCAAAATTGATGACTTTTGACTTAGCTAAATTTGAGGTGGCAAATTCATTGCCATGAATGCATATCTATCACATTAACTTTGAGTAGGCTAGCACTTGGTGTATGGCTTTGGTTTATGCCTTAGCCTATAAATTGCAGCGGTGAAAGAGAGTTTGTTTTCGTTTCACCCAACTTCTCAATGAAGATGAACTCAACCGATCCTCTCCCGTGGCAAGATGTTGCACTGCAGGTTGTGAATCTCCTCGTTCAAACAAGCTTTGATGATGAACTCCTTTAAAAGACTGAGATGCGCCTGGTAGGCTACAGAAAGAACAGTTCGTGCTCGTGCCCCTTGTCGACATTATTCTTCTATGAGACGGCGTTGGGTGCCTGTTGCATACAAAGATCGGGGTCGTCGTATCCCAACTTCCGTTATACAAGAATATCCATCGGGTTTGGATTGTTTACCAACCCATGTTCTGCTCAATAATGCTTCAATAGCCGAAGCACTCGTGTGTTGACAAGAAAGTGATTCGCTCTGATGAGGAGGAATGATGCGCCTATGCTGAGACGCCAGAGTGATGCGCCTAGCTGCAGAGTGTAGGTCCTAAAAAATCAAGTTGCACACATCAACAAAGTCAGAAAATCAAGAAATACAACATTCAGATGAACTGCGCAGACATCAGATTGCGCATCCTTCAGATTGCGCAGGATAGATTGCGCATACTTTCAAGTGTGCAGGCTGACGTGGCAAATCACCATCATTACCTGACACAAATCAAATCTTCTGACAACTGACAGCGTGGAGATCGAGGTGGCCGTTCATTTAATCGTGCAGCACGGCGCTTGAGGACAGCTGGCAGCGCAATCCATGTTGGCACAATCTATGTTGGCACAATCTATTTCCTGCGCAATTCAAGTTGGCGCAATCCAAAACTTGCACAATTCAATGTGCGCGTTCTATCAGTACAAATGATAAAATACACGTGGCATTCATGCCATCAATTGCTCATTTCGTGGCAACTGCCTGTGCATGATCATGCATATTTCAATCAAATGATGCCATATGTCTAAGACAGTTAGCCCATGATCCAGCAACTGCCTGCGCAGTCCATTGCTGCGCAAACCAATTGTTGCGCAATCCATCATGTGCAGTCCAGAATAACTAAAAGTTAGTTATTTCTCAGAACTCTATAAATAGAATTTCAAGTCTCCATTCAAGGGGATCAATAATCAAGAAATCAGAGATCAGAGTTCAGAGAGTTCAGGAGTTCTTGCCCAAGTGCTGCTGCATTCTTCCGAGGCTTTTACCTTCAACTTCCGAGGCTTTTTGCCTTCAATTCCAGAGTTGTCTTCAACTTCAGAGGCTCCGTCTTCAGAGTTCACATCGTCCAAGGGATAAAGCAATCGTCATCTAGATTGGATTCCTAAAGTTTTACCATTTCCAGAATTCAAATTGTAATCTTTTACAAAGTTTGTATCAATAAAGTTCTTCAACTTTTGTTTTTTGCAAACAAAATGGCGACTCTGCTGGGGACGACTTTCTTCTCCGATGAGGAAGTGACAACTCAATGTGACGTAGCGTCTATCGGAAAGACGCAGAAGACACTGGTTGTGAAGATCAACCAGACAGCCTACGAGTCTATGATCAACTCCAAGACTACTCCTCGCACTGCAACCACTGCTGCCACAAGCAAAGTATGCCCAGTGTGGGTCCCAAAGACTGCTGCGCATTCTGTTAATGCTGACAGCAAGTCTTCTGCGCAGTCTGTCCGTAAGACTGCTGCGCAGTCCAAAGCTTCTGTCATCAAGCCGACTGCACAATCTGTCTCTGCTACTGCTGCGCAGTCTGCTATGTCTAGTGCACAAAAGACTTCATATGCTGCCATGGCTAAGTGTAAAGTCCCTATACCTCTGGCGTAGTTGGCTGCCAATCTTTCTGCGCAAACCAACACTCCAGCAACCAGAGTGCACCCTAAGCATTCTATAGCAAGAACTCCTGCTGTGCAAACCACAGTCTCTGTGGCCAGAACCAGTGTACCATCAACCTATGTGCAAAGCATGCCTGCGCAATCCAAGAGTGACAGCCTTTTGGCTAAACTCTCTTCTTCTCACAACAAAGGGAGAGATTCTGTTCCTCCTCTCAAATATTCTATTGCTCCTGCGCAATCCACTGGGGGTAGTCCTTTGGCTATTCCTCTTCCTCTTCAAAACAAAGGGAAAGGCCCGTTGGTCTTTTCTCAAACTTCTTTGTCCCATGACTTGGAAGACAACAGAGGAAAACGCTCTTTAGCTAACCCTTCTTCACAAAATAAAGGAAAAGGCCCTTTGGTCTTTTCTCAATCTTCTTCAGTTTTTACCGAAGAAGATCAATCTGAACGTGCCTCAGCACCAATCAGTACTAGAACTCTTTCAAACAAGGATTCTTCTTTCCTTTATAACAAGAGAACTTGTACTGACCAAAGAGGTATTCTGCCTACCCCGGTAGCAGAATTCCAAGACCTCCCGACTCTCAAGATTTCCCGTTCCAGACAGGAAAAACTGTTAGTGTCTCAGACAAAAAACCCCTGGGGGTGAATTTGCTGATCTTAGAACTTATCTCAACAGACCCACTTCGGTAAAACGCAAACAGCCAATGCCAAAGACCAAACATCATCAAAAACAAATCTCCAGGGTCAAAAATCTCGACACTTATGCCAATGAAGTGAGCACTTCCCTGTATACTCAATGGACTAAATATTTGAAGAATCGGAATCATGTTCCGAATGTTATCAAAGAACAGATCCCCCAGAGTTTTCCTCGTCCTGTTGTTGTTCCTGATCTCCGAGAACATCTTAGACAGAAGAGGGATACTATCCCGACATCTTCAGTTCAACCATCTGATCATCATTGCAACCACAAAGTCATCATCCAATGTTGTTGTCAAACAACAAAACGATCTGTCTTCGATCGTCTGACTTTTGCTAAATCTGAACCTATGTCAGAGGAAGACGAAGTCTTGTATGCTTCTGTCAACATGACTTCTCAAGACACTGGGGGTAGAAGATGCTCTAAGTACGGTAAAACTCGCAAACCAAGCCAGCAGTATTTAGAATTACTCCAAGAATCTTCTGAAGGAGTGTTTTGACATACCCGTTCTCGAAGCCGAGATACAATCGGTCAAAGGAATCTTCCTCAAAATCCTTTAGGTTATCTTCCTACCTCTCAGTCTGGAGATGATTCCTTCTCTGACTATGATGCATACAGCGAAAGCTCTGAACAAACAGTGTCTTCCACTGTACCAAGAGAAGTGATAGCTTATGTTGTCAATGAAGATCCAGATGCTTCAACTTCTACAAATCAAGAACAGCGAATTGCTGCACTTGAAGACAAACTAAAAACCATGGCTAAAATGGTTACTAGTATGCATTCTATCATTGTGGCACAACATGCTACGCCACCAACTGCACCTACTGCGAGTCCAGAGATTATAGCATCTTCGGTACCTGCCAATACTGGGCTGGGGGTAGTGTCTCCTCAAATGCCTCATGTACAAGTACAAATTCAAACTACACCTAGTCAATCAGGGGCTGGGGGTAGTGCTTACAATGCTGTTCCTCCTCCTACCATTCTAACTCAACCTGCTCCTTCTTCGTCATCAGAAGACGCCAATGAAGCTGTTAAACTCTTACGAACTCAGTTCGAAGCTTTCAAAGAAAAGGACAACTTACAAAGATTGGGGATCAAGCAGTCCTATCCAGTTGAATGGAAGGAAGTCCCATTTCCACCGAAGTACAAGATCCCAACAATCTCTTTGTTCGATGGCAGTACTTCTCCTAGTCAATTCATCAATCATTTTGAGGTAATGACCGTTCAACTCCAGCCAAATAACGCTCTTTTTACCAGAGTGTTCGTCGGTTGTTTAGCCGGCGTAGCATATGACTGGTACAGAAGTTTGCCCGATGGTTGTATCACTTCTTTCTCAGGTCTCAAGCAAATCTTCCTGGAACGGTTCTATGAAGGATTTAACGACATGACTATGTCGGCTCTCAACAAAATCAAACAGAAACACAATGAAACTGCTGAGAGTTTCATCGAACGGTTTTGCCGTGAAGCTTTGAAAATGCCTTCCGGAACTCCAACTGCTGTCACTATTGATATTTGTAAGGCAAATCTTTTGCCTATTATCAGTATGTGGACAGGATCTACCCAATTCCAAGATTGGCCTTCATTCATCGTCAACGCCAAAGCTGCGGAAGTAAGTGCCAAGAAGTTCAAACAATTAGGGGTACAGATATCTAACCCTGATCGAGATAAACACCAGACGTCAGGTGGGGGCAACCGCCAGAACAACTGTAAAGCAAAAGAGACTTTGAACATCAATTTGAACAAGAATAAAGAATCTTTGGCTGTCAATGTGGCTCCGCCTACATCCACTCCTACTCCTTCTGTACCTCCACCGAGGGAACCTCGTCCGAAAGTAGAATATTCCTTTGACGAGAATGACACTGCAAGCAACTTTGAATGTTTACTCAAAAGCAATAAAATTCAGCTCCTAGATCCAAAGAAACCTGATGAAGTCGATAAAATAGATCATCCTAAATACTGTGTCTACCACAGGTTCATTGGACATCCTACTCGAGCATGCTACGTGCTCAAAGGTAAAATTCAAGAGCTTGTCAATGCTGGGGTCGTCACTCTGCAGCAAGATGAGAAGACTGTTACTGCGAACATGGTTTTAGTTCAGTTTGGTGATTTTCCTCTGCAGATGGTACAGCATGGTGTCATTCCTATTCCCAAAGCTATTCTTGAGATTAAGAATCTCCCACTTCCACCAAATGATGGTCTTGTTTCCTTGTCTCTTGACAACGGCGAAATTATGTGGATCCATCCCGATCTTGCTCTAGAATTCGAAGTGCCTTCTTCTTCCAAGAAGAAAGGTCGTTCTAAAGGTAAGACAAAAATTTGCAAC
Organism: Iris pallida; assembly: GCA_029216955.1. NCBI lineage: Eukaryota > Viridiplantae > Streptophyta > Magnoliopsida > Asparagales > Iridaceae > Iris > Iris pallida. The sequence goes on from JANAVB010004800.1 coordinate 16,488,649, forward strand.
ATGGTGTCTTTTGAACCCATCGTTGACGAAAAAATTCTGCTAGGCACCAGATCAGGGAAAGCCTACTTGAAAGATCATTCTGAGGTTCAAGAGAATCCTACTTCTTCTTCTGAACCTGTTCCAATATAGTCTACTTCCTCTGAAGAGATTCCTTCCACATCCTTACCAGTTGTAGTGTCTATTCCTTCCAAGCCGGTGGTTGCTGACAAAGGCAAGCAACAAGTCCGCTTCGACAAATCCCTGAAGAAATCATCTCCTACAGGACTTGAAAAGCCATACAACTTTGATATATTGGCACAACTAGCCAATACACCAGCTAGGCTGTCAATCTTCGAGCTCTTGCGTCTTTCTAAAGAGACTCGAGAAACTCTAAGTGAAGCCCTGATGCAGGCTGAAACTTGCCTAACTCTTCTCAAAAAACCGGAAGTCGAACCGGTCTCTTGTAGTCATTGTCATAGTGTCCTGGAGTTGATTCCAAATATCACTTTCACTCAGGATGATATGCTGCTGGAGGATAATAGACATGAACGTCCTCTATACTCTACAGGGTATGTCGATTCGATGAAAGTCGATCGTATCCTGATAGATCCAGGATCTGCACTTAGCATCATGCCAAAAACAATGTTAGATGCGTTGAAGATACCGGTGCATAGTCTTTCAAGTACAATCACCACTATCTTGGGATTCAACTAAGGCAGAAGTGAACCTTTGGGCAAGATCCGCCTAAAACTCCAAATAGGCAATCTTCGCACAAAGGTGACCTTTTATATCATAGACAATCATGGTTGTTCTTACAATGCTCTCCTGGGAAGACCCTTTCTCCATGAACATAATGTCATTCCATCAACTCTTCATCAATGCATCAAATATGTTGATGACAAAGGAGAAGTTCATAAAGAAGTTGCAGACCTTTATCCTTTCAAGGGCGTCGAAGCGTATTGCAACGATGCTCGCATGTATAAGAAAGAATTTATGAAAGTGGTATTGGCCATGGATACTGAAGAAGATCAAGAAGCAGTGCCCAAAGACACTCTTATTATACCTGTTAAAGGGCGTGTTTCTCATCCTCAGTCTTCTAAACCACTGGCTATTCACTTGCCAGTTCAAAAGAAATCAGTTGATGCTGATCAAAATCAAAGGGAGCTCACCTCTTCTGAGCCACTTGTTATCGACTTACGTCGTTACAAAGACAAAAAGTAGCTCACTTCTTCTGAGCCACTTGTTGTTGATTTAACTCACAAAAAAAAAGGGAGCTCACCTCCTCTGAGCCACTTGTTATTGATCTCAGTCGTAACAAGCCTCCTATACGTTCTTTTTCTCCCCCTCTTGTAATCAATTTGACCAAGCCTGCTAAGGCTAAAGGTCCTGCTGTAAATACAGATGTACATATCAATAAAAAACCATCTACTTTCCAGTATACTAATGTTATTTATCATACTAAATACTATTTGGATATGTTAGATATCTTCAAATCATTTACAATGGGAGTAGTGCAATCTCTTCAAACAGAAGTTTCATGTGAGCATCCAAAAGATTCATATCGTATTGTTCCTGCTCGCAAGAAAGGTGAACGTCCAATACTTTTTAGTAAAAGACCGGAACAAAAATTCAGCTATACGGATGATAGCAAAGTTAATGACACGGGACATCTTTAATTCCGTCGTTACAGTCAACAATCAAAAAACATTGTCCGAAAAATGGGTTACAACTTCAAAAGCGGCCTCAACTACGGTAAGGGAAGAAAGACTCCTATCCGTACCGCTGTTCCACAAGGAAAGTCAGAAATGTATTACAGCAGGACCAAAAGAGGTCTCGGATATACTTCTCCTCTAATGTTATCCCTAGCAGTTTCCGATTCTGATAGCGAAGAACGTTCTAATTCTTCCGATTCCAGATCATGGGATTCTGACACTAGCATCGGTGAAGTCCATCGTGTAATCGTATCTTCTAATATGGTTTCTGCTGAACTTCCAGAAGGTTATGACGGAGACATTGAAGAAAGTTCTGAAACAGATCCTTGGGCTCAACAGATGGATAATCAGTGGGTACTTCGATTTGAACAAAGAGAACCTCCTACTGAAGATCAACTAGTTTAAGTTGATGTAGGAGAAAGCGAGTCACCTCGTCCAATTTTTATTAGCAAGAACCTTCCAGAAGCAGATAAGCAAGAGTTGATTCTTCTCATTAAAGAATATATTGACATCTTTGCTTAGAGTTATGAGGACATGCCAGGTTTAGATCCCAAAATTGCTACTCACAAACTGAACATTCTGCCTAATGCTAAGCCAGTCAAACAGCAGCAATGGCGATTCAAGCCTGAAATGATGGACGCAATCGATGATGAAGTTAAGAAGCTCATTGCTTGTGGCTTTATTCGAGAAGAACAACATCCTGATTGGGTAGCCAACGTTGTTCCAGTCCTGAAGAAAACTGGCAAAGTCCGAGTCTGCATCGACTTTAAGGATCTTAATGAAGCATGTCCGAAAGATGAATTTCCTCTCCCTATCACGGATGTTATGATTGACAATACCTGTGGGTTCGAGCGAATATCTTTTATGGATGGATTTTCTGGATACAATCAGATCAAGAAGAATCCCGAAGATGAAAAACACACGTCTTTTCGCACTCCTCGGGGAGTCTATTGCTACACAATGATGCCATTTGGTCTCAAGAACGCTGGTGCAACTTACCAACGAGCCATGAGTACTATCTTTTGAGATCATCTACGTAAGAATGTCGAATGCTACGTCGATGATATTGCTGTCAAAAGTCGTCTGAAAGAAGATCATATCCAAGAATTGAGAACAATCTTCAATCTCATGCGTCAACATCAGCTCAAGATGAATCCTGTGAAACCCGTAAATTTTTATTTTTATTTTTTATTAAAATATGTGTGTTTTCTAATTAGTTTTTCAAGTTATTATTCTTTTCAAAATTAATAGCGTGAACTTTTAATTTCTTGGCTCAGACTCAGACCCAATACTGAACCTAAAAATATTTTTAGGAATTACCAAATTTTAGTTACAATTTTTAAGAGAATGGTTTATTTTCCCTTCAATCCATTCTTAACCCATTAAGAAAACATTACAAAACCCATTTAAACCAAAGCCCATCTTTCAACAGCCCATTGCTTAAGTTTATTTCCTTAAACCCATTTTTTTTTATATATCAAACCCTTTAAGACCATACCCCTTTAAATCCTTTAGCCCATTATTTGATGGTCCAAAACCATATAAACCAAACCCATTAAAGATTAGACCCTTAACCCATTAAGCTTTCACCTTTATTAACCATTAGAAACTATTTTGAACCTATTAAGAGTTCCCATTCTCTTCATTGCTCTTTACTTTCTGTTGAGAAATTGAGAGCCATCGGCTCTTGGCCGAACCCTTCGATTTCCACTTCCCCGACCCGACGAAACCGCCGCCGGCCTCCGTCCCCTCGCCTCCCCGTCGATGTGCACCCCCTCCTCTCCCGTAACTCCTCCTCCCTCCTCCTATAAAACCCTCCATCATCCCTCTCTTCCTCCATCATTCACCATCTTCCCTCACAAACCATGCCCTAACCCCCAAATTATTCTGCCCGACCCCTGGCCTGCGTCTGCCCTGTACGTACGGCCGATCGGAGCTTTGCCGAGTATGGCGACCCCGCGGGTCCCCGATTTTTGCTGTTCCGCCAGCGCTGTCCAGCGTTCCGGCTCGTCCATCGGTCCGGATCCGTGCTCCTCCCCGAGATCTGCGGTCGCTATCTCCAGTCGGTCTCGTGCGGGCCGCTGATCGCTGTTCGTGGTCTCCGTGACCCAATCCCCTGTCCAGCGCTTTCCAGTACCTTTCCGAGTTTATCCCGCGGCTCCCCGCCAACGGAATTGGGTAACCTCTGTTAATAACAGTAGTTCGTCCCTCCCCGTCGTGTCGATGATGATAATTGGTTCCCCGATCCCGTTACGGGATTCGGTTAGACATTCGATTTCGGAGTTAGCTTCGGAAAGCTTTGTGATATTCTCGGTAGCTTTGTTTTGGTTCTGAGTTTTGGTTCTGTTGGTTGTTTTGGGTGAAGTGAGTTCTGGGATTTTTGTTCTTCTCGGATTTTCCGAGTTAGTTCGTATGGCTTCGGTTTTTATTCTGTAGATTGGATTAATTTTGAGAGTTTAAATCTCCGCTGGTTTGTTTTTGTGAAATTCTCGGGTTTTCGAGTAATTTCGGGTTTTCGAGAATTTTCGGAAACATGCTGTGGAGTTCGATATTATATTTTTATATTATTGGAAGAATGAATTCATGGGTTTTTCCCTGGTTCGGGATTATATTTGTGTTTGTTGGAGCATTTTCCCAGTATTGGGTTGTCCCGAATATAGAGGGAATGTTGCCCAAATTTTTATAAATTTTATATGGATTTTTAAATCGGTTTTCGGAAATAACTTTAATTTGGATTTATTGGGCGACGACCGTATCGGTCAATGGACCCTTAGCGAAATGCAAACGAAACCGGAATTTCCGGACGTTGAGGCATTAGCTAATTTTGTGACGATTGGACCAAGTCTGAGACTCTTAGTAATATTTATTCTAATTTAATTTATTAATTTTGTTTTAGTAATTAAATTGCAGGATATTATTTAGAGTTAACTAACCTTTTCTCTTATTTCAATTTATGTAAAAAGGTCTGTAAGGGCATAAGCCCATTTATTTATTCTGGTGGGAATTGTAATAGTTAGTTTTTCTTTATTTTGTTTTTATTGTTGATTTGATGCGAAAACGAAATATGTTAATTAATTATTATTTTTATAAAAAGAAAAATAATAAATGTTTTATCATGTTAGAATTTTTTTAAATTATATTATTTAGATAAGAAATTCACGTATTTCTCACTTAAAGAAAAGTCCTAGTTTTTTATACGTATAAATATAAAACTACCAAATTTTGCCAATAAACTGATTTATACAAAGTTTTTCCCGAGATTAAAATGTAAAGTGAGTTTTCTTCGTAATTTTAAATACAACTCGCTAGTAATTGCGTTTGTTGTGATAATGTAAGAAAAGATTAAAATTGACTAGGACAAAATTCTAGAGATTGCAACTAGCACACCTAGATATGGTTCAATATTGGTTCTAAGGCAGACTTCTCGATTGTAGGATTTCGAGGACAAGTCTGAACATCAACCCCGGAAGTCAACCTTCATTCCAGTCATATAATTAAAGGCAAGTACATTTATGTGGATTTACGATTATTTTAGCAATCATTTCATTGCAATTTTAAACCACTGTTCTAACACGGACTCTTTCGGGAGTATTGACTGTACTGTTGGGGACTGGGGGAGTAGAGTAGTGGATATGACCAAATCCAAAATTAGGATAACTGACTGTATTAGCTTTCCCCTCTTCACACGGGGACAAGCCATACCGTATCGCTAGGATACTACTGTAACCCAATCCGGTCATATTCATTACCTATTCACATCACTGTACTGTATTATTTCAAAACTGCTCATCTTCAAACTGTTTAAAAATGCATGATATTAATTGTCATTTTAATTGTTAAAATTTGCATGAATTGTACTTTGCTCCCTCCTGACTGGAGACCAACATTTTAGGTGATTGTGTCGTCGAAGATCTGATGCCTGTTCTCGCAGAACCTGGAACCCAAGAACAGTAGAGCTGGATAGTAATTTATTAACCAATGTATCAAGTGTAATTGCTGTATTAATGGTTGTTGTATTTAAAAATTTTAAATTGAATAAAAGATTTATATTCGTTAGAAATTTTTATCTGCATGTGTTTCACTACTGAATACAGCTTACTGCCGCCGTCTCAACAACGGTGCAGGCTGGGCATGATCCGATTCGACCCAAGTAATTGGGACCGGGTCGTGACATGTTTTTAGTGGTGGCCCATGCAGGTCAGATCTGTAAATTGGTCTAGTCAACTTAGTCTAGATCATCGCGCAGTTCTGTAACTTGACCTAGGTGTAGTTGAGACTTCAGGAAAACAGACTTTAGAAACAACTAGAACACTTAGATGATATACACCATGTTTCATTATAGGACCGAAATTATTTATTTAAAATTTATTTTCCTGTTTATAGATTCGTAGGATACCTTGATTGTGTTTGTACCTAAAAACCTTATCTAGATTAGGCTGATTGTATTCTTGAGTACCCCATGACTCTCGGGATTATCTCCTTCTATAACTATATCAGATTCTAGCATACTTTAGGACCCATAAATCTTTTTGGGAATAAGATTGAATTTTCAATCTCACCTATTTCCAACTTCTTTGGTTGATCAAATCTTATTTCTCCACCTTCATTTGGAATCTTGATTCATTCACTAGGTAGAATTTCGAATTCTTTTAGCAACCCTGATAAACTTTTATCTACCCAATGTATTTCCATCCAATCTTTAACTTTTGACTTCCTTTCCAAATTGACTGACATTCTCGGAATCAATCTTGAATCAAATTTTTCTGAATTCATAAAGCCTCAAGGATAATTATGACCAGAAGAATTAGTCAGTCATGATTCTCCTGAATAGGTTATTTTCAACTCCAACATTGATTGCTATCCCCTAAAATTATTCCAAAGACTGAGAAAATTTTCATCTGTTGATTTCCTCCACTCAACCTGAAACTTTATTCTCTATGCAATCTCTTGATCAAATCATGGTCTATAAAGTTTCTATGTCTGAATACCATGAAGCTGGAACGGTCATAAAATTCATCCCATTTTTGAGACCTTGAATTTCCTTTAGTCATAGAAATATTTTTAATTGATGAATCATCTCAAAGCTATTTCAATCATTAGCTTTACTAGACAAATTCAAACTTGATTTTCCTTGATATCAATAAGACTTACCTTCTCTCATTTATCCAGCAAACTTCTAATTTTCCTCAGATATGAAATTATTCTTAAAATTCTGTATTCTCTGAGTAATTTATCGGGAATATTATCCTCCAAAGCTATGGTCTTTCTATTTGATCTTGTGTCTAACTCGATTAATCAAAATCAAGTTGATCGATTCCATAAGTTTTATCTTTGGGAAAGAAAATATTGGAGAATAGATACTCCTCTTAATCTTAAAACCAGTCTTTTGAATCTAAAATCCATATTTATAAGTCACTTGATCTCAGAAGAACAGTCATCTACATTTTCTATCCTGTTTAGAAATTTCAACTTGTTTGAAAATTTTAGATTCCTCTGAAATTCATATGGACAAGGTTGAGGTAATATTTAGCAACCTAACATGACTCCGCACGATTACGTGATAGTCAATTATCTAAATTATGGAAAACTGCGAGTTTATTGCAGCTAGTTGCGCACTGGCGAGGCATAAACTTTAAGTTTAAATAATGACAGATATTTGTTAGGTTTCCAAATATGATTGAGACTTTGTCCTGTGTTTGATTAGCCATGAGATGGATAAAAGTTGGAAGAATACTCAGTAAACCAAACTATTCAAGTTATAGAGTCAAAATTCATTGCAGTCAGGTGCACTCTGGCGAGGCATGAATTAGAGACAAAGTGACTTCTAAAATAATTGGTTTCCGAATATTATTAAGACTATAATCATGTCATGGTTATCTTCAATTCTTTAGAGGAATTTCATTCTAGTAGTTATCCCTACTTTCAATATTCTATCGGATTATATTCTTGTCATCACCCTCACCATCTCAAATTGTACAACTTGTAGATTTCTTTCCTGAGTCATAAAACTTCTATACTTTATCCCAATCCGAATTGAAAAGTTCTCCCTCACTTCGGGAAATTATATTATCTTTTGTTTTCTTAATAAAATTGTTGATATCGTTTTTCTTTATGTTTTTCATAATCTCATTTTGAATCTCCTATATTATGATCATATAATTTATATCTCGATTTTACTCATGCCTAAAAATGATTTTGATCACAAACAAATATTCTAACTCTACCTTAAGATGATTTTAAAACATGCTTAAATTTTATTTTTGTACTTAGCAATCATGCCTCGAAATTTGAGTATACCAAGAAGATCGTTGCAGAAATTATGGAATACATGAAATATGAGATTTGTGATTAAACCTAAACCTAGGAGGAGGAAAAAAAAAAAAAAAAAAAAAAATTTGTGATATGAATACCAAGTATTAGAGGTTGTTGAATAAATGATAAAATATTGTGATACATTTTAGGAAGATACATGATAAATCGGATGATAAAAAAAAAAAAAAAAAAAAAAAAAAAAAAAAAAAAAATTCGGATTTAAGATGTAACTAATTAGGGATGGCAATTGTATGAATAAGAGAATGCTAGGTTTACAAATTATAAATGGAAAAGAGGTAATAAGATATACATTTGATAGAGAAAAGTTTGGTCAAATAAAGGATTTGAGCTTAAATGATGATTTCATAGAAAATTCGAGATCAAATAGGAAAAGGAAGAGCTGGAGTCAAGATATATAGTCTATAGTCATAGAATGTTCATCTGGGAGTAAGAAATAATGACAAATCAAAGTATTGGAACTTGGTGTTAGATTTTAGATATGATAAATAGGTATTGAGGCTTACCACTGAAGAATTAAGACTAGGAGTATCAAATCGTAGAATAAAATTTGAATGTATTAGCAAAGTGAAGGAAGTACATATTATATTTTAGGAATATGAGATTTATTCAAAATTAAAATGTGGAAGACAAACTTTCTAAAGGTAATTGTCAATTCAGGAATGGGAACAGGAACCCATAGTTATGGAAAATGACTCTATTTCTAAGGATGGAAGAATGTGAAATTAATATGGGATAGTTGGCCTAGTTAGGCATGAGGCTAATGAGGAATAGTACTTAAACTAATTGAGGCATGATTGCATGATTGTACCCTTGACCCTGCCTTTAAATTTCGAGGACGAAATTTCCTAAGGAGGGAAGGTTGTGAAACCCGTAAATTTTTATTTTTATTTTTTATTAAAATATGTGTGTTTTCTAATTAGTTTTTCAAGTTATTATTCTTTTCAAAATTAATAGCGTGAACTTTTAATTTCTTGGCTCAGACTCAGACCCAATACTGAACCTAAAAATATTTTTAGGAATTACCAAATTTTAGTTACAATTTTTAAGAGAATGGTTTATTTTCCCTTCAATCCATTCTTAACCCATTAAGAAAACATTACAAAACCCATTTAAACCAAAGCCCATCTTTCAACAGCCCATTGCTTAAGTTTATTTCCTTAAACCTATTTTTTTTTATATATCAAACCCTTTAAGACCATACCCCTTTAAATCCTTTAGCCCATTATTTGATGGTCCAAAACCATATAAACCAAACCCATTAAAGATTAGACCCTTAACCCATTAAGCTTTCACCTTTATTAACCATTAGAAACTATTTTGAACCTATTAAGAGTTCCCATTCTCTTCATTGCTCTTTACTTTCTGTTGAGAAATTGAGAGCCATCGGCTCTTGGCCGAACCCTTCGATTTCCACTTCCCCGACCCGACGAAACCGCCGCCGGCCTCCGTCCCCTCGCCTCCCCGTCGATGTGCACCCCCTCCTCTCCCGTAACTCCTCCTCCCTCCTCCTATAAAACCCTCCATCATCCCTCTCTTCCTCCATCATTCACCATCTTCCCTCACAAACCATGCCCTAACCCCCAAATTATTCTGCCCGACCCCTGGCCTGCGTCTGCCCTGTACGTACGGCCGATCGGAGCTTTGCCGAGTATGGCGACCCCGCGGGTCCCCGATTTTTGCTGTTCCGCCAGCGCTGTCCAGCGTTCCGGCTCGTCCATCGGTCCGGATCCGTGCTCCTCCCCGAGATCTGCGGTCGCTATCTCCAGTCGGTCTCGTGCGGGCCGCTGATCGCTGTTCGTGGTCTCCGTGACCCAATCCCCTGTCCAGCGCTTTCCAGTACCTTTCCGAGTTTATCCCGCGGCTCCCCGCCAACGGAATTGGGTAACCTCTGTTAATAACAGTAGTTCGTCCCTCCCCGTCGTGTCGATGATGATAATTGGTTCCCCGATCCCGTTACGGGATTCGGTTAGACATTCGATTTCGGAGTTAGCTTCGGAAAGCTTTGTGATATTCTCGGTAGCTTTGTTTTGGTTCTGAGTTTTGGTTCTGTTGGTTGTTTTGGGTGAAGTGAGTTCTGGGATTTTTGTTCTTCTCGGATTTTCCGAGTTAGTTCGTATGGCTTCGGTTTTTATTCTGTAGATTGGATTAATTTTGAGAGTTTAAATCTCCGCTGGTTTGTTTTTGTGAAATTCTCGGGTTTTCGAGTAATTTCGGGTTTTCGAGAATTTTCGGAAACATGCTGTGGAGTTCGATATTATATTTTTATATTATTGGAAGAATGAATTCATGGGTTTTTCCCTGGTTCGGGATTATATTTGTGTTTGTTGGAGCATTTTCCCAGTATTGGGTTGTCCCGAATATAGAGGGAATGTTGCCCAAATTTTTATAAATTTTATATGGATTTTTAAATCGGTTTTCGGAAATAACTTTAATTTGGATTTATTGGGCGACGACCGTATCGGTCAATGGACCCTTAGCGAAATGCAAACGAAACCGGAATTTCCGGACGTTGAGGCATTAGCTAATTTTGTGACGATTGGACCAAGTCTGAGACTCTTAGTAATATTTATTCTAATTTAATTTATTAATTTTGTTTTAGTAATTAAATTGCAGGATATTATTTAGAGTTAACTAACCTTTTCTCTTATTTCAATTTATGTAAAAAGGTCTGTAAGGGCATAAGCCCATTTATTTATTCTGGTGGGAATTGTAATAGTTAGTTTTTCTTTATTTTGTTTTTATTGTTGATTTGATGCGAAAACGAAATATGTTAATTAATTATTATTTTTATAAAAAGAAAAATAATAAATGTTTTATCATGTTAGAATTTTTTTAAATTATATTATTTAGATAAGAAATTCACGTATTTCTCACTTAAAGAAAAGTCCTAGTTTTTTATACGTATAAATATAAAACTACCAAATTTTGCCAATAAACTGATTTATACAAAGTTTTTCCCGAGATTAAAATGTAAAGTGAGTTTTCTTCGTAATTTTAAATACAACTCGCTAGTAATTGCGTTTGTTGTGATAATGTAAGAAAAGATTAAAATTGACTAGGACAAAATTCTAGAGATTGCAACTAGCACACCTAGATATGGTTCAATATTGGTTCTAAGGCAGACTTCTCGATTGTAGGATTTCGAGGACAAGTCTGAACATCAACCCCGGAAGTCAACCTTCATTCCAGTCATATAATTAAAGGCAAGTACATTTATGTGGATTTACGATTATTTTAGCAATCATTTCATTGCAATTTTAAACCACTGTTCTAACACGGACTCTTTCGGGAGTATTGACTGTACTGTTGGGGACTGGGGGAGTAGAGTAGTGGATATGACCAAATCCAAAATTAGGATAACTGACTGTATTAGCTTTCCCCTCTTCACACGGGGACAAGCCATACCGTATCGCTAGGATACTACTGTAACCCAATCCGGTCATATTCATTACCTATTCACATCACTGTACTGTATTATTTCAAAACTGCTCATCTTCAAACTGTTTAAAAATGCATGATATTAATTGTCATTTTAATTGTTAAAATTTGCATGAATTGTACTTTGCTCCCTCCTGACTGGAGACCAACATTTTAGGTGATTGTGTCGTCGAAGATCTGATGCCTGTTCTCGCAGAACCTGGAACCCAAGAACAGTAGAGCTGGATAGTAATTTATTAACCAATGTATCAAGTGTAATTGCTGTATTAATGGTTGTTGTATTTAAAAATTTTAAATTGAATAAAAGATTTATATTCGTTAGAAATTTTTATCTGCATGTGTTTCACTACTGAATACAGCTTACTGCCGCCGTCTCAACAACGGTGCAGGCTGGGCATGATCCGATTCGACCCAAGTAATTGGGACCGGGTCGTGACAAATCCCACCAAGTCATTCTTGGGTGTCTCTAGTGGTAAGTTTCTCGGCTTCGTTATTACCTCTAAGGGTATACACGTGGATCCCGAGAAGATCAAAGCCATTCAAGAGATGCGTCCTCCACGCAACCTAAAAGAGCTACGAGGATTTCAAGGTCGACTTGCGTACATCAGGAGATTCATTTCAAACTTGTCTGGACGCTGCAGACCATTCACTCAACTAATGAAGAAGGGTGTATCTTTTATTTGGACTGAAGAATGTTAACAAGCATTCGACGACATCAAATGATATCTCATGAACCTACCAGTATTGGTGCCACCAATCTCAGGCATTCCATTCTTAATGTACGTCCGTGCTATGGATCATTCATTGGGTGCTTTACTCGCCTAAAAAAACAAAGACGGTCATGAACAAGCTATCTACTATCTTAGTCGTACTATGATTGGTGCTGAACACCGTTATAATCCGATTGAAAAAGAATGTCTAGCCCTTATGTTTGCCGTTCAAAAGACAAGACATTACATCATAGGTCAAACCATTCATGTTATATCCCGAGTCAATCCTCTTCGAGTACTGATGAAGAAGCCTAGCACACTCAACTCTCGGCTTGCTACATGGGCTATCCTTCTAGCCCAATATGATATGGTATATGTTCCTCAAAAATCTGTCAAAGGTCAAGCACTGGCAGATTTCTTGGCGGCTCATCCCGTACCGAAAACATCCAAGCTTTACGATGAAATTCCAGACGAGACGTTGGAAGTCAACTTGATCTCTGAAGAATTTTCGACCTGGCGTCTATTCTTTGACGGAGCATCCAGAATCGGACCCAATGGTGCTATTGTAGCAGGAGTTGGAGTTGGTCTCGTTTCCCCAGAAGGATCAACTATCCAAAGAGCTTACTCTCTAGATGAATCTTGCTCTAATAATGTAGCAGAATACAATGCTCTACTCATCGGTCTTCAATTAGCCAAACAATTGAACATTGAATATCTCGAAGTTTACGGTGATTCTAAGCTGGTTGTCAATTAGGTTAGAGGAACTTATGAAGTCCGTCATCAAGATCTGATACCTTATTTTGAGGCAGCAATCAATATGGCTACATCATTCAAAGCTTTCTTTATTGAATATGTACGCCGAGCTTGCAATACTGAAGCAGATGCCTTGGCCAATCTTGCAGCAGTCTTAGCCGTTCCCATCAGAAGACAACAAGTGGTGGTTATCTCTAATCGAGAATTGTTTTGTGTCGAAAACAATCGTAGCATCGAATTTAGTAATTTTGCTGAAATAAATGTTATCGATGAAGATTGGAGAACTCCTTTCATAGATTTCGTTGTTCACGACATACTATCCGAAGATCCTAAGGAGGCTACAAGTATTCGACGACGATCCCTACGATTCTACTACAACCAAAATACTAAGACTCTCTATCGGCGGACTTATGACGGTCTCCTTCTACGTTGTCTAGCTGGTGATGAAGCAAAATAAGTACTGCGTGAAGCTCATGACGGTGTCTGTGGAGCACATCAGCCCGGTCCTAAACTACAGGATCGCATCCGAAGAATGGGTTACTACTGGCCCTCTATGGTATCAGATGCCATCGAATATGCAAGGAAATATTGAGCTTGTCAAATCCATGCAGATTTTATTCATCAACCTTCAGAATTTTTACATCCGACAGCCGCTTCCTGGCCTTTCGAAGCTTGGGGCATGGACATTATAGGACCTATTAATCCTCCTTCTTCTAGTGGACATCGGTTCATTCTAGCAATAACAGATTACTTCTCTAAGTGGGCTGAAGCTATACCTTTGGCTGAAGTCAAGACTAGTAGTGTCATCAACTTTGTCAAACACCATGTCATTTATCGATTTGGTGTCCCTCGACGAATTATCCATGACAACGGACCGCAATTCATCAGCCAAAAATTCATCAGATTCTGTGATGATCACCGGATTGACAATGTCGCCTCGACTGCTTACAATCCTGCCGCTAATGGTTTAGCTGAAGCCTTCAACAAAACTATTATCAAGCTTCTCAAAAAGTTTGTATCTACTAACAAACGGAATTGGAGTGAAAAGCTTGGCGAGTGTCTATGGGCCTACCGAACTATGGTTCGTAACCCTACAGGTTTTACGCCTTTTTCTCTGGTATATGGCTGTGAAGCTGTTCTTCCTTTGGAACTTCAAATTCCTTCTTTAAGGATTGCCATTGCTAACGAGCTTACTACAGAGAACAATGACCTTCTTCGACTTCAAGAATTGGAGGCACTTGATGAGAAGCGGTTAATGGCTCAACAACATATTGAGTTATACCAAGCTCGCATTTCTAAGACTTTCAACCGTAAAGTGAAGGTCAGAGCATTTCAGCAAGGAGAACTTGTTTTAACAGTCAGACGTCCTATGACTATGACTCATATGAGCAAAGGCAAGTTCGACGCAAAATGGAAAGGTCCCTACGTTATAAGCAAAGTCTTCTCAAATAGAGCATATCAACTCTCAGAATTGGATGGACGAATTGCAATGATGCCTATCAATGGCAAATTCCTTAAAAAGTACTATGTGTAAATGTAAATGTTTGTAAATCATCAGACAAGTTCATGTTCATAAATAAAACTTTATTTCATCATGAATGATAGTACATTATATTAAGGAAGGTCACTATCATCCTTCTCTACATTTGGACGTGGACCACTGCCGTCCTTTTCAAAAATACGGTCAGCAAAAGAGCCGAGAACCTCCTTGCTGGAGCCCACTAGGAATTTGCAAGTGGCCATCCTCATGGCTTCTTCCTCTTCGGTCCTTCCTGGTTCAAGCAGAAAGTCCAGGATATCTCGCGGTGGCTTGGGTGCAGACGAACCTTCGCCTGCTTGTGCCTCCTTTAGCTGAATTGGATCGACCGGACGTTCTTCAACGCCTTCTTCAACCTTCAGAGCGAGTTCAGTCTTCTTGGGTGCATCTCTAAACGATATTTTTATGTCAGTGGAAGTGCTCCTTTCTGCTAAATTTATGTTCTATTTATAGGCAAAGATTCTTCAAATAACGAAGCGACATATTCATCCGACGGTTCGTCCGTTCATTATCTCCTGACGGTTCATCCGTTCATTTAATTCATTTGACGGTTCGTCCGTTCATTACATTTATCCGATGGTTCACCCATTCATCCGACGGTTCATTCGTTCATTACCTCCTGACGGTTCATCCGTTCATTTAATTCAATTGACGGTTTGTCCGTTCATTACATTCATCCGACGGTTCATCTGTTCATTATCTCCCGACGGTTCGCCCGTTCATTCATCATCACTTGACGATTCATTCGTTCGTTATTTTTCTATTTTTGACGGTTTGTCCGTTCATTCCATTATTTGACGATTTTTTCCGTTCATCTCACATCCATATCAGCAACTTATTATTTTGATTAAGTTGTCAATTGAGATAATAATGTTCAGTATATTCTGCCACGTCCATATTACCTCTGAGCAGATATAATGAATATAATTATTTTTTAAAAAATCATCAAGAAATATATCATGTCTTGTACCTCTGAATATATTTTCTATCTCTATTATTTATATCTGAACAAAATATGCAACAAATAATAGAGCCACAGCAAAAATGTCTTTTATTAATTGAAATATAAGACATTACAAAAACACACATACTTCAAAAGACACAAAGATACAAAGTGTTCCACTAAGATGGAGGTATTATCAGATTGTCAATCTGCTGCTTGAGAGTCTGCAGCCGTTCTTCGCGAGTGGATATCACCCTCCTTCTGGCCTCCTCCATTCCAGTTTCCTCATTAAAAGCTGGCATGGTCACCATTCTGCGGGTAATCTCAGCATTATGAGCTTCTACATATTCATCCCTCTCCTGAATCAGAGCATTATATTGTTGAGTTGCAAGTTGATGATCAGCAAATTCATCTTCTAACTCCTTCTGAAGACGAGTAATCTCTGCTCTTAGCTCAGCAGCTCTCTGTTCTTTTCTATTAGCCATCAAGGTTACTGATTCCAGCTTGGAGTTATACTCAGCAGATTTTGCAGAGAAGGCTTCTAAAAGATTCTGGATATTAACCCTTTCAATATCAGCTGCTTGAGCCAGTTGCTCGAATTCTGCCTGTACTAGAGATTCTACGTCTCCCTCGTTGAGCTCTTTATAGCTTTTGACAGAAATCTCTAATTCATTCAAGATATGATCCAGGAGAGTGGCTTGAGCTTCATCACCCTGTTTTCGGATTGCTCTTATCAAGAGAGAGGTTGGACCCCTAACCATAAAAAAATTGGTACCTTCTTTCTCCATCATTCTTTTTACTAGAGGCCCCAAAGATTCAAAGAAGCATCTAGTAAAAGATTGGATCACAAGATTATTAGTGGCTATAGCACCAGGAGTCGCAGCCACTCCTGTTGATGATGAGGTCGTGGGACGTTCAATCTCTTGTGTCTGGATAGCCGGTTCTTTGAACAGAGGAGCCAAAGTAGAGCTAGTTGCCCCTCCTGGTTGTTCTTCTGTAAAAAGTAAAGATTGTCATTTTGCATGTTGATCGCTATTATTCAAGAAGATTAAAGATTTAAATTATCTTACCATGGGTTGATCCAGCAATGAGCATATTATCTGCTGGAGTAGACTCTGGCCGAGCAGAAGTAGCTTCAGCTATGACAGCTTGACTACTGCCCGCTTCAGAACCACAGGACAAATGATGACTGCTACTAACAACCACCGTCGTTATGGGCACTATGTCTGTACACGTTGGAGGTGCTAGAGGAGTCTCATGATCTACAGGAAATACAAATAAAGACGTTAGCTATCAATTCATTCAAAAGGAGATTGCTAATTTCATTTTATACCTTGAGGATCATTGGCGAGAGTTTCTTCTGGGGCTTCTTCGTCTATTGCTTTTTCTGGAGATACTGTTATCTCCATATCCTTTTCAGGATTTAAGGTATCAGTAGCATTCTCTGGAACCTCAACATCCTTTTCAGGATTTAAGGTATCAGCAGCATTCTCTGGAACTTCAATATCATCCTCGGGATTTAAGATATCATTGACAGCATCAGGAGATGTGTGCACTTCATCATCTCTTTCAAGATCTTGCATGTAGTCATCAATATTTTCAGATGAAGAGCTCTCTTCATCTTCGTCTACTTCTGGTGCATTCCTGCTGGTAGTTACGGCTTGGTCACCATAGTCATCCAGAGGGCCGTAACTGCAATCTTCTAGAGCCGCAATTACTTCGCGATCTTCCTCTTCACGAAGGGTTCTAGGAGTAGGCGGAAGTTCAACAATCTCTGTAGCAGGTAAAAGAGAGTGTACAATATTCTGCTCTTCCCCCACTTCCTTCACAGTACTTCCTCTAGGCTCTTCAGCCTCAGTTCTCGGAGCAAGATCTGTCCTTTGCTCATCCTCCTCTCTATGTTCGGGATTAGGAGTCTTATTCCTAGGTTCTAGAACAGGAGTGGGAGATGGCAAGATTAATCCAGCTGCAGCATCCATTACCATTGAAGACGGGGCTCGATTCCTTCTGTGGGCCAACTTCTTTCTTTTTAGTGGCCTCTCAGGGCTCTCTATATTTATAGTCTCAACTTATTTCTGGATAGAGGTTGGTGTAATAGCCTCTTCTTGTTGAGTTGACTCGGCCAGCTGCCGAGACTGAGATCGAGTGGTGACCTTTTCAGAAGAGTGATCCAAGATCAATTTCTTCTTTGCTGCTGGAGCAGGAGGATCCTCTCTTCTTCTCCTTTTTGCTGGAGATTTGCCCACCTTCAAAGAGATACGTAGTGGCGCATTAACTTCTTGAGGGAACATAACATCCCTTGAGGTTTCCAAAGGTGCATCTTCTGGCTCATGTACCTCCTCATTTCCTATGAGCGACAGGACAACTCCTCCTCTCTTCAATCTTGTTGAAGATGCGAAGCTATCTGTGAGGTTGAAATTCTCGGCAAAGGTATTTGAAGATGTATAAAAAACTGAGTATGTAAACAGCATCCGAGGGCCATGATTGCTATTTACAGGCATCGAGAACGTCGATTTCGTATCTCGAGCATTATAGTAAGCCCAGGCCCGGGCTCCATCTATCAAATAACCTTTTCCCTGAAGACATGTAATAGCATTCCCCACATGGAATTGGTCATAGCCGAACTGTCGAGCGAATCGACTGGGAAGATACGGCTCTAAATAACATTCATCTTCGAACCGGTATACCAAGTGAGAAGGCCGGATTGTCTTCGACCATTCAAAAGCTACACGGCTCAGAGGATGCATCTGCGAGTCAATCATATTTGTTCGCATCTGTTCGTAACCAGCAGGAGGAGGGGTACAATAAAAGTTCCATCCCTTACTCAAGTTTAGAGCATATCTGCAGTCTCTGAGAGCAGTGAATTTCCACTTACCATTGGCATATCTTCGTAAAAAGCTGCCATCTACCGGTCCCATGTCGGGGTCCATCAAAGTGGGATAGTGGAGGGGCAACCACCCAAACAGATATGTATATGGTAATTCCAACCAAGGGAATTCTTTTTCACCCTTGGATTTCAGCATCAGATCGACATAGAGACAAAGACCAGTATTCAGCTTACAAGTCATGGCTGACAGAAGATCCATCTTATAGCCGAAGACTAATTTGACGGCCGTAAATAGAACACCGCGGTGGAAGCGGTCTACTGCACTGGATCCCGGAACTACAAATCGACGAAGCCAATGTGTCAGAAACCCTGCTAACTGGGCTTCCTTCGACATCGGTCTATATCCTACTCTCAGATAACTTTCGAGAGTATCTCCTGTTTTCAAAGGAGGACACTGATAATCATCCTTCATCTGTTTATCAAAATCACCACTTTCTTCCATCAACTTCATCACTTCTATGTTGCTCAATGGCTTGAAGAAATCAGGATAACATCTGTCATGTTCCTTGGTCTTTGGTTCTTGAATGTGGTTTAGGAACAAATAAGGTAGCCATTTCGAGGAATAGCAAGTGTTTGATGTGGCACTCTTATAGAACAATGAACAGATCTTGTAATGGCATAGCAGTTCCTCGACTACTGCTACCATTTCTGCATTTTCTCTCCGGAGTCTGTCCAATTCATCATTGGTGGGGACAAATTCTTCATATGGGAAATCTCCCATTGGCAGAAAAGAGATGTACTTCATCTCATGGAGTGCAAATCCAATTTCTCCGCCGGGAGTCATGAAGGTTCCTGTTCTGTAATTATACCTCTCTGCTAAAGCCAGGAATAGGTGAGAGTTCGGGGCAAAACCATAGACAGTGGTATGCACTGCTTGGTATAAGTTGATTTGCTGTAGTTCGCCTTCAAACTTGGTCAGAATCCAATTGGCTATGCAGCTCCATCTTTTGAAATCTGGATTCACTAATCCAGTCAGTCTGATGTCCTGTTCAGGATATCTTCCTTCGACTTTCGTAAATTCATTTGCGAAAATTGGGGTCCTGACGGGCATTAATAATGAAGAATTCTCCGGTGGAATGCAACCGGGTTTCAATCCTCTCAGCAAAACACTGTATCTTTCAGAAGAACTATAGAACATATCTTTCTTATTCGGACCCTTCTTCACAAAAATTCTTCCCGGACGGGCATCTTGGAATGGAGTAAGGTTCCATTCCATCTTTCTCGGGTAACTCGCATGATCATACCGGGATAATGGGAGACAGCGTGGAATATTTGGTATCGAAAAAGATCTATCCGTCTGATGAACAATTCTTTCTTCCATTCTCGGTCCTGGTTGAGAACTTTTCTCGAAAGCTTCACCAAACAAGAATAATGGTTTCTTGTGTATAACAACATCTGCCATTTCCAGAGGTTGTCCGTTCATTAAACATTGCAATGTTTCATTGTCCTGGGATACCAAAATGGCTTGACGGGAGGTCGACAGATCATACTGAGGATAATGTACATGTGACAAGTCCTCTTTATACTCTGATTCTGAAAGGGTCCCCACGAAGTTCTCATATTCTGGGTCTTCTCTGGTATTAACTGCATCAGACAGAGAAAACAAAAATCTTCAGTACAAAGTCAAAATCAAAGATTCAGTTTGCACAAAAATCAAATTGCGCAAACATCAGATTGCGCATAATCAGTTTGCGCAAACAAATAAACATCAGTTTGCGCTGACAGACTCGCACAAATCAGCAAATTGTGCTGACTTTTATCAGCACAATTCAACCGATTGTGCAGAGAGTCGTTCTTCATAAAAATGAAGGGTGGACTGATTTATGCAACCAGAACCCTAAAAAGGGTGGCGCAATATGATCCTATCTCTAAAAAGAGATGGATTCTGAAAGGAACAGTGAAATCAAAACTCTAAAAAGAGTTTTTGATTTGGGTTCTCTACCTATCATTGCTGGGTGAGCGGTTTCATGGCGCGAAGCTCGGCGCGCAGCCCTGGTTGATGATTCGGCGGGGGCCTTGTCCTTAGCGGCGGCAGAAGATCGTCGGGGAGCCATCGGGATTGTCGAAGAGGAAAGAAAGGAAGAGCTCAAAAGTTTTTCTCTCAAGATCAAGAAGAAAGCAAGTAAAGAACACTTCGAATGCATTGAGGAACTATTTATAGTTTTTCAAAGTCGAAACGGCCGCCTTAGATTGCACCTAAAAATGGGCTAAATCCTCAGATTGCGCAGACAGCTCATTATGTGCGCAAATTGGTTTCATATTCAAAATTCAAAGTATTTCAAAATTTTGAATAAGTTCAACTTTCGAAAACTTTGAAGGGGGTCTTGTAGGTCCTAAAAAATCAAGTTGCACACATCAACAAAGTCAGAAAATCAAGAAATACAACATTCAGATGAACTGCGCAGACATCAGATTGCGCATCCTTCAGATTGCACAGGATAGATTGCGCACACTTTCAAGTACGCAGGCTGACGTGGCAAATCACCATCATTACCTGACACAAATCAAATCTTCTGACAACTGACAGCGTGGAGATCGAGGCGGCCATTCGTTTAATCGTGCAGCACGACGCTCGAGGACAGCTAGCAGCGCAATCCATGTTGGCGCAATCTATGTTGGCACGATCCATTTTCTGTGCAATTCAAGTTGGCGCAATCCAAAACCTGTGCAATTCAATGTGCGCGTTCTATCAGTACAAATGATAAAATACACGTGGCATTCATGCCATCAATTGCTCATTTCGTGGCAACTTCCTGTGCATGATCATGCGCATTTCAATCAAATGATGCCATGTGTCCAAGACAGTTAGCCCATGATCCATCAACTGCCTGCGCAGTCCATTGCTGCGCAATCCATCATGCGCAGTCCAGAATAACTAAAAGTTAGTTATTTCTCAGAACTCTATAAATAGAGTTTCAAGTCTCCATTCAAGGGGATCAATAATCAAGAAATCAGAGATTAGAGTTCAGAGAGTTCAGGAGTTCTTGCCCAAGTGCTGCTGCATTCTTTCGAGGCTTTTGCCTTCAACTTCCGAGGCTTTTTGCCTTCAATTCCAGAGTTGTCTTCAACTTCAGAGGCTCCGTCTTCAGAGTTCACATCGTCCAAGGAATAAAGCAATCATCATCTAGATTGGATTCCTAAAGTTGTACCATTCCCAGAATTCAAATTGTAATCTTTTATAAAGTTTGTATCAATAAAGTTCTTCAACTTTTGTTTTTTGCAAACACAGAGTTTTTAGACTAGGCTTCTTTGTAATAGATAATGGAAAAAGTCATGTAATAGATTTTTCATATAAATAAAAATCCTTTTTTTCATGCGCTTTTATCCTTGTTGTCTTTGAGTAATGCGCTGACATTTATCTTGTGTCTTTGGCGCATAAGAATTTTTGTCTTTTAGATGCGCCTGAAATTCCATGCTTCTACACCATGTGTTAAATAGAGTTCTTATTATACCGATCTCAAAAAAGACTCCCTATGAATTATGGTTTAATAGAACTCCTAATATCAGCTATTTTAAAATGTTTAGATGTAGATGCTTTATTTTAAACAGTAAAGACAATTTAGATAAATTTGATGAGAAAGCTGATGAAAGAATATTTCTCAGATATGCTGCAAAGAGCAAATGATACAGAGTATTCAACAAAAGATTACTTATATTGAAGAATCAATAAATGTTAATTTTGATGAGTTGAACAGTCAACGTGAAAATGACAGTGATAATAAAGATGATAGAATCCCCTCAGACAAAACACCCAAAGATATACCGACCACCCAAAGATACACCGACCACATACCTGAAAAGTCTGTCGAAGAAATTATGATTTACCACAAACCAACCAGAAGAACTGGTAATAGGTGATGTATCTAAAGGTGTAAGTACTCGTTCCAGCACTAGAGATATCATTGCTAACGTAGCTTTTATTTCTAAGATAGAACCCAAGAATATTGTAGAAGCTTTTGATGATGAATTTTGGATTTCTATAATACAAGAGAAACTTAACCAATTTGAACGGAATCAAGTTTGGAAACTTGTTCCCAGACCTAATGATCACCCGATCATTGGTACTAAATAGGTTTTTTCAAAATAAATTAGATAAGAATGGAATAGAATGGTCACATGTAAAAAAGCATGTCTAGTAGCTCAAGGCTATAATCAAAAAGAAGGCATTGACTACGATAAGACAAATGCTCTAGTTGCTAGACTAGAATCCATTTGAATGTTATATGCTTTTGCTAGTTTTCATGGTTTTAAACTTCTTCAAATGGATGTCAAAAGTGCTTTTCTTAATGATTTTATAAAAGAAGAAGTTTTTGTTAAATAACCTCTTAGATTTGAAGATTTTAAAAGACCAGATCATGTATTCAAGCTACATAAGGCTCTCTACGGAGTCAACAAGCACCTCGTGCATGGTATGAACACCTTAATTTCTTCTTACTTGAATACAGTTTTTCAAAAGGAAAGGCTGATTTTAGTCGTTTTATAAAATCTAATGATAAGAATATTTTATTAGTGCAGATCTATGTAGATAATATTATTTTTTTGGATCAAAAAATGAGATGCTTTGAACGAGTTCGCTAAGTGTATGAGCATGAAGGAAGAATTGGCCTTCTTTCTTGGGCTACAAATTAAACAAAATTTGCAAGAAATTTTCATCAGTCAAGCCAAATATACAAAAGACTTGCTGAAGAAGTTTGATATGGACAATGTCAAACCAATCGAAACTTCTATGGGAATGTCTATAAAACTTGACATGGATGAAAGTAGCAAAACAACTAAAGTTCATCAGATAGAGGTATGATTGGTAGTTTACTTTATTTAACTGATAGTGTCCAGACATTATGTTTTCAGTATGCCTACGTACAAGATACCAGGCTTGTCCTAAGGAATCACATGTAAGCGCCGTAAAGTGTATCCTACGATAACTTAAAGGTACTTTAACAACCGGTCTATGGTATCCAAAAATCGATTCGTTTGACCTGATATGTTATTAGCCGAGGATTTTGGTAGATGCAAGGTCAATTGTAAAAGTACCAGTGGCACATGTCATTTCTTAGAAAAAATCCTTGGTCTCCTAGTTTTCTTTATCAACAACCGAGGCTGAATATATAGTCGCAGGTCGTTGTTGTGCCCAGATTTTGTAGATGAAGCAAACCTTGGAAGACTGTCAGTTATCTTACAACTGTATCCCTATTTGATGCGATAACATACTTCTATAAATCTCACAAAGAATCCTATTTGTCACTCTCGACTAAGCATATAGAGATAAGACATTATTTTCTTAGAGTCCATATTTTACAAGGTGATATTTTTCTAGAGTATGTGGACACATAACGCCAATTAGTTGACATCTTTACTAAACCCTTAGCAGAAGATCGTTTTAACTTTATATGAAGAGAATTAGGAATTTGGACGTTGAAGTTTTATAATTCTATATTACTTGACCTGAATTCATAAAATTGTAGAAAATATTTTGGTTATAAGCCGAACCTTCTGACAAAAAAGCGTAAAAGCCTAAGCGACATGGTGCCAAGTGTCTTCAAACTACCGCCAGCTGGGATCCGGCCCTACAGCTAACCCAAATATTTGATATATTTTTTGTATTTCGGTTAATTAATACAAATTATATTTCATCAACACAAACATTTCTAACTACTTCTTTATATACATGTAAAAATTGTATCAAAATTGCCCAATTCTGTTCAGAGTACCAAGGGGCCGAGCTCGGACCGAGATCTGTAAGAACTCGAACCAAACTCGGTTAAGGCTTATTTCAAACAGAAGCTGGACAGTCGGGCTTCTCTTTTAAATTCCCACATCATCATCATCTTCCACATCTCAACCGCAGCTCTACCGAAACCCTAATCCTAGAAACTCCATTCTCCTTCCTCCAAGTCTTCCAAAGCCTAGAACTTGCATTCGGGGTAACTTCGGAGTTCTCTTCAATATACTCGATTTCGGTATATCATAACCTTTTCTCTACTTTCTATTCAATGGCACCAACTTTCTTATACTTCTAAGAAGAAACGAAAAGTTGGGGAAGCTTCTTCCTCTAATGTTCAAGAGGAAGGTTCTTTCTCACATTTTAGCCCCTCCATGCCGGATAGTGACTACTTTGATGAGTTCATCTTTGTTTCCATCGATGCTTCCAACAAATGGTTTGCCAACTTTATCGAACAGACAATTTGTCTGGGGAACCCGATCAATTTCACTTTATTTTCTGATCATTTATCCGTGTTTTAACACTTTAATCTTAAAGAATTGGTGAAATCTAGTTATTCAATTTATATGAATGTTATTTGTATGTTCTAGTGCAATCTCAAGGTTAGCAACGACACTGTTAAGTCTAAAGTCGATGGGATAGATACCGAATTTAATGCTGATGATTTAGCTCTTATGCTTTATTTTTCCAATAAAGGGGAAGCACTTGTGGAATCGCAAAAGTTTGATTTTTGGCTCATATGACTTTAGATTCATTTCGTGACTTGTTATGTGAAACCAATCCACGTCCCAAAGGTCGCCTTCGACCGAAATATTTGAATGACTATTTCTACGATTTGTGTCAGATGGTATTTTCTGTTATCATTCCTAGACAAACTTCCACCGATGAAATCACTTATTTTGAGCTTTCTGCTATTTATTATCTCCACTTTGATATCTATTTTAGGCTACAGAAGACGATCATTTCCACAATGGAATGGTGTCGCAAGAAACCACGAAACCTTCTATATATAACGTATCTACCATATATCTTTGAGTATTTTGATATTGTCTTAGATAACTGTCCTCAAGATGCTCCACCTATTTATCTTCATATGCATCGTCGAGTCGCTCCTACACCAGCAGTACAGGCTCCTCCACCACCTTCTCATATTGTTGAACCATCAACGAGTTCCCATCCTTTCTGTCCTTTCGTACACCTTTGAGTCTTTTCAGGCATTGGTTATGGATCAGTTTCAATCTATGGACTTTCGTACCACACTGCAGTTCCAGGCCATGACCAACACTATGAGGGATTTTAGCTACAGCTTTGCTCACAATCCTGGCGGTCCTATTCCCATGGTTCGTGATACCTCAGTGATCGATTATCGTATTGTTGATCCGGAGGCTCAGTGCTACTTTTACCCTGCTACTGCTCATTACGATCCCCACCGCACTGCTGAGTCCTGGAACCCTTCTCAGGTAGCTGATGCTGACGATGAGGATGATGATGTCTAGTGATACACTGTCACTACTATGTTCTAGTTACTTTTTATTTTCATGTATTAGTGATATATGCTTCTTCAAAGCATTATGCACCTTTAGTATTTTGTGACAGTTTAGTACTTTCAGCACTCTATGTATGACATTTTTAGTTATGTGTTTTCATCTCTGCCTTACTAGTTTATGCATTATGTGTTTTCATCTACTGAGTACTTTGACTTTTCTATCATTTTTTGATTATATGGCGAATGGGGGAGAATTCAATGATTATACTTGCATAAATTGAATACTACATATATACATGTTGCTCTAAAAACTTGGTTTGAGAATTTTTTTGCTAGATTTCAAATGTTTTGAGGACTAGTCATTTATTAGGGGAGAGAAAGCTAATGTACCAATGTTACTATACCACTGTACCAAACTACTTCCGTACCAGCTGAAAATTTTGTTTAAGTATTAATCGCAGTTTTGTCAAATTATCAAAATACAGGAGATTGTTGGCCTATGTAGTCATGATCAACCTGATTTCAATAATTGACTGAAAACTCCGACTCTGATACGTAAAGCAAGAAGACTACAGAAGACTGACCTCGCCAAGCAAACTTTTGTAATTTTATTTTTTCTTTCTTGAGTCTAGTTTATTTTATGAGTCGGATATCACTAGCATTTAGAAGATCATCCTTACAAAAAAACATCTTTTTCCAAACCAAACCAATATCCAAAAAGCTATTCTGAACCCAAAAGAACACTGAATTCCTACTAGCCGAACTCGATCAGAGTTCCCCCGAACTCGGTCACTTGAAATTTCTCCTAGTCAGAACGAATACCTAGTCTTTTAAATCTCAAACGTTCAAAAAATTAAACGTTGTTCTAGCCGAGTTCTGCCCGAACTCTGGTTCAAAAATACCTATAAATAGAGAAGAGTTTTTCATTTTACTCACTCATCTCATTCTTTATCTTCTCTATTCATTCTAAGCCTTCCTTTTACAAAAAGCTTTTTAATCTTCACATTTCTAAGACAACTCCCATTCTTCTAAGTGTCGGTGTGTTCCGTTAGAAGTGTTCGAGTTGTACAAGCTTGGCGTATAAAAGCTTTTCAGACAGTGTTGAAGCTTGTTCGTGGGCTTCGGATAAAAACACAATGTTGTGAAAAGTTGGCATGTCCTTCGGAGTAAAGCATGTGATATAACCTCTATTTCAAATATTGAATTTAACATCGAGCAAGAGTACTCAAGACTGGACTAGTCTTCTCAGAAAAAAACTAGTATAAAATTTTGGTGTCTGCCTATTGCTTCTATCTCACTACTTAATTATTGTTTTACATTATTTTATTTAATTGTCTGCCTTTATTTGCCTTCACATGTATTGATTTTTATTTGGGGATATTACTTTTGCTACACTCTATTCATTCCTCCCCCCTCTAGAGGTGCCATCGGTACTACACAACTTAGGTTTGCACGGCATCATGCCCAGGAGACGACGATCGATTCTTCTGAATCGGGGCATGACATCATATCACTCCAAGATAGAATACATCCCCTGACCATGATCAGGCTATAAGCCTATGTGTCGTAGCTTCGGTCTATATCATATCGTAGCACAATAGCCCAATCCAATAACCAAACAAGGATAAGGGATGGACCACCGTACCACGACAGTCCAAGCCCCTAGGCCACTAACAGATGCTATAAACAATAAATCAATTTTAATAATCGGCCAACAAATTTTATAGCTTATTATGGGATATCTTGGATACCCCTAGTAGAAGATAGAATGCACCGGTCCCTAGTAAGGCTACCGCGCGAAGTAAATCAGTAACAGTTCCAGCACTCCTCTAGGAAGATGCTGGCTCGACACATGATAGTCAGGTACTGTAATCTACTAAAGCAGATGATATCAGTATTCGTGGTGGCCGGTCTTGCACTCCAAGCGGATAACTCATTGTATCCGTGGATGGCCGACATGCACGATCTCGGGACCCCATTCCTTTCCAGTGCCTCTATGAATTTTAGTTAGCTAATTAATCCTATAATTATCTAGATTCTCATGTCGTGGACACACGTTAATCCTCCTAGGTGTCATACCTCGGTACGGGTACTCTAGGTATAAATATACTTTGGTACCTATGGGCCCAACCAAGATTTATTCTGAGTGCAATACAACAATCAGTCAAACATGCTATCCACACTACAACTACTAACCAACTACCACATAGTCAATGCTATAATGAGTATACGATAATTGTAGGACCATTGAGCACCTCTAGAGGGGTGAATAGGGTACATGTGTGCAGCAGAATAAAAATTACTACTTAAAAATATGTATGGCGATAACCAAACTAACATAGAGTAGGAAGTATAAAAATAAATGCGTAATGTAAATAAGTTCAGAGAAGCAAACGCAAACACCAAGGTTTATACTGGTTTCTTTCTGAGAGGACTAACCCAATCTCAAGTACTCTAGCTCGATATTGAATCCAGTATCTCTTGAAAAACAAGCTTTGAATCCAAAGCGCTTGCAGCTCCTTATAACACATATTTTTTATCCGAAGAGCACTACTTCAACTTGCAAGCATTTAATCTGAAAGACTTATCGACTTCAATAATAGGATGAAAATGAACTGGTTTTCAAGCCTTCTTTACAACTCGAACCAACTTTTAGATCGAACCAAACTGGCACTTGCTTGGCTAGGAGTCATTGTCACGACCTGCTCCGGGATAACCGAGTACGAGTTCGTCGCCAAGCCCAGCCTACGCCGCGGTATAGGCGGTAGTACGTTGTCTAGGTCTCAATGTCAATCTCAAATACAACAAAATCATGTCTAATTCCTCATTCATAATAATTATTCAAATTATAAATCCAATAATTTATCAAAATGACATTCGGGAACAAACCCGCTAAAAATAAAAGAACTATCTAATCTAGAATCTAAGGTCGGCCTCCAAGATCTCTTTCTCCTTTGTTTGGTCCTTAGTGCAAAAGTAGGAAGATGTCAAGTCACCTGCAACGATCCAGTCAAAAAAGAGCAAAGTACAACTCTATTGCAAAAATATAACTTAATAGAAAATAAGCTAGACAATAGAGATGCAGTAGAACAATAAAGAAAACATGTATATGAACTGGAAACAATAAACATGTACAAGAAACCACTTGCAAGACATGTATAAACAAGACAACAGAAAAATGAACATGAACAAGTAAACTAATCAAATCGTGCTTTGAGATACCTTTTGACATATGAACGACTAGGCTAATATGGCACATCATAGATGGCTATCACACATTTTTGGTACGGCTAACCTATACATGCGGTGTATGACTTAGCTATCATCCATTAAACATTTATTGGGGTTTGTTCACATATCTACTTAGTATTTTCTCTCCCGACTCACTAAACAGTCAATAAACGAGCAATGATACAATCAAGCCTATCGTTTCATAATCGTGTCTCAAAATGATACATAATGAAACACAATGAACGATAGTATTATAATGTAATAAGCACATAAAGTAATAGTGTACTTGCCTGAACTCCTGAATGAACTAGTTTCATAAGTTGATAACAAGATGAACTCTGTCCTAGAAGCTATCAAACCATACCATCGTACCACGAACCCGTGCACGAATAACTACAAGTTAGATCTAAAATCCCATTATAAAGGTCACAAAAAGTGGCTAATAGGTTAACCTAATAAATTCTATTTAATTCTGGAATAAATTATCTAAATTCCTAATTTAATCTAATTATATTCTGAAATAAAATTTAAACACTAATTTTTTGCTTTAGAAAGTCATGGTTCCAAATTTGGAATCTATGGCACGTAAATCGAGGCGTACCATTGACTAACTAGTTAAACGTTATGAACTTAATGATTTGAGGGTGCATCTTATAGATTTCAGTGCCACGAGTGCACAGGAATCGACTGTGCCACAAAATTATGATTTGGTCAAAAGTTATCGCGGTTATGGCTAACCATAACCAAATTATCGATCAAATATGAGTTCAACGATTTAAATAAAATATTAAATGAAGTTCTAAATTTTTGAAAAGAATATATTTTGTAGATCTTCATATCCAATTTCTATAACTTCAAAAGGATCATAAATCGAAGTTAGGGATCTCCCGAAATCTTGAAAACGTTGTGACGCATCAATTTTTGGACAACCGACACTCAAATAAATCTCCAAAAATTCCCATAAGTAATTATGGAAAATAAAATATATTTTTGGAAATCTAACATCGATACGCTTCTAACAAAAAAAGGCACTCAAAATGGACGTTGGGTTTGATCGCAATCATCTCGTGAAGTTGGAGGATCTCCAAGATCAAACCACAAAGGAGGCTAGAATAATAAACTATATATATATATATATATATATATATATATATATATATATATAGAGAGAGAGAGAGAGAGAGAGAGAGAAAGAGAGGAAGAGAGAGGTGGTTTGGCGCCAACATGTGAGCCCGGATGTGGCTAACTGGGCTGCTGACTGTATAAATGCTCATTTAAATTCAAAAAATTATTTAAAAATTATTTTAACTCCAAATAAATCCAAATAAATTGCAAAAAAATCCAAAAATATTCTAGAAAATATTTCTCAGTGTCTAGAACCTAACCAAAAAATTTTTAACTCAAAATATCATCGTGTAACCCCATAGTAAATTCTAAAAGCCAATAAAAATAAATTCTATAGGTTTTAATTATCTAAAAAAATTAAAAATTCTAGAAAATCCAAAAAAAAATCCTAGAATATTCTAGAAAATATTTCTAGTCATCTAGAGCCCAAATAAAAATATTTGATCCCGAAATACCTCTGAATGACCTTACAGTAAATCTGAAAGTCCTTAAAAATAATAAACCCTTAAATATTAAATACTTAAAAATATCCAAAAATTATAGAAAAATATAAAATAGCTAAATAATACATATATAAGCTATCTAGAGGTCATATAAGCTTAATATGGTCATAGCTCACCTACAAGATTTGACATGACTCCCAATGATCATAAAATTGATCATAATCAAATAAATTTAAAAAAATTAAAAATTTCGGAAAGTGGGCTTACAAATCTATCCACCTTAGAAAAATTTTGTCCTCGAAATTTCAAAGGATACGATTAGACACGATCAAGAAATGATATAAGGACGATCAAAATTGGTCGATGAATAGAATTAAAATCTAGAAAAAGATACGAATTGGCACAATCGAAATAAAATCGTTTAAGAATGATCAAATCAAAATCGTTTCGGCACGATCCGCTACTTAACACGATTATAGATTCAAAATTAAAATACATTTATGAATCTAGTGGAATAGAATCTAATATATTAATCAGTTCTAAATGATTACTAGGAAGAAACTAATGATGATTCTTAAAGAAAGAAAGGAAGAAAGATCTACCAGTTTATTGAGAAGATGATAATTAGAAATAAGGCATCAAATATTTGGAAAATTAATAGTCATATGCCAATAAAAGATATCGTCTCTATGGTATTCGAAAATCGTATGTATATCAGAAGTTGTTTCACCAATAATCTATGCCTCACCAGTATATGTCTGGCTGCAGTAAACTCTTGGTTTTATGACTCAAATATGATATGGTATCGAATATTCTATTAACTTTATCCAATATTGACATAATAACTCAAAAATCAAATAGGGAAACTAGGACATAGTTTTAATAATATTCAATAACCTATACTTACTTCAAATTACTTCAACTTTGTGGTATTGTATTGCCAGTGCACTATTGGCTGTAGTGAAACCACAGTCTCTATAATTCAAATATTGGCGACAATACGCATCTGCCTTGTCATTGTAAGTCATCAAAAATTATTTCAACTATATCCATAAGGATTTCAAAGGAGCTTCTAAAAAGTCAAACAAGTTCCAAGATGATCATGATAGAAAAAGTGTAAGTATCTGTCTTTCAAATGAAAGTATCAATTTTGAAAATCAAAAAATCGATTAGGTATCAATTTCGAAAATCAAACGATCGAAAAATGAACGAAGATGACTTGAAATTAATATATGGATAATCGAATCAGGTTAGGCTCAAAATTCAATAAATGGAAATAGAATATCGACTCTTAGGCTGTGTTTGATTGGGCTTTTTTCCATGAAAAATATTTCCAGCACAAATTTTCCACCAATTGTAGTGTTTGATAGCTTATATTTTCCATGGAATTATTTTCCAAAAAACTATCATTTTCCATATTTTCATCTAAAATGGTGGAAAATGAAACTTGTCCAACCCATAGGAAAATATTATTTTTCCTGGAAAATAACTATTTCCCGTGGAAAATAATGGCAATCAAACACCCAAATTAAGTTTTCCATGGAATTTTTTTCCTAGGAAAATAATTCCATGGAATTAATTTCTTTTTCACATATTTTCCACCTTGCAATCAAACGCACCTTTAGAAAAATAATTACTTATGGTCAATGAAAAATAAATAAGCAATACAGACCTTACGATATGACGAGGTTTAGAGAAGTCAGAAAAATAAAATTATATAAATGATCAAGATTAGGAATTAAACCCTATGAAGTCCTAATGTACCAAGCGAATAGTCTACCCACCTTTGATCATACCATCATATCAAAACACAATGGTATTTCCCTCTATAAAAATTTCTTAAGTTACCTAATAGGGTTTTGGAATTCAATAAATCTCTACTTAAATCACATGGCCTACGTAGCAACCTTAACTACCCAACAGTCAAATTGGATAAGGAATTCCTATTACGTACTAGTGCTAATCATTATCCTAAAATCAAATCAATCCAAATTGTAAATGAGCACTTCCTAGTCGCAGGCTCGCAGTAGTATGACTAATATAGGTACTACCACGAGTTCACACAATTATGTAAAAATAGACCTTCACGGGCCACCAAAAAACTTGTTACGATCCGCTCCCGAATAATCGAGTACAAGTTCGTAGCCAAGCCCAGCCTATATCGCGGTATCGACGGTAGTACACTGTCTACGTCTCAATGTCAATCTCAAATACAACAAAATTATATCTAATTGCTCATTCACAATAATTATTCAAATTACAAATCCAATAATTCATTAAAATAAAATTCGGGAACAAACCTGCTAAAAATAAAAGAACTATCTAATCTATAATCTAAGGCCGACCTCCAAGATCTCTTTCTCCCTTGTATGGTCCTTAGAACAAAAGTAAGAAGCATTCTAAGTCACCTGCAACGATCCAGTCAGAAAAGGAGCAAAGTATAAATCTATTGCAAAAATGTAACTTAATACAAAATAAGTTAGACAGTAGAGATGCAGTAGAAAAATAAAGAAAACTTGTATATGAACTGGAAACAATAAATATGTACAAGAAACCACTAGCAAGACATGTATGAACAAGATAGCTGAAAAATGAACATGAATAAGTAAAACTAATCAAATAGTGCTTTGAGATACCTTTCGACATATGAACGGCTGGGCTAATACGGCACATCATAGATGGCTAACACACATTTTTGGTACGGCTAACCCATACATGAGGGGTATGACTTAGCTATCATTCATTAAACATTTATTGGGTTTTTTCATACGTCTACTTAGTATTTTCTTTTTCGACTCACTAAACATTCAATAAACGAGCAATGATACAATCAAGTCTATCGTTTCATAATCGTGTCTCAACAAGATACTCAGTGAAACACAATAAAAGATAGCATTATAATATAATAAGAACATAAAGTAATAGTGTACTTGCTTGAAATCTTGAATGAATTGGTTTAACAAGTTGATGACAAGAAGAACTCTGGCCTAGAAGCTATCAAACCATACTATACCATCGTACCACGAACCCGTACACGAATAACCACAAGTTAAATCTAAAATCTCATTCTAAAAGTCATAAAAAATGGCTAATAGGTTAACCTAATTAATTCTATTTAATTCTAGTATAAATTATCTAAATTCCTAATTTAATCTAATTATATTCTGAAATAAAATTTAAACACTAATTTTTTGCTTTAGAAAGTCATGGTTCCAAATTTGGAATCCATGGCATGCAAATCGAGGCATACCATTGACTAACTAATCAAATATTATAAACTTAATGATTTGAGGTGTAACTTAGTAGATTTCAGTACCACAAGTGTATTGGAATTGACTGTGCCAAAAAATTATGATTTGGTCAAAAGTTATCGCGGTTATGGCTAACCATATCCAAATCGGTAAATTATCGATCAAATCTGAGTTCAATAATTATATAAAATAAAGTTCTAATTTCTGAAAAATTTTATATTGTAGATCTTCGTGTCTGCTTTCCAAAACTTCAAACGGATCACAAATCGGAGTTTGGGATCTCCTAAAATCTCGAAAACAGTATGACCCGTCAATTTTTGGACAACCGACACTCAAATAAATCTCCGAAACTTCACGTAAGTAAATACAGAAAATAAAATATATTTTTGGAAAGCTAACCTCGATACAATTCTAACAAAAAATAGCACTCGAAAGACGTCGGAGTTGATCGCAATCGCCTCGTGAAGTTGGAGGATCTCCAAGATTAAACCACAAAGGAGGCTAGAATAAAAAACTAGGGTTTATTGAATATACATATATATAGTAAGAGAGAGGCGGTTTGGCACCGACATGTGGGCCCCGGTGTGGCCTACTGGACTGCTGACTGTGTAAATACTAATTTAAATTCAGAAAATTATTTAAAAATTATTTTAACTCCAAATAAATCCAAATAATTTACAAAAAATTCTAGAAAATTTTAGAAATATTTCTAAGTGTCTAAAACCTATAAAAATATTTTAACTCAAAATATCATCATGTGATCCCTTCCAAAATCCTATAAAAATAAAATTTATATGTTTTAATTAACTAAAAAAAATTTAAATTCTAAAAAATCGAGAAAATTCTAAAATATTTTAGAAAATATTTCTAGTCATCTAGAGCCCAAATAAAAATATTTGGTCCCGAAATACCCCCAATGACCTTATAGTAAATCCTGAAAGTCCTTAAAAATAATAAACCCTTAAATATTAAATACTTAAATATATCCAAAAATTATAGAAAATATAAAATAGTTAAATAATACATATATAAGCTATCTAGAGGTCATATGACCTTAATATGGTTATAGCTCACCTACAAGATTCGGCATGACTCCCAATGATCGTAAAATTAATCATAATCAAATAAATTTAAAAAAATTAAAAAATTTGGGAAGTGGGCTTACAGTCGTAAAGGCTTAGATAAGAAAGTTAAGTAGCTGTGAGAACTCTTAAGAAATAGAAAAGAAGAGAAATGAATGAGATGAAATGAAATAAATGGAAAATCATCGCCAGTTATAAGGTTCTGGAGAACCGAACTCGGACAGAGTTACGTTCCCTAACGTTCATAAAGTTGAACGTTGGAGCCGATTCAAAAGGGTGACTTGATCCAGTGGAATACTAGTTCAGAGGGGGACCGAGTTCAGGCAGAACCCGGTCCGAGTTTGGTTGCCCTGTATTCAGGTTGGTTGGACACTTTTTGAGTGGATTTTGGGCTCTTTTTGAGTTGGCTTTTATGTAGACTAAATGAACATAATTGATTTAGGTTTTGTGTAGGCGTGGAGTTTTATGAAAAACTAAGCCAAATGATAAATCAGCCTAATGTACAAATTGCCTAGACTCAATAAAGTATAAATACATAAATAAATATAAAAACCAATAGTCCTTTGATGACGTCTTTTTTCTTGATTACAGTTGTCCAAAAATAAATAGATCTGGGAATCTGTATACCTTTCGGAGGCTTGGCTCCCGAAACCCCACAAAGGGCGCTGCCCCCTCGACCCTGTCCACTGACCGGGCAGCGAAACCCCAGAGTGCGAGGCCCCGGATAGGTCATTGAGTGGTCCAGAGAAATCTTCTTGTATAATGTCATCTTTGGTCCATCATTAATTCTTTATTGCATATGTTCTGGTTTGATCATGCTTACTGTTTGTTTGCAAGTACATGCTAGACGAATAAAATAATATAATAGTATGATAAATTTAAAGAATAGTAGGATAATCCTAAGTTTAAGTAGCAACATAATAGTGATTACATGAATATTAGTGACATCATTATGTTAAATTTAATCAATGAGCCATATTCAAAACATGATATAATTATTGGGCTAACAATCTCTCCCTTTTCTATTATGGTAAATCGGTTAAGTTTAAGATGGATACAATAGATGCATATATCACTAATAAACACATAGTATTAGAATATTATGTGCTAACTTAAACTTATTTCTCCCAGTTGACATAATAAAAATAAGCTCTCCCGTAATAAGAGATAAAATGAACTCAAGCATAAGCAAATATATCATAGTAGGACGAAGACAAAAATAATCATGATCAAGGATTAAGGAAATAGTGTAACAAAAAGTTAAGAAAATTGCACAACCAAAGTAGAAAAACTTGTCAAAACACAATATAGTTGGTTGTAACTTTAAAAATCTGAAATCAAACAATAAATAGTTTACCAACTAGAAATCCAAAATGACAGTCACAACACAATATAATGAATAAATGTAACTGTTTTGAAATAGACCAATAAAGGAGTATAGTAGAAATCAATCATTGGTCATAAATAATCCATGAGGATTAGAAATTCGCAGATCTAGTATATATCAATATATAAAAAATAAAAAATATAATGAGCCTTTGATCACAAAAAAATATGATTCATAATTTATCCATACAGATTAGTGAATCAATTCTAGAAAGAGTATAATTATTGAAAAGAAATCAAAATAGATATACTAGAATCTATCTATCAAAATAGATATACTAGAATCTATCTAAAATCTATTTACCCAAGTTCATGCGTTTGAACTTAATTACCTTAGCATGATAATGAATATCAAGTAGATAATCATGAAGGTAATTGTGACAAATTACTTGAGAAAGAAAAATTCAGTCGACATGAATGCTCCCCCGCAAAGTATGACCAATATAAATAAGATAATCATAAACTTTGAGATAAACCTCAATAAGAAAAGCCAAATCA
The DNA here is from genome assembly GCA_029216955.1 of Iris pallida. Lineage (NCBI taxonomy): Eukaryota > Viridiplantae > Streptophyta > Magnoliopsida > Asparagales > Iridaceae > Iris > Iris pallida. The sequence continues at coordinate 16,525,162 of JANAVB010004800.1, forward strand.
ATTTAAACTCAAGGAAGTCAAAAAAGGATAATTAAATATATTTGGCAAGATAATTTTTTAAAACTCATATAAAATGAGAGAGTAAAAAGAAATAATAATAATCATATATTCTCATAAACTCACTAAAATCAAAATATCATGAACAAATCAACAAGATATTTTAAATAAAAGAAAATATATGTCTATGATGAACTAGGCATACCATATATTAAGGGTATAAATGAATTGAAACGATTAATTTGCTTCCCCTTGAAATATGCGTATCTAGTTCTAAAATAATTTATATGCAAAGATGATAAAATAAATAATCACAAAATCTAAAGGATATTCGAGATATGCATCTTTCATCCCTTTGATCAATGCATATAAAATTCAAGTTGAAAACAAGTATCATCTTTAGGCAAGTAAAAGAAATATCCAATAAATAAACGCTTAAAGATGAACAATCAAAATATATATCCAATTAAAAAATATAAGAAATATTCAAATAAGCATATATATATATATATATATATATATATATATATATATATATATATATATATATATATATAAAATATATATATATATATATATATATATATATATATATATATATATAGTCCCTAAGGCACTAGCCTACTGGTAGTGCGGAAGGGGGGGGCGCCTGAGCACAAGTCTCGGGTTCGAATCCCCCCTCGGACGGTTGGGTGGCTTTGGGCCACGGTCCGACTTGGAGAAAGGACACCTCAAATATATATATATATATATATATATATATATATATATATATATATATATATATATATATATATATATATATATATATATATATCAAAGGACGAAAAATATTAACCTATGGAAGATCAATGCATGTTCCTTCTGTAAAAATATTATCACTAAATAATATTATCTATCAAAGTTAAAATCCACTAGATAACAATTGCAAACAACCATCAAGAAATTTTTAGTTTATAAAGTGTTGTCAATCTTGGGTTAGCTGTAGAGGTCGATTCCCAGCTAGCGGTAGTCCGAAGACATTTGGCACCGTGTTGCTTAGGCTTTTACGCCTTGTTGACAGAAGGACCCTTTCGGCGTGTACCCAAAACAAATCTCTTCTTTAATGACCCAAGTCAATTATATTCTATGGACTTGGAAAATCTCAAATTAATGTAGCATATGGTATAAGATGTATCAATTGTATATATCCATAGGTGCTACCATCATTAGGTAATAATATAACAAAGCAAATACCCAAAGAAAGACAATCAAGATCAAGATGCAAAAAAAAACTCTTTTTCAAAATCTTTCATAGTGCACTTAGAGAGAAATATATAATATTATAAGTGTGCACTAATGAGAAGGTAAAATTTAAAAACAAGATAAAGCACAAGATCCTATGATTTTTAAATGAACACTCACAAATAATCATGAGCAAGACATTAATAAATATTTTTTCTCAAAATCCCAACTTAAAAATATAAAACAAATAAAAATTAAAAGTTACGAGACTACTAATATACATAATATATCTAAAAGGGCATACATGAAATAAATCAAATATTATAGGTTAAATAAAAGTCATGTATCAAAAATATCAACCAAAAAGCCAAGAAAAATATTATTAAGAGAGGCTTTGAGGAAGAAGCTAATAAAGAGAAGAACATAAATTCGGTTGAAGTAATAAATAGCTAAAGTATGAGGTAAGCACAAGTTTGAAGATATCAAGTATAATAAAATACTTTTTGTCACGACCCGCACCCGTATTTCGGGATGCGAGTGCGTGCACAAGTCTGGCCTATGTCGCAGAATCGACGTAGTAAGCTGTCTAGACCAGAAAGCTCAAATCACAATATTTGCTCATAACTAATTTCTTTATTTGCTCATTCACAAAACTAAATCAATTATAATATTCAAAAGATTACATTTGATTAAGTATACAATGTCTCACAAATTATAGAAAAGACAACTAAATGAATACTCAACTATCTAACTAGTCTCTAGGTTTGGCCTTCAATACAGTCGTATCTCCCCCAAGGATCCCACGCATAGAGTAGCAAGCAACTATCTAAAAAAAATTTCAGTTAGGAATGGAACGAGTACAATTCAAGCATGCAGTTCCAAATATATGATAACGACTATAAAAATAGTGAATAGAGAATGACATATATGATGACAGAAAACCCCCAAACCCTTTTCTCCTATAAAAACCCCTACTACCATCATCCTTTTCCCCCACACCTCTTCTTCCCCAAATTATTTTAAATCCCTAGACCTCCGGCGACCACCCATTTCCGGCCAAGCACCACCCGCCGAACCCCTGGCCGAGCAACCCGAGGCCGGCGCCTCCTTCCAGCGCGACCCGAGCCGCTACCCGGCGCACCCCCGACCCCCGCGGCCGACCGCGCCCGACCGGCGACCCCCGCCGCCGTCCACCGCCGGCGTACGCTCGCGTGGCCTTCGCCCGTCGACCTCGCTTGCCTCTGTCCGTGTCCAGCGCTGACTGTTGTGCCGTTCGACTTCCGAGATTCAATTCAGGATTTTCTTTCGATTTCGGTTTTGGGTATAATTCTGGAACTTCATTTCTTTTTGTCTATGATGATACTGGTCCACCCAATTCCATTAGGAATCTGGGATTTCCAGTAACGTAACAATTACGTTACTATTTTTTTTATTCCGAATTTTCTTCGGGATGTCGGGATTTCCGAGGGTCCTTCGGAAGGAGCTCTGGAGAATGATTAGAAATTCTGGGATTTACATTTCCTTTCGATCTCGGGATTTCCGAGATTAATTTCGGAAAGTTTCTTTATATATATATATATATGCTATGCCTTGATTGCTGTTGGTTAATTTCTTTGGATTGATGTTTTCTTTGGTGCTGGAGATGTTCTGTTAGTATTTTGGTGAAGTTGGAAAATTGGTTTTAACTCTTGTTTCTGTTGGAAATTCTTTTGGGTTATATGTCAATGCTGGAATGTGAGTTAGTATGCTGGTTTTGATTTGGAAAAAATATTATTTTGAGGAAATATATATTAAAAAGGGAGTTTATGGAGCTATTTGCAGATATCGGACGCGTTTCCCAGTTTTGGGTTATCCCGAAAACAGAGGGAATGCTGCCGAAATTTTCGGGAATTTTATTAAATGATTTTCGAAATGATTTTTCGAGTTAAATATTATTTTTATAATATTTTGGGCGACGACCTTAACGGTCACTGGGCCCCAGCGAAATGCAAACGCACCGGTTCGACCGGACGTTGAGGCAGAGTAGCTAAACGTGAAGAATGGACCAGAGTCTGAGACTCACAGTTTTTCTATAATTTAAAATTAGGAATTTTGAAGAATTATTAATATTTAATTTTAAGACTAACCATTTTGTCTTATTTAAATTCGTGTAAATTGGTTTGTAAGGGCATAAGCCCAATTACTTATGCGTGCTGTGAAAATGTAATAATTTAGGACTTATTTCTATTTTCTTTTCTGGGTATTGTAGTGTAACGTAAATAGTAGATTATTAGTAATTAATTGATAAATTATGATTTTTCTCACTTTTTAAATAAATAATAATTTATGTACAAAATACAAAGTTTAATAAATTAAAAGATAATTACAAGTTTTCCTGAAAAAGCAAAATAAAATGGAATTTCCAAAAGTACAACTCACTAGTAAACGTTGTGATGTTGTGTTAGTTAGCTAATAACTAAAATAGACTAGGAAAGACAAATAGAGATTGCAACTAGATTTTTCTGGTATTTGTATTTCTGAGATAAAGTTCCCCGGAATGTAGGATTTCAAGGAAGAACGTGACCTTTCGAATTCCGAAGTACAAATCTCGACCAATTGAAATTCAAGGCAAGTATGGTTGTGTTAATTTCAGTTTAATTAATATTAGAATATTGCATATTAAATACACAACTGTTACACGTACTCTCTCTTAGAGTAACATATTGAATCATTGCATCGGGATAATGGGGAGTAGTGTAGTTATCTATGATCAAAGCCCAATAGTTAATGAATGTGCGAGCTTACACCTCTTCACACGGGGTTAGGCCGGACCGTATCAATAGGATACAATTGAATCATCCTAAACCGGTCATAGATACTGCATTACTCAAATCACAATTGTTTTATAGTTGAAAATCATTGTTTCCAAAGTTATTTTAATATTTCAATTTTCTATTCATTATGCAAATTGTTATTTTCATAATTGTACTTGCTCCTTTCCTGACTGGATTCCCCACACCCAATAGGTCCTATTGATGACTCAGAGCTACTGATTAGTAGCTATTACGACCCAGAGCTGTTTCCTGCTATGCTTCCAGAGGAGGTTCCTGATGTTGATGATGATACTTCTGCTTAGATGGAGATTTGTTGTCTTTTATTTAAATTAATGTTATTTTAAAAGTGGTGAACTCTTTTGTAATGAACAAGTTTATTTTTATCGTTAAATTAAATGTTGTGGCAATTAAAAAAAATTCAAATGTTGTTGATTGTACCTGCATATGGAATACAGCTTACTGCCGTCGTCTCAACAACGGTGCAGGCTGGGCATGATCCGAGTCGACCCAAGAAATTGGGATCGGGTCGTGACATGTTTTTAGTGGTGGCCCATGCAGGTCTCTGTAATCAACAACTTAGGAAAACATAGAAACAAATAGGAACACTAGAACATCAAATTGCCACAACTTAGGACCGATATTTTATATTAAAATATTATTGCTTGATTATAGACGGGTAGGATACATTGCTTATGTTTATGTCCTAAACCTTTCCAGACCATGGCTACTAATGAAAATGACAATGCCGGAGATGAGCTGTCACCTCAACACACCCCATCACCACCCCAATTTAGTCCGGATCCTACTCCGCGACATTTGACTGATCGCCCTCATAATGCTGGAAGCGCTCAAGTTCATCAGACGACGGATCCTTCAGGCTCGAGGACTGGACTGCAGATGGTGATGCCTGTTCCACCTGCCCTGCCGCTACCAGTGAACCCCTCCGAACTCATAAGTCTGCTGCGAGAAGTGCTGGCAACTCAGAGGGCTGAAGCTGAATCTCATCGCGAGCAGAACGCGATTATGAAGGAAGGAATGGAGAACTCTCACAATGTAGCTATGGCTGCACTTGGAAGGAGAGAAGTGAACCCAGAAGAGCCTAGACCTGCTAAGGTAAGTGCCATTCTAGAGGATTAATTTTAGTAGTCTTAAGACCATTAGAATTAATTAGAGACCTTGGTTATGCTAAGGTTGGAGATATCGAGAAATTCAAGAAGCTGGGCCCGCGACCTTTTAAGGGAACGGAAGGTATTGTCTATGCCGATGAATGGCTAGACAATATGGAACGACTTCTCAGTGTCGCTCGGCTTCCTGATGATCTCATGGTGGAAGCTGTAGGACTCCAACTGCAAGAAGTGGCTAGTACCTGGTATCGGAATGAACCCCGACTTCAGGATAAACAGGTTGACTGGGACACTTTCAAGAAGTTGTTCCAGAGGAAATTCTTCCCAACTTCTGAAATGCGGGAGATGGAGCGACAATTTCAGAACCTGAAGCAGGGCAACATGACTGTGGGAGAGTATGCGGCAGAATTCGGCCAGCTCAGCCGATTTGCCAAGAACATGGTGGCTGATCCTGCTGATCGTGCAGAACGATTCAAGTATGGACTTAGAGAGGAGATTCGCACTCATGTGATCTCTGGTGGAGCTAAGACTTATGAGAAGATTCTGGAGAGAGCCCAAGACATAGAGAAGAGTCAACCTGGCCGCTCGAAGAGAGATTTTCCTAGAACCAACAACTTCCAGGGTAATCAGAAGAAGCCCAACAACAACAGTAACAACAACAGGCCTCAGCACCAGCAGGCGAGGAACAATGATGTGGCACCTCAGAAGCAGATTCCTATCTGTAGCTACTGCAAGAGGCCGGGTCATCAGGTGAACATCTGTCGGAAGAGGCTTGGACAATGTCTGATCTGTGGGTCTACAATCCACCAAGTGAAGGACTGTCCCTCAGCGACCAACAGAGCTGGAGGAAATCAGCAGAAAGGACCTCTGCCCACTCAGCAGCAACAATTTGGGCAGCATCAACAGAGGACTGGGTTGCGTTCTTCAACAACATGGGAAAGTGATTGCTTATGTATCTAGGCAATTACGGACTCATGAGAAGAACTATCTCACTCATGATCTGGAGCTTGCTGCAGTCATCTTTGCGTTGAAGCTTTGGAAGCATTATCTCTATGGAGAGAGGGTGGAAATATACACAGATCATAAAAGTCTGAAGTATGTTTTCACTCAGAAAGAGTTGAACATGAGGCAAAGGCGATGGCTGGAGTTAATGAAGGACTTCGACATCGATTTGCAGTACCACCCGGGTAAGGCTAATGTGGTCGCTGATGCACTTAGTCGTTACCCAGTGGCGATGTTCTTAACTAAGGAGAGGCACCTGCTGGAGGACATCGAGAAGCTTGATTTGGAGATTGTACTGCCTGGACGGAAGGAGCTGGATGCTGAATCAGTATTGATGAAGTTGCAAGTGAGCTCGTACCTGATGGACAAGATCAAGGAGACGCAGTTTCAAGACGAGACACTTTGCAAGCTGAGAGATCAAGTGTTAGCAGGAACACTGGAGGGTTTCTCAATCGCCAGTGATGGAGCTCTGAAAAATGGTACGAGGTTTTGTGTACCGTCTGGCGAACTGAGGAACGAATTGATGAAGGAAGCGCATCAGTCTCAATATTCCATACATCCTGGAGCCAATAAGATGTATCGGGATATGCGCACTATTGTCTGGTGGAGTGGAATGAAGAAAGATGTCACCAGGTATGTCGCTAGATGCTTGATCTGTCAACAAGTGAAGGCTAGTAGACAGAGGCCTGCAGGACTTCTACAACCACTGGACATTCCAGAATGGAAGTGGGAATACATCACGATGGATTTCGTGTCAGGACTGCCTCGTTCCCAAGGAGGGAAGGATGCCATCTGGGTAATTGTGGACCGACTAACCAAGTCAGCTCACTTTATCCCCTTCAAAGTTGGTTTATCCACTGAGAAGTTGGCAGCATTGTACATGCGGCACATCTACCGGATTCATGGCGTACCGGTAAGTATTGTTTCTGACCGAGACACTCGTTTTACCTCACATTTTTGGAAGAGCTTGCATGACAGCTTGGGGACCCAGTTGAAGTTCAGCACAGCTTATCATCCCCAGACTGACGGGCAATCTGAGAGGACAATTCAGACACTTGAAGATATGCTGCGAGCTTGTGTTTTGGAGTTTGGAGGATCATGGGAAGACCATCTGCACTTGGTAGAGTTTTCTTACAATAACAGCTACCAAGCCAGTATTGGTATGACCCCGTTCGAAGCTCTTTATGGACGTCGTTGCCGTACACCATTGGCATGGGACGACGTTGGTGAAAGAGTACTGCTGGGTCCAGAAATGGTGACTGACGCAGCAGAGAAGGTAAAGTTTATCAGAGACAGGCTCAGGATTGCTCAAGACAGACAGAAGCACTGGGCAGACAGCAGTCGTCGACCACTGGCATTTGAAGAGGGAGATAAAGTCTTTATGAAGATTTCTCCTACCAGAGGTACAATTAGATTTGGCAGAGCTGGGAAGCTAAGTCCCAGGTACATTGGTCCGTTTGAAGTTCTGAGCCGGATTGGAGAAGTGGCGTATAGATTAGCTCTACCAGCTAATCTTGAGGGCGTGCACAACGTCTTCCACGTTTCGCAGCTCAGACGCTACATTCTGGATCCGAGTCACATCTTGGACCACTCGGAGCTGGAGATCGGACCGAGCCTTACTATACCAGAGAAGCCAGTGGCGATCTTGGACCGAGGCGAGAAGAAGACCAGAACCTCGGTGACTCCTATAGTCAGAGTTATGTGGAGGCACGATTCCCCAGGCGAGTCTACCTGGGAGCGAGAAGATGAGATGCGGGAGAAATACCCGTACTTGTTTGAGACTTGAGGTAATTTCTCAACCTAACTCTTTAAAATTTCGAGGACGAAATTTTCTAAGGAGGGAAGGTTGTGAAACCCATAACTTTTAAATTGCATTTATTTATTTACTCTAATTTTTTTTAATTTTCTAGAATAATGTTAGAGTACTTATTTAAATATAAAATTATTAACTGCTAAATTAGAATTTGCTTTTCTAACATAATGATAGATATTTAGCTAATGTTGATAATATTTAAATTATTTTTAAAAAAAATCAATTTACGTGGATCTTTGCATGTCAACCAGACCAAACCTAATTTTAGAACCCAAAATATTTTTAAAACAAAAATTCTAGAATTATTAAATATTTATTAGTTTCAATTTTAGCTAGAAATTATTTTTTTGGGCCAAAGTTTTCTTTGAGAGCCAATGTCATTTTATTTTTCCAGCCCATAGTCCATGAGCCAACAAAATCCTAAGCATTTTTTTTAAATCCAAAACTTGACATATTTAGCCCATGAACCCATTTAATGGGTCACAACCCATTAACCCTTTGACTCATGGTTGCTAACTTTGTTTTTGTCAGGGAATGAATGAGCTCATTCATTAGTCTTTCCATTTATTAAGATTGGTGTTTGCTGTTGCTTGTTCTTCTTCAAAACCGAAACTCATCGGTTTGTTTCCCGATCCAAACCCGTCGACCTCTTCACCTCCCTCTCCGGTAACCCCCAAACCCTTTTCTCCTATAAAAACCCCTACTACCATCATCCTTTTCCTCCACACCTCTTCTTCCCCAAATTATTTTAAATCCCTAGACCTCCGGCGACCACCCATTTCCGGCCAAGCACCACCCGCCGAACCCCTGGCCGAGCAACCCGAGGCCGGCGCCTCCTTCCAGCGCGACCCGAGCCGCTACCCGGCGCACCCCCGACCCCCGCGGCCGACCGCGCCCGACCGGCGACCCCCGCCGCCGTCCACCGCCGGCGTACGCTCGCGTGGCCTTCGCCCGTCGACCTCGCTTGCCTCTGTCCGTGTCCAGCGCTGACTGTTGTGCCGTTCGACTTCCGAGATTCAATTCAGGATTTTCTTTCGATTTCGGTTTTGGGTATAATTCTGGAACTTCATTTCTTTTTGTCTATGATGATACTGGTCCACCCAATTCCATTAGGAATCTGGGATTTCCAGTAACTTAACAATTACGTTACTATTTTTTTTATTCCGAATTTTCTTCGGGATGTCGGGATTTCCGAGGGTCCTTCGGAAGGAGCTCTGGAGAATGATTAGAAATTCTGGGATTTACATTTCCTTTCGATCTCGGGATTTCCGAGATTGATTTCGGAAAGTTTCTTTTTTTTTATATATATATGCTATGCCTTGATTGCTGTTGGTTAATTTCTTTGGATTGATGTTTTCTTTGGTGCTGGAGATGTTCTGTTAGTATTTTGGTGAAGTTGGAAAATTGGTTTTAACTCTTGTTTCTGTTGGAAATTCTTTTGGGTTATATGTCAATGCTGGAATGTGAGTTAGTATGCTAGTTTTGATTTGGAAAAAATATTATTTTGAGGAAATATATATTAAAAAGGGAGTTTATGGAGCTATTTGCAGATATCGGACGCGTTTCCCAGTTTTGGGTTATCCCGAAAACAGAGGGAATGCTGCCGAAATTTTCGGGAATTTTATTAAATGATTTTCGAAATGATTTTTCGAGTTAAATATTATTTTTATAATATTTTGGGCGACGACCTTAACGGTCACTGGGCCCCAGCGAAATGCAAACGCACCGGTTCGACCGGACGTTGAGGCAGAGTAGCTAAACGTGAAGAATGGACCAGAGTCTGAGACTCACAGTTTTTCTATAATTTAAAATTAGGAATTTTGAAGAATTATTAATATTTAATTTTAAGACTAACCATTTTGTCTTATTTAAATTCGTGTAAATTGGTTTGTAAGGGCATAAGCCCAATTACTTATGCGTGCTGTGAAAATGTAATAATTTAGGACTTATTTCTATTTTCTTTTCTGGGTATTGTAGTGTAACGTAAATAGTAGATTATTAGTAATTAATTGATAAATTATGATTTTTCTCACTTTTTAAATAAATAATAATTTATGTACAAAATACAAAGTTTAATAAATTAAAAGATAATTACAAGTTTTCCTGAAAAAGCAAAATAAAATGGAATTTCCAAAAGTACAACTCACTAGTAAACGTTGTGATGTTGTGTTAGTTAGCTAATAACTAAAATAGACTAGGAAAGACAAATAGAGATTGCAACTAGATTTTTCTGGTATTTGTATTTCTGAGATAAAGTTCCCCGGAATGTAGGATTTCAAGGAAGAACGTGACCTTTCGAATTCCGAAGTACAAATCTCGACCAATTGAAATTCAAGGCAAGTATGGTTGTGTTAATTTCAGTTTAATTAATATTAGAATATTGCATATTAAATACACAACTGTTACACGTACTCTCTCTTAGAGTAACATATTGAATCATTGTATCGGGATAATGGGGAGTAGTGTAGTTATCTATGATCAAAGCCCAATAGTTAATGAATGTGCGAGCTTACACCTCTTCACACGGGGTTAGGCCGGACCGTATCAATAGGATACAATTGAATCATCCTAAACCGGTCATAGATACTGCATTACTCAAATCACAATTGTTTTATAGTTGAAAATCATTGTTTCCAAAGTTATTTTAATATTTCAATTTTCTATTCATTATGCAAATTGTTATTTTCATAATTGTACTTGCTCCTTTCCTGACTAGATTCCCCACACCCAATAGGTCCTATTGATGACTCAGAGCTACTGATTAGTAGCTATTACGACCCAGAGCTGTTTCCTGCTATGCTTCCAGAGGAGGTTCCTGATGTTGATGATGATACTTCTGCTTAGATGGAGATTTGTTGTCTTTTATTTAAATTAATGTTATTTTAAAAGTGGTGAACTCTTTTGTAATGAACAAGTTTATTTTTATCGTTAAATTAAATGTTGTGGCAATTAAAAAAAAAATTCAAATGTTGTTGATTGTACCTGCATATGGAATACAGCTTACTGCCGCCGTCTCAACAACGGTACAGGCTGGGCATGATCCGAGTCGACCCAAGAAATTGGGATCGGGTCGTGACAACAGGTAAAACATGGAACGAAAAAACATAACCATCTACGTGATTTGAAGTATACCTTTCAATATATGATCAGGCTGGTTCGCTACACCGTACGGTCTACATAGGATTTGCATCCTTACGGTCTATATTGCATAAAATATAAAATAAAGTATGGTCTACAAGGTTGATCACATATCTACTTAGTACGTACTTTCCCACCCGACTACTACACATAGAATAGTCACGATAATATATCACGAAATACGATAAAACAAGCATGATGATCATGGCAACACGACAAAATATGAAAACATAATATCATGACTAAAAAAATCCATATCACTAATTTTGCGTAACGAACGTGTCAAGAATCAAATATAACATTACTAATCATGCAATTATAGTAATTAACAATACTGGAAACAAACAAGAACTGTACTTGCCTGTGGTCCTTTGCTGGTGAAACCGATAATTTCATTGGATCTAGGATAGGCTAATTGGCCAAGGGACGATGTAGAATTCGCAAGAAAATAGGAATATAATTAGTCACTATTAAGGATTTATGATCGAAGAGAATTTTGTAATTAATATATGTATAACTATTTTAGAAAAATATTTGTAAAAACAAAACCCCAAAATAATAAATATTTGGTTTACTACAATTTATTATATAAATACTATTGGACTTTGAACCCAATATACTTATTTTACGAGCCCAAAATATCCCTTTTTAACAAGATGAAATACTTTTAACCTTTAGTAATAATAAAAGCCCAAAATTAAATATAACATAATCCATTATATAAATACCCAAAACTATTTTTATATAATATAAAGCCCGATTCTATTTAATATAAGCCCAGTATATATATGTAACCAACTAATGAAATAACTATTGCTAGTATTCATGAAGGCCCAAAAACCATTTCCTCCAAGCCCAAATACATTTACTAATAACTATATATATCCCAACATAAGCTCCTTAATTTATGTAGCTCAAAAATAGTTATAAAGCAAAAAAATTTATTTAAACCAAATGTTTACTGTTCCAAAACTGTTTGAAGACCCAACCCAAAATCCAGAACCGTTTAAAGCCAAATTAACTAAAACAACCATATAATATTAAAGCCCAAATATTATCTCAATGGGCTCAGTCCAGACCCAATAACCCGATAACTATTTTAGAAATTATTAATACGTTATAAACCTATGAGAAATATGATATATGTAAAAGCTCAATTTAACTCTAAGCCCAAACCAAATAATAATTAAAATAATATAACAGTGTATACATGTTTGCAAAAACAAAAGGTTTGATTACAAACTGAAAAAATTATAAGAGTACGATTTGATTTTTGGGGAAGTACAACTGTAGGAATCTAAACAGAAGACGATTACTTTATCCCTTGGACGATACGATGTCAAAGAAGAAAGCCTTTGGAGAGTGTTGCAGTAAGTGCTCAGGAGATTGTGATCTTTAGTGATACCTTTGAAGTAATTTGAAACTCTATTTATAGAGTTTAGAAATAACTGTTAAGTAGTTATCCTGATTGGCGCACACTACATTTGGTTTGTCATTCACCAGTTGTACGAACGGTTAACTTAACTGCATATGACACGTGGCATTCTATGAGAGAGATGTGCTTGGTCGTAGGCAGTGTCGTGTGCACGTTCTTCAAGAATAGTGGCAGTGCGCCAAGTCATCTAACTGCTTATGGATGATTTGATCAGATGGTGCCAACTGTTGAATGGCACCAAACGCTATTTGTTGTTTAACGCACCCTGCTTAATATAAGGATATTTGATTATCTCGTGCCAACTGCAAATGGTGCGAGGCAATTGTCAGTAATTATGACAAATCTGACAATCTTCTCGAGTGCTGTGCGTTCGAGATTCAAACAGATTTTCCTTGACTGGCGTACTATCAATAATTATGACAACTATTTCAGCTTCTCGAGGAAGCTTATCATGTGGCGGCCAGTGCCACCTACGTCTAGTGCTAACTGATGTCGTGCACCATCTGATGGCCTGCACCATTTGATGATTTGTACTCTGGCAGCATTTATGAGTAGCGTATGATGATAATTATACTTTTTAGGCTTCTACAAGAGCTCTTTCAAAGTTTTCAAATTTGAAAATCTTTAAATTTTGGAATACTTTGAATAAGAAGTGTTTATGTGTGATTGGCGCATGACAGATCTCAACTGACCCCGAGTTTTGGGTGCGGATTGTGTGACTGTTACATATAGCTTTAGGCTATAAATAGTCGATAGAAGAGAGATAAAACACTTTGACTCGAATTCTCTTCTTCTCAAGCTCTTTATTTTCTTCAACTTTTGAAGCTTCCGATCAATCAAAATGGCCCCAAAGAGAACCGCAGCTAAGAAAGGAAAGAAAGTGGCCGGAGCTACTTCGCACGTGCCTTCATTGATGGTACCGCAGCACATCATATCGTCGACGAGAGCCGAAGAGGCGAACCCCGCTCTTGAAGGTGAGAAAATCGATCAGAGAAGACGACAACAGAACATTCGCGCCATTCGCGAGTAGCGTGATTAAGGGCCAACATCGACCGCCTCTTTTAGAGTGTTGGTTGATGCTTTGCGCCATCTGCAACTTGCACCACCTCTTTCAGAGTATTGGCTAAAATCAATCATAAAAATTGACATCATGTGCCATTGTCATATCTTAAGCATGATGCGCCATTCGATGTAATGTGCAAATCATGTGCTGACTGACTGATGCACCATTGGATTTGAGAACTGTCACTCTATATGTACCAATTGAGGACTGTTCTTCTTATCATGCGCCATTCATTATTGGCGCAGGGTCTTTCTTTAAGAAATAATCTTTTCAAGATTTTAATTCTGAATTTTCTATTGCAATTGATCTGAAAAAAGACCTTTTTGCTGAGGAATTGGATTCTACCTTTCGGGTGTCTGAGTATCAAGAAGATCTCTCTCATGTCCATTTTCTCAATACGATCTTCCTGAAACTAGAAGAGCTGTATTAAAGTCTCAGGATGACAGGACTTTATTATGCCTGATGAATGGTGAACCCCTTATAAGTTTGGATCAGGTTCCCCATAAGAAGCCAACCTTCTTATTTAGTAAGCTATCAAAGAAAGATTCTCAGCCAAAATCGAAGCGAGAAAAATGAGTCTATAAGAGCGAAAACAGACTAATATATCTCACTGATATGACAAGACATTTGTCCCTATATCGTTATGCTCATACCAGCTTTCCTCGAAACATGGCATGGGATCTGACTCATTTTCAATAGGCCAGAGTTGGAAGGATATGCCACGATTAGGTCCTCAAAATAGAGACATATTCTTCACTTCATCGGAGAGGAATAGCACCTACTTGAGAGGCCTAAAACTAAGTTGCGTACCTCCTGAGGATTCATCTCTAATGATTCCAGTTAGGATACCTTTCTTTGCGAACTTGTTTGCTAAGGCTGAAGAAAAGTATCCTGCTCAGAATATGAGATTAACTGGTTTGATGAATCCAGATATCAAACGCTAGAACCAGCTTTCAATCTGGGCTTTGAACAACTTTAGAGACAAACTGCTTGATTTAGAGCTTTATGAACCCATTTGGACAACTTCCTGCAGAATTCACACCAATTCTAATTCGTTTTTGGCCTTAGTAGAAAGATACAATAGTAGGACGGGCACATTTGTAACCCCTCGGGGAGAGATAGGCTTCACCCATTACGAAATGCAATACATCTCTCATCTGCCAATGGGTGAAAACCCATATCAAGAGTATGTGCCAACAAATGAAGAATTGGACGCTTTAGCCGAAAAACCCAGAAATAGTGGCAGTCTTCAATAAGTTATTATGCCACTTCATGATCTGCACCATTCTATACAAGAGTCATGCAAAGGGGACGTGTTATTTGTCCAAATGGTTGCTATATCTATTTTTAGGCCACATCCAGGAAGACAAGGTGCAGGAACACCTAGATTGTGAGCCTCGCTTTTTTGAACCACTTGACCGCAGTACTATCCAAAAATTGATAGAAAGGTCAAAGCATGTTGACAATGAGCTGAAGGAAGATTGGCGTGAGTTTACGGCTGGTACTCTCATTGAGACCTATATAAGATAAGGTGGTAGACAAATGTCTTGAGAGGCTACTCTGGCAGGTTTTCTCTCATTGTGGTTGCGATGGTTCGTGGTCCCCGGAGCCAGTGTTGTTGATAGGATCCACCGGGGTGTACTATTCGCCGTTGTGCGTTTAGTATTCGGACACAAGATGGACATTCTTTCTGCGATGACTTGTCGGTTGAACACAGGTCTTCATTCTTTCACAAATACCATGATGATGGATCCTAGTATTCGAAACGGGTTTTCTCGTACTGAGATGTCGTATACTTATTTGTTCGACTGATTATTGCTACACAATCCTATTATGATGGATCCTGCTCTAGGTGACGTAGGAGGAGACTTCTTCCGACGTTATGCCACATCTTGGGGGAAAGTAAACTCTCTTACTGACTGCCGAAAAGCATTAAATATGGGTTCTGGATGGAGGTTCTATTGCGTTCCTCCACCTTCTGGAACTGAGAATCTTCCTCCTTTGCTCATGGACCTAGAGCCTATGGGTGCTCGTCCACCGCCAGCTACTTTTATGTGGTTGAAGATGATCAGACCCTCTCACCTGATATATAGGTTTGGGGGTGAATGTTGTCTAGAACCGTATTTGCTTAGTCGATTTGCCCGCCAGTTCGGCTATGATCAAATATACGTCGGCAATGCAACCACCTACCTAAAAGCCTCCGGATATCTGATCGATGGTGCTAGAGGATGGAGATATTATAGTGCCAGGGGCACTAAGGCTACATTCTCAATGCCCTCTGCTACTCTTGAAGTGGGCATGCGTATGTTATATACATATGCGAACTTTTATACTTCGGCCAATACCTTCTTCGAAGACTTCAATTGGTCTGATAGTTTTTTTAGTGTCAGACGATCGAGAGCAGGGGCCAAGACTACCCTGGAGTTCAGAAAGGCTGAGGAAAATGCTCTTGCTGATGAACCTCTTAAAGCTATACTTGTCGCCCTCCCTGACGAAGTGACTGATCCACTAGAAATCTCTCTCAAGAAACGAAAAGAGAAATCTCCTACAAAAGGGGCTAGCAAAAGATGAAAAGTGGGGAATCAACTACCCAATCTGCCCCAGCTAAACCTTCTTCTCCTCCTAAGTCTCCGAGGAAGAAAAATAAAGAAGCAGTTGTTATTACTGAACAGCTCGCAGCGAGGATGAGATCCCAGATGCGACAGGTTGAAACAGGAATTTCTTCTGGGAGAATGGGGACAACTCCTTCTCCAATCCCAAAAAAAAGCAAAATTCCTAGCAAAGAGACTAGTAGAGGGTCGGATGTGCAGGATGAACCTTCTGGATCCGAGGGATCTCCTCCAATACCGCTCAAGCGCAAAACAAAAATAAAACTGTTGGTAACTAAAGTTGTGCAGCAAGAAATTGCAGCTTTGTTTACTCCCTTAGTGATAGGGCAGACTCCTAGTCAACCAGAATTATCGTTGTCGTTGCAAGACCCACTGTCCCCGAAAGGTAATATCCCTGTCCTTCCAAATATTAATTCATTGGACATTTGTGTTGATATGTATGTTTTCTATTTGTAGGGACTCCAACAATGAATATTTTGGCTCCAAATGTTACAGAGAATACTCCTTCGGTTCCTATTTTAAAACTAGTATTTATGATGATCACCGTTCCTGTGTCTGCACTTGTTGCGGCCGAAATAATGTTACCATCTCCTACTGATGATCTTTCGAAGTCACAACTACTGAAGAAGCATTACCTTCAGAGGGCGTTCCGAATGTTCCAGCTCCCTCTATAGGCCAAACTCTTGTACTCTCTCGAGAAGACGAGATAATAAAAGCGCTAGATGGTTACGACTTTGATGACGATCTGATTGAAGAAGAACCTATAGATGCTTCTTCTGATCTCGATAAAGATGAAGTAAGCCAAGGTTCAAAGAAGACCCAAAAAGATCAGGACTCGACGGCCAAGGATGGACTTATTGCTGGTGAGAATAAAGATAAGAGCCATCAGAGCTTAAAAGATGACAATCAGAATCTCGATAAACCACAAGGCGATAAGAATTCCGATGTTGATATTAAGGGCGATGAAATCCCAGATGATGAAGATGATGATGAAGGCCTTGCCAAAGGTCTTAAGGATGTTGAGGATGACAAAAAGCCTGAAGAAGTTAATGTTGAGGGGATTCAGACCACAGCTAAATGCATCTTTGAAATAGAAGTGGCAGCTCTAGGTGACCAGGTTGAATTCATGTCAGGCGGTTCTGAAGCTGGAAGTAGCCAAGCGGCTATCTCTGAGAAAACCATGGCGAGGCTCATTATAGAATGAAATACTATGCCTCGCGAGACTCCATATGTATTATCGGACTCAGGTAAATCTCTGACTTTATTTACCATTGCACTTTAATGTTGTTTGACATGATGTATAATAATTGTGCTTTTGATTACAGAGGGTCACGTGGGAACTATTGCTGCAGTCCCATTAAAGTATACAGCCTTCAGCTTCAGTTCCACCATGGCTCCCTTAGACATAGGGACTCATACTGCAGAAGGAAGCTCCTCAAGGATGCATGTACCAAAATCTCCTGGTGCACAAGCTGCGATCAATCCATCTTTTACAGAAGAAGGAGCTGTTGGCGAAGTAGCAACACCTGGCGTATCGACGATGACAAATAGCCTCATCGAGACTTATTCAAGCACCTTCTTTCTCTCTTTGAATACTCTTATTCAGATGGCCTTGGAGAAAAGTCACCCTTATGAATCAGTATGGAGAACTGCTTCCTTTGCCATTGAAGCCATCAGTAATATCGGCGATACTGAAAGAGTCAGCTTTTTAGAGCATATCTTGGATGCACTTAAAGAGCATGTCAAATCTTATAAAGATTTGACAAGAGGCAACATACAGAGACTCGTGGATGCAGAATGTGAGGCAATGGCTCGTGAATATAAAGCACGACAAGCAACTTTAAAAGATTCTGTAGTTGCCTTCACAGTGCGATCTTGAGAAATGGAGAGGAGCATTGCCGAAACTACCTCTGTCGTTGAGTGTTATACGATTGAAGTCGCAGAAAAAAAGAAAGAAGCAGCTGAATACCAAACTTGTCTTCAATAGCTGGAAGCTAAGATGACCAAGCTTTGCAAGGCGATCACAACAGCCAAGAAGCGTGAAGAAGAAGTGCTTGAACTGCATCAAGTTATCGCAAGTCATCTGGATGATCTGATGAGGCAGCGAGATGAATTCGTCTAAGTTTAGGGTACAAAAATTGAACGCCAAGTTAACTCACTGCAAACTTTTGATCCAGAGTTCGAGAAAAATTTGGCCAGACAAAGGGTGATTGGCTCTAGAGTGGAGCGAGCTGAATCCTTGAAGTGGTTGATCAACTGATCTTAGTACCCAGCCTTCGAAATAAAATTATCAGATTATGATAAATTTTTGTTTTGAACATTTTAATGAATGTAATAATTTTTATGTCATAGAATGAAAACTGATGATCTTTTTATGGCAAAATTACTTATTACGTATCTTTTTGAGACACAAGCAATAGATAGGAATAAGAAATATATTCAGAGGTACTGGACATAACATATCTCTTGAAAATAATAATACTTATTATATCTGTTTAGAGGTAATGTGGACATGACAGAATATAACTTAAAATATTGTCATTTCTGAGACGACATCATCAGAGGTAATGTGGACACGATGAGTCATTAATATAGATAAAAGAATTCAGAGTAATGTGGACATGAATTCATATATTTATTGATTATCTTTGGGCCAACTGGGACTCAAAGATAGGATATCTCTTAAAACAGTTGGTTTTAAAAGACGATGTTTGTGATAATGTAGCAGATATTGTGGATCAATAAAGATGTGCCATAAGATTTGGATAGACTCCGCTAGGGATTTAGCAGACGAGTAAATAATTTAAAGATTTGAAGTATGTACAATATTTGTCAGAAAATACTGTACACACCTTCAAACATGGTAACTTCTTCAGGTATCATAGCAATTCGGCCATCCATCCTGACAGTTGATAAGCTCTATTAGAGAAAACTTTGCTTATAATGTAGGGACCTTCCCACTTTGGTTCAAACTTGCCCTTACTTATGTGTGTCATAGTCATAGAACATCTGACGGTAAGGACTAGCTCGCCTTTTTAAAATGCTCGTACATTGACTTTACGGTTGAAGGCTTTTGAGATACGGGCTTGATATAGCTCAATGTGTTATTGAGCTAGTAGCCATTTCTTGTCAAGTGCTTCAAGCTCCTGAAGTCGAAGACAATCATTATTTTCTGTTGTGAGCTCATTGGCAATGGTAATCCTTAGAGAAGGGATTTGAATCTCCAATGGCAGGACAACTTCACATCCATACACCAAAGAGAAAGGTGTATAATTAGTCGGAGTACGTACGGTAGTATGGTAGGCCCATAGACATTCTCCAAGCTTTTTGCTCCAGTTACATTTATTGGTGGAAACGAACTTCTTGAGAAGCTTGATGATCATTTTGTTGAACGCTTTAGCTAAACCGTTAGCTGCAAGATTGTAGGCTGTAGAAGCAATATTGTTGATCCGATTGTCATCACAGAATCGAGTGAACTTCTGACTAATGAATTGAGGTCTATTGTCATGGATGATTCGTCGAGGAACGTCGAATTTGTAGATCATATGATGTTTAATGAAGTTGATGACACTACTTGTCTTGACTTCAGCCAAGGGTATAGCTTCGACCCACTTTGAGAAGTAATCAGTTATAGCTAGAATAAACCGATATCCTCGGGATGAAAGCGGATTAATGGGACCAATGACATCCATGCTCCAAGTTTCGAACGACCATAATGCTGTAGTCGGATGCAGGAATTCTGATAGTTGATGAATGAAATCCACATAGATTTGGCATGTTCGGTATTTTTTTAAATATTCAATAGCATCTGACACCATGGTTGGCCAATAATATTCCATGCGTCAAATCAGATCCTGTAGCTTAGGACCAGCTGATGTGCACCACAAACACCATTATGGGCTTCACGTAGTATCTGTTTTACTTCATCTTCCGCAAGACAGCATAAGAGCATCCCGTCAAATGATCGCTTGTATAGTGTTTTGGAGGTATGATTGTAGTAGAATCTGAGTGATCATCGACGGATTGTTGTGGCTTCTTTAGGATCTTCAGGTAAGATGTCATGTAGCAGAAAGTCAATGAAAGGAGCTTTCCAGTCTTCGCTAGTAGTGCAAATATTGACTGAATTGCTGTATTCAAGGTGGAAATTATTCTCGATACAGAATAATTCCCTATTAGTGGTAACGATCATCTGTTGTCTTTTCACAGGGAATGCTAATACTGCTGCTAGCAAGCGCATCGGCTTCTGAATTGCAAGCTCGGTGTACATGTTCAATGAAGAAGCCTTTGAATGATGTTACCAATATGACTCTTGCTTCATGGTGGAACGAGATCTTGATGCCGAGCTTCGTACGTGTCTCGAACCTGATTGACAATCAGTTTAGAGTCTCCGTATACTTCCAGGTATTCGATATCCAATTATTTAGCCAATTAGAGACCGATGAGTAGAGCATTATATTCAATGACATTGTTAGAACATGGCTCGTCTAAGGAATAGGCTCTTTGAATGGCCAGTCCTTCGAAAGATACAAGAATAATTCCAACTCCAGCGATGATAGTGCTTTTGGGTCCGATTCTGGATACACCATCGAAGAATAGACGCCAAGTAGGGATTCCTTCTGAAGCCATGTTAGATTCCAGAGTTTCATCAGGAATTTTATCATAGAGTTTAGAAGTCTCAGGAATTGGATGAGCAGCCAGGATATCAGCCAGGGCTTGACCTTTAACAGATTTTTGTAGGACATAGACCATATCATATTGTGCTAGCAATATAGCCCATGTAGCAAGTCTGGAATTGCATATACTGGGTTTCTTCATCAAGACTCGGAGAGGGTTGACTCTGGAAATTACATGAATGGTTTGTCTTGTGATATAATATCGTATTTTCTGGACAGCGAACATCAGGGCTAAACATTCTTTTTCTACTGGGCTGCATCGATGTTCAGCACCGATCATCGTACAACTGAGAAAATAGATGGCTTGCTCATGACCTTCCTTATTCTTTTGGACTAGTAGGGCACCGAGAGAATGATCCATTGCTAGAACATACATCAGGAAGGGTATTCCTGTGGCTAGAGGTACTAGGACTGGAGGGTTCCTCAAGTGCCAATTTATGTCTTCAAATGGTTGATGGCATTCTTCGGTCCAAATGAAAGACACACCTTTCTTCATTTGTTGAGTGAACAGTCTGCAGTGTCCAGAGAGATTTGAGATGAATCTCCTGATGTATGCAAGCCATCCCTGGAATCCTCGTAGCTCTTTTAGGTTAAGTGGAGAATGAATCTCTTGAATGACTTTGACTTTCTTGGGGTCAACGTATATACCCATAGAGGTAATAACGAATCCGAGGAATTTGCCACTAGAGACTCCCAGGACTTGGTGGAATTTATCTTAAGTTGATGTTGGCGCATTAGATTGAAGATAGTTCTTAAGTCTTGGATGTGATCTTCCTTTAGATGACTTTTGATAGCTATATCGTCAACATAGCATTCGACTGTCTTCCGTAAATATTTATGACAAATGGTGCTCATGGCTCGCTGATAAGTTATACCAGCGTTCTTAAGACCAAACGGCATGACTGTGTAACAGTAGAATTCTAGAGGAGTACAAAAATATTATGTTTTTATCTTCAGGGTACATCCTGATTTGATTGTATCCGGAGAATTCATCCATGAAAGACATCCGCTCGAACCCGCAAGTATTGTCGATCATGACATCAGTGATCAAAAGAGAAAACTCATCCTTGGGACAAGCTTCATTAAGGTCTATAAATTCGATGCAGACTCGGACCTTCCCTATTTTCTTCATAACTAGAACAACATAAGCCACCCAGTCCGGATGTTGCTCTTTTCTGACAAAGCTACAAACAATGAGCTTCTTGACTTCAACTTTTATAGCGTCCATCTATCAGGTCAGAATCGACGATGTTGTTGTTTCACTGGCCTAGTATTTCGTAGAATATTGAGCTTGTGGGTAGTAATATGAGAATCTAATACCAGCATATCTTCATAGCTCCAAGCGAATACGTCAATGTATTCCCGAATGAGCTGGATCAGTTCTTGTTTATCTGCTTCAGAAAGACTTTGTTGATGAAGATTAGCTTTGGAGAAGTTTTGTAACACCTTGTTTTCTAAATGAGGGTAATTTTAAAATTTTATGTTTTAATTTATTTAATTATGATATTTAAATAATAATATGATTTTTGGTGATTTTTAATCATTTTAAAACTATTTAAAAATCATGACTTGTGATTTTGATGTGCAGCTAGTAAAACCGTAGAGACTGTCTGCCCTAGAGCCTAACCATGTGATTTTGAATATCTATTTATCATTTTTAGTCTAGGGGTAATTTGGTCATTTTGGCTTTTTAGAATTATTGATTTATTTTATGGATTGACGGTTGTTGATTTTGACTTTTGCTAGGTTGAAACTTTGTAGACTAACCTAGGTTTTGACCCTGACTATGGTGACTAGGTTTGCATGGTGAGACCCTAGTCTAAGTTGAGTCAATCTAGATTAGTTATTTAGAAATCATAGATCGAATAGGAAGAATGGTGATTGGTGCATGACCTATAACTTAGAATTAATTTCATGACATGTAATTAAGCCACAGGCCCATAACTTGTAACCCTAACCCTAATTTTCATTCAATATGACCAGCCACTTAGGGCTCCCCCTCCCTATAAATAATCTCCTCCATGTTTTTACCTCTTTTGTAATGTTTCCACATTTTAAAGAAAGAGGTAAAGAGCCATCTTCCCCAATCCATAACTTTCTCATTTCAAGTCCTTTTTGGCTCAAATCTTTTGCATTAGGTTCTAATTAGTCTCTTCTTGTTGTTCATGGAGAGTAATCTCAGCCTTGGATCAATTTGGAGCTTTTGGCCATCAAGGAGAACACTCCCCATTTGAAGCTCTTTCTTGCTATTTGCACCTATAGGTAAAACCCCTTAAATTGTATTTTAATTCTGATTTCTTTGCATATTAGGCTAGATCTAGGAGTCCCCTAGCTAGCCCTAAAGTTTGGATAAATTTTGTGTCCATTTGGTGTCCGTATCGGACACGTATCATGATGTATATGTAGGTGTTTGTTAAAATGTCACAAAGGATTTTATTTTCGATTTTTGAAAAACTAATTACATAGATACCTAGGTCTATATGTGTATGTTAATCTTTGTAAAGACTGAAATGGATTTTGTGTCATATTCGTGTCGGAATTGGATACGCACACACGCGTACAGATCCCGTGCACGTGCCCTTCTACCCGTGTCCTGTTTCTCTAAGGACACGCCACGTAGACACCTCATTTTTGACACAGAGGTGGGGGACATCACTGACAGAGCCCCCATCGAGTCTCATGGACTCTCGTGTCGTGTCGGACGCGAAATCCATCACGCACTGGTTTTTGTACTGCATACGCACGGGTTGAATTGGTTCCTGATACGGACCTCATGTCCATCCTAGACACGTCGTGGTCCTGTGTCAGGCCCCTAGACACCTAGACCTACCCTAGGTGAACACATAGGTAGGTGCACGTGACACATGGTGTACTATGTCGTATCCACGAATGGTGTGCACGCGTGCACGAGGCAGTCCTGTGCACAGACTCGTGTCTGTGTATTTTCGATGCTTGGACACGTCGTGTCCCACTTTGGGGACACAACACACACTGAAATGAATGTCCACACCTACACTATTGTTTACCAACCATTATTTTAGAATGTTTGGCTTTCGAAATTCTATTTTTCCATTGTTCACTGATACGTAGGTTTAGTGAATTCAAATTCTGCGTTTAATTGTATTTTTACTATTTGTTAATGATTAGTTGCCATGATTAGTTCACTTACACATGTAATAGTGTACTGTAATATTGAGTCATGGGTTGGTGTGAGGAAAAACAGGGAATTGGGATTTCGAAATAGGATGAACTGTTATTTTACAAAACCTGAGAACACTTGAGTATCACACTGATTTTTTGAGTTTTTAAATTGCTTATTTCCTGTTTAATGATGTTAAACGTTTAGGTTAGACTCACCTGCATGCGTAATGAATGATGTTCATGCTAGCTTGTGATTTGTGTGAGCAATGGGTTTCGAATTTAGTTTTTGGGTATGCTAATTGTTTGTTTTATTGAACTGGTTTGGGAAAAATCTGAGACTAAGGTCACTTAATCTGAGAACTATTTCACTCTACATTGTCACTTAATTCCTAAGACCTATCCACACCATTTATACCTAATCTGTAGGCACACACACTGGTGCACTGTTTTAAGAACACACATATTTACACACAAGAGAAAAACCTGAGATTACACATAATTGCACACATTGATTGTTACATAAAATCTGAGAATTTAATCTTTGTACAGTACACTGATTTCTGGGTATTTATTTACTATCACTTGAATACTATGCTTAAAATCCTGAGACACATTAACTGAGTACTGATTTGACACACACACATTTCCCTGCTGATTCCTAACACACTGCCATGTAAATCTGATAGCAGTTGACCCTCACCCTCACCTTCACACATACACAAACTGAGATTTGAATTGAACTTGAAAATTAGTTTGAAGGTTAGATTGAAACATGAGAAATGAGTTGATTTGAATTTGGAAATTTGTTTTGAATGTTAGATTGAAACATGAAAACTAGGATTTTGTTTGGAATTTGGTTTCATGAAAACTGAGTTTTCCCCTTTATGTATTAATCTGAGAATTTGCACTGCCTTCCTATTTCAGCTACTCATATACACACATTGCAAACGACTGAGACACACACCACAGTTATCCTATGCATCATCTATGTGCACAGGCACACCTATTTACCACTGTTTACATACACAAAATCTGAGACTATTTACCTATTAAACTCATTCACATAAACACACACATTCATTTACCAAAACACACACTCTATCCTAAACTCCCTGTCATACAGGTTCCCTCAAACACTCACACACACCCTAGCCTATATCAAGTACACACACTCACCCATTTTGAAACACACACACATGTTTATCTCTCTATGAATATATGTATATATATAATATCTCTAATTTGTTGGATGAATATGTAATATATAGTGTATATGCATATTGCCTATAATGTAAAATATATATGTAATGTTGCTTATATTAAATAGTATATGTATATAGTGTGTGCAAGCAATGTATTACCAATGTAGATTGTATTGGCCTATGTAGATTCCTATAATATAGCCTATGTATATATGGCATGTATATACACATGTGATTTGTGTGTTGATAGACTTATTTGGCCTTGTGATGATGTGTGCTTGCTAGCCTAGGCTTGGTTAGGTTTAGTGAGACTTGTTAGACTTGTTTCGGTTAGGCTTGACCTAGTTTGACTAGTGTGGTTGACTAGAGTTGACCAAGTGTTGACTTTAGCCTAGTTTGGCCTAGACAGCATGCAGATGCATCGTAGATTACATTTATCATCCCCTGTATACATCTTGACTTGTGTTGCTCTAACTAGGAGTCAGGTACCTCATCTCAGACAGTACATTTACTTCAGATATTCAGATACCAGGCGAGTACATTCTCTGATCATTTCATAACTTGCTTATAATTATATTCCTGCTCTAGTTTACCTTATTTGATGCTGTCACGATATTATCACGGATTGGTACTATATGGATCTTTTTATTCGATGTTATCCCCCTCGGGAGCATCGGATACATCATGTCGTGTGTTTTATGTACATCATGTATTCCTCGCTCTCATGTTATTCATGTTTCTCATGTGCTTCATGCTCGTTCATGCATGCTCATGTACTCTCATGTGCTCTCATGTTCGGTCATGTTTTTCATGTATCTCATGTATAACCTATACTTCATGTGCACTCATTTATGAGCCTTCATGTGAATTTCATGTGCACCCATTTATGAGCCTTCATGTAAATTTCATGTGCACTCATTTATGAGCCCTCATGTATACTTCATGTGCACCCATTTATGGGCTTCCATATGAAAATTATGTGCGTAACATAACTTGTCTGGATGTTTGTGTATTGATTGGGGTATGGGAGAGTATAAATAGACATGTAAACAATTCCAAATTAGTATAACCATGTGCGCCTCTTTAGTATATTCATATGCAAATCCAGCCGTTCACATGTCGACTTTGTACTCTAAATCACTAGTCACTGGTAGCTCTCTACTTATAGTAGATATTTCTATTACAGTTCTCTCTCTATCTACATCATGTACTTCTTTCAGTTTCATGTATCGTACTCTCTTGCATGTTTATATTTTCTAAACTGTTATGATCTGCATGAGATGTATTGTGCTCGCTCCCGTCCTGACTGGACCTGTTGAAAATTTTACAGAGGATGATGAGGAACCCTACACCCCTTACTTTGGAGCTTTCCTAGATGACACTCGCGACCTGGACCCCTGGGGAGGTTCAGGCAGTTACTGAGGATGATACCCATGCTTAGTGTAGATAGTCTAGTCTGTTCCTTATTTCTATGTTAGTAGTTGTCTGGATTCAGAGTTGTATTTATTGTGGAGACTAGTAGTTGTTGAGACTTATGTTATTTCATTTCTGTTGTACCTCAGTTGAGGATTTCTCTATCTTTTCCATCGTGCTATATTCTACCTTTAGATGTGATTGAGACTGTATTCTGCTATGTCACCTCCATTCGGAGTGTATATACTGTACAGGTACCTTATATATTATTAGATGATTGACCTAGGACAGCATTCTACCGTCGGTACTGTGGTGTAGACTGGGCGCTGTTACGTACTCGTACCCTCACAGTGGGTGCGGGTCGTGACAAGTTTCATCTCCGACATCGACCTAGACTAATTGATCTTCAGTAGTGGTTCATGTTGCTCGAGGCAGAGTTCCCATTAGGTATCCGTCCTTTGTACCCAAGGATCAGATTAAAGGACTTCAGCGAAGTCGTTATCATCTTCTGATAACTCAGCGGTCACTATATAGGAAGATAGGGTCACTCGATGGACGTGCCCTATGCTGGTGTCTGAATCTCATAAGGCAGAGTCAGAAAAGTTAGATCGTTCTTCCTTGTCATACTCAGAGGCATCTGGGGTCATGATCGACGAAGTGTAGCCTAATCCATGCTTTGTTTTGTTATAATATTGTGGCGATTTCCTTTTTGGATTAGGTATACGAATAGGAGTTCGCCTTTCTCTACCACCGTTGAGACCAGATTTGAAGTTGTCGCCCATATTTTGGATGACGTAGTTGAAGTCGTCCATTATCATCATTTTCAGCATCGCTATCGGATGTAGCCTTTTGATTCAAAGTAAAGGATGTTTGTCCTTCTTGCAGGAGGGAACCAGAAAGAATGGATCTTATACTGATTCAAGTGATACTTTATCTTGAAGGGGTTGAACTGCTCCCAATATAAGGGGTTCAAAGTTATCAAGGATTTTTAGATAACATCGAGTGTAATAATTGACATCAGTATACTACAAAGGAGCTGCTACTTTATTGATATTTACATCATCATTTACAACAGTGCTCTTGACCTTAGTCGATGGCTTATTAAGATTGATAATAAGAGGAGGAGAAGGAGAAGGCTTGTTACGATAAAGCTCGATAACAAGGGGCTCAAAAGAGGTGAGATCCCTATGCTCCATCTTTTCAGCAGGAGGATGCTTGATAGAAGAAGAGAGATTGATGGTCAACGTCTGAGAAGACAAAGGACGAGAAGTGCGGCCTTTGACCGAAATCACCAGGATGTCATCCAAACTTTATTCGGTCTTCTTCAGTGTCCATGGCCAATACGACTTTTATGAACTCCTCTTTGTACATTCTGGAGTCAGTAAAATATGCCTCAATGCCTCGGAAGGGATTAAGATCAGCCACTTTTTTTTGAACTTCTTCGTTGTCATCGATATACTTAAAGCATTAATGGAGAGTGGATGGCACGATGTTATGTTCATGCAACCACGGTCTTCCCAACAAGACGTTATAGGAGACATGATTGTCAATCACATAGAAGGTGACCTTCATGCGAAGAATGCCAATTTGGACTTTTAGGCAAATCTTTTCCAATGGTTCGCTTCTTCTGAAATTGAACCCCAGAATAGTTGTGATTGTTGTAAAGAGATTATGAACTGGGATCTTCAGCACATCCAATAGAGTCTTTGGCATAATGCTGAGTGCAGATCCTTGGTCGACTAGAAAGCGATCAACCTTCATGGTATCGACATATCCTGTATAGTAGAGAGGTCGGTCATATCGATTGTCCTCCAGGAGCATATCATCTTGAGTGAAGGTGATATTGAGAATAAGCTCCATCACACTATGACAGTGGAAACATGCCACTGGTTCTTCGTATGGTATCTTAAGATAGGCCAGACAAGCATTCGCTTGCATTAAAGCTTCACTTAACGTTTTTCAAATTTTCTTCGAAAGACGTAAAAGTTTAAATATCGATAACCTTGCCGGAGTATTGGCTTGTTGAGCCAATATGTCAAAGTTATACGGCTTTTTAATTCCAAGAGTTGGAGTTTTCTTCAATATTTTATCAAAGCGAACTAGCTGTTTGCCTTTGTCAGTCGTTGTTGGTATAGAAGGAACTGGTTCCGCTTGAGGTGATGATGCTGAAGGAATATTGACAGTAGAAGAAGGTGCTGGAGGGGCATCAGAGACTGGAGGAGGAGTAACTGCATTTTCTTGTCCCTCTAGATAGTCTCTGAGATAGAGCTTCCCAGATCGACTACCAATCATGGCTTCTTCTTCTGGAACTAGTGCGAAGGAAACCATGTTACATTTCTTCATCCGAGTCTTGCTTCTGGAAGACTTCTTTTGGAGAGATGAAGGATTTGTCCAGAATTCCACACCAATATGGGACTGATTGTGTTGAAGACATAGGGAAAGAGGTATAGGAGACCCTTTTCTGTCATTCAAGCCAGGGGCTTTCTATAGATTATATCCCATCTTTGTCATCAGTTTACGGGACTGTTGACTGTATAGATGGAATGCTGGTTGGTAATTGATTTCTGGCTTCAGTACTACCGTTTCGACAGAAGGAAGTGAAGCCGTTGCTGGAATGAAGATAGCATCCAAAGGTGGGAGATGACCACCCAGTGATGTCATATGACATGACTTGTACTTGGTTGCCTTTCTTGACTTTGTAGAGGAAGCAGGTGCCTTTGATTCAAAGTCAGCCACTAAATCATGGTGAATCTACATAATCTCCCCTTTTTCGGTTGATAAGGGTATAAGACCGTCACTTCGTGCTGGCAGAAGGTTGGCAATCTCCAAAGTAGGTTTTGGAATGGGGATGACTCTGTCCTGCACAAATTGAGCAGAAAATTTGCCAAATTGTAGATAGATGACATTGGCAGTCACAGTCTTCTCATCTTGCTGAAGAGTGGTTGCCTTGGCATTCATCGGTTCCTGGATCTTCCTTTTGAGTACGTAACATGCCCTGATCGGATGTCCCAAGAACCTGTGATCCATGCAGTATTTAGGATTGTCAGTCTTACCTACTTTATGCGGCCATTTTACTTCGAGCAGTTGAAGTTTGTTGCTTTTGATCAGACAATCAAATATGCTCATGATGTCATCCTCGTCAAAGAAATATTCCTCTTTAGGATACGGTGCTCTCTGTGGGGGTGCTGTCGTGGTAAGTGTTGACTGACCCATATTGACGGCTAAAGCTTCTTTGCCTTTCACGTTGATGGCTAAAGCTTCTTTGTCTTTGCGGTTGTTCTGACGACCGCCACTGTTGGTTACAGAATATTTGTCTCTGTCAAGATTAGGCATATGGATGCCTAACTGTTTGAATTTATCAGCACTGTCCTCAGCTGCCCTGGCACTTACTATGAAGGAGGCCCAATCTTAGAATTACGTAGGTCTGGTCCACATGCTGACTATAGGTAACAAGTTTGATTTGAATGTATCTATAGTCAATGTATCTGGAGTACCTAGAGACATTTTGAGTGCCTCACGACGGAAGCGCTCGATGAAACATTCAGCAGTTTTATTAGGCCGTTGTTTGATTTTAATGAGGGCCGACATAGTCATGTCATTTGTTCCCTCATAGAATTGTTACAGGAATATTTGCTTGAATCCTGTAAAAGATGTTACGTAACCATCTGGTAAGCTATGATACCAGTAATAGGCCACACCCGCCAAGCACCCGACAAATACTCTAGTGAGTAGAGCATCATTCGGTTGGAGCTGATCAGTCATTACCTCGAAATGGTTGAGATACTGACTCGGGGATGAGCTGCTATCAAAAAGTATGATGGTTGGTGGCTTGTACTTGGGTGGAAATTGGACTTCCTTCCACTCTACAGGGTAAGGTTGTTTGATTCCCAACTTCCGTAAACCATCCTTCTGCTTGAAGGCTTTGAACTGATTACGTAGAAGCTTTACCGCTTCAAGGGATCTCCTGAGACTTGGGGAGCAGTAGACTGATTCAATATGTTAGGAGGCAGAATCGCATGATATGGACCACCCCCAGCACCAGACTGACTTGGAGTAGCCTGAACTGGCATGGTAGCATTGTGAGGAGATTGCACCCCCAGACCAGTACTAATAGGGGCAGATGCTGCTATGTGTTCCTGGGTTGGAATTGGATTCGCAACCGGTGGAACAATGTGTTGTGCTATAATCACAGCATGCATACTTGCAACCATTTCAGCCATGGTTTTCAAGTTAGCCTCTAATGTAGCAATCCTCTCGCTATCGGCATCGAAGTCACGTAGGAAACTACCCCCAGAATGAGGAGTGGGAAGATTTCTTTGACCGAATAAATCTTGGTCAGAATCAGGAAGATTTCTTTTATCAATTATTTCTTGGTCGAAAGGAGGATTCCTTTGACCGATTGTTACTTGGTCGGAAGGAAGATTCCTTTGAGCGATTGCTTCTTGGTCGGAAGAAAGATTCCTTTGACTGATTATTTCTTTGTTGGAATCAAGTGGATTTCTTTAACTAAGGATATCTCCAAGACTAGGAGAGAAAAGATTCCTTTGATCGAGTAGGTGTCAGCTTCTTGATCTTGTATTCTGGTAGACCCCTTCACTAGATTCATGAATACGATCAAGGTATTGTTGACTGGGATTGCGAGATGTATTACGTCTTGGATGTTTTCCACCTCGAGTACTTCGGGATGTCATGTTGACCGAAGCATATAGTAATTCATCTTCGTCTACCATAATGAGTTTAGGAGTCCGAGTATAGTTTAAACGGTCGAAGATAGACCGTTTAGTTGATTGACAGTAACATTTGATCATTACTTCATAGGGATGATTACAGTGGTGTTCCTGATGTGGAGTTACATGTAGATGAGATGGTCCTGCAGTCTTTCATTTTTGTACAAGAAGTTCGCGGAGATCCGTTACAGTGACAGGATAATGAGAAGTCGGAGGCACATATTCCTTGATGATGTTAGGAACATGATTCTGGTTCTTGAGATGCCTTGTTCCCTGTGTATACAGAGAAATATTGAGTTCATTGGAATATGTGAGAGGATACTTGATTTGAGAAACTCTCCTTGTGCAAAATTTAGTAAGTGGCACAGATTGTGCTTGATGTGGACTTGATA
This sequence comes from Iris pallida, assembly GCA_029216955.1. Taxonomy (NCBI): domain Eukaryota; kingdom Viridiplantae; phylum Streptophyta; class Magnoliopsida; order Asparagales; family Iridaceae; genus Iris; species Iris pallida. Next base: position 16,556,928 of record JANAVB010004800.1, read on the forward strand.
TTATTCTTCGCTGATTAAGGTAAATGTGCACGTCAGAGTCATGCGCCACCTGGCTGTTTAACTGAGATACCATCAGTTTGCCCTGTCTTGTCCTTGAAATGTGCAGGGTAGGAAGATCTTAGCTCTGGCTTGATTGGCGCTGGCCATGTGGAGTGGGTAGGAGGCCCTGTTGTTCTGAGCAACTTGTTTAGTGCGTTTGGCACAGCGTAGATGAGCAGCAGGAAACGGACTTCGAGTAGAGTCTAATTTCTTTGCGTCGATTTGATTGTCTCTGCCAAAAAAAATAGAATTTCTATTCAGAAGCGTTCTCACATTGATTGACATAGATGCACAATCAGATGCATTTTCCATCGAGTCCAGGACTGGGGAAGGATAAGAGAGGCCATAGGACGCTTTCTTTTATTCTGTGCAGAGGCAGTGATATGTAACTTCTCTACCAAGTTTAGAACTGGGAAGGAAGAGGGATTGGCCATAAGGCATTTTCCTTTGTTCTACGCAGAGGTAGTGGTTGGTGCACTCTCCACTGAGTTTAGAATTAGGGAGGAAGAGGGAATAGCCATGTAGCGCTGTCCCTTGATAGGCACCAGGGCAGTGATTGGTACACCCTCTACCAATTTCAAAATTGGTGAGGAATAAGAAATGGTCACAAAGCTTTTCTCCATGTTTGGCGCAGAAGTCATGATTGGTGCATTAAAGGATTTTGAAGTCCAGATGGCGCGTGCCTTGTTCTTGGCAGCAACAGTGGTGGCGCGCTTGGCAACCCTTGCGCCAATCATGGCTTTGTAGGCAGTTTGGTCAACTTTTACGACCAAAGTCTTTTGCGTCGTGCTGACCAACGCAACATGGCATTGAGTTGTCACTTTCTCGTTGGAAGAGAAAGTCGTCCCCAGCAGAGTCACTATTTTGTTTGCAAAAATAAAAGGTTTGATTACAAACTGTACAAGAGTACGATTTAATTTCTGGGGAAGTACAACTATAAGAATCTGATCAGAAGACGATTACTTTATCCCTTGGATGATACGATGTCCAAGAAGAAAGCCTTTGGAGAGTGCTGCAGCAAGTGCTCAGAAGATTATGATCATTAGTGATGCTTTTGAAGTAATATGAAACTCTATTTATAGAGTTTAGAGATAAATATTAAGTAGTTATCCTGATTGGCGCATACTGCATTTGGCGCGCCATTCTCCCAGTCGTGCGAACGGTTAGCTTAACTGCATATGACACGTGGCATTCTGTGAAAGAGATGCACTTGGTCGTAGGCAGTGTCGTGTGCACGTTCTTCGAGATTAGTGGCATGTGTGCTACGTCATCTAACAGGCTTCTGGATGATTTTATCAGATGGCGCCAATTGTTGAATGGCGCCAAGCGCTATTTGCTGTCTAGTGCACCCTACTTAATATAATAATATTTGATTATCTCGTGCCAACTGCAAATGGCGTGAGGCAGTTGTCAGTCATTATGACAAATCTGACACAATCTTCTCTAGCGCTGCGCGGTCGGGATTCGAACATATTTTTCTTAACTGACGTGTTGTCAGTAATTATGACAACTGTTTCAGCTTCTCGAGGAAGCTTGCCACGTGGCAGCCAACGCCACCTACATCCAGCGCCAACTAATGTCGTGCGCCATCTGATGGCCAGCGTCATTTGATGATTTGTACTCTGGCACCATTTATGAGTAGCGCATGATAATAATTATACTTTTTAGGCTTCTACAATACGTATCTATAAAATATATATACATATACACTTATTCAAAACTAGTATTTATACTAATATACAAATATACAAATATACTAATAATATAATTTATCTAGCCCATAAGACTGGCCCAACACCCAACTCTAATTTCTTTCTCATATTCTTTTTTTTTCTTATTCCACAACCCTTTAGCCAATTGGGTTGCAACCTGGCCCAACACCTATATTTACAAGAGTAAGAAAGAAAGTGAAAACTCACAGGGAAATGTCAGAAGAAGAAGTAGAGGAAGAAGGAATGAGGAGGTGGAGGAAGAAATCACCTGGAGTTCTGGGCGGAGAAGGAGCTTGGCCAGGTCTCGGTGCGCGCGAAGGCGTCGCCGGCCACTAGGGATCGCCGGCTAGGCGCGGAGCATATGACAGTGTGGCACCGACGCGAAAGAAGAGGAAGCCGCCGATGCAGACCTCACGTAGTCAGCTGCTGCTGCGGGAAGATGGCTCTGCGCATGGCTGTTATGGAGAAGGGTGTGGCGGCGGAGTGTGCGGTGGCGCATCAGGCGCTTGCGATCTCACCGGAGGATGGCGAATGAGATCGGCACGCCGGCGGTCACAAGTGAGTGATTTTGGTGGTGCCGGGATTGAGGTTGGTGATTGTGGTGGTGGCGATGATGAGAAGGTGGTGTCAAAGTTGGTCGAGGATGGAGACGTGTCCAGTTTGTTGGACACATAATTTGTTTGTAATTTGTAATAGGGTGGAATAAGATGGATTAGACATGGACACACGAGTTCGGACACGGTTTAAGCGGTAGAATATGTTAGCTTTTCGTGTTGGCTGGACACAAGGATAGGATGGCTGGACTCACGGACACAGTGGCACAGGATTTGTATATTGGTTGCGATGGTGGATGGCCGCTCGGCCAGAGTTAGTGGAGACGACGCCAGACACGGTGGCCGGTCATGGCTCGACGAAGAAGGACATGTAGACAAGGCCAATTTTGCCGGGACTTCGGACACATTGGAGATGTTGCTGCGCTATCCGACACATGGGTTTTGGCTCGGAGATGCTGGCAACGTCAACGTCACCGATCGGGATCCAAGGCGCTAGATTCTTGAATCCCACACGCGGTTGGAGGCGGTAATGGTGGCTATGCGGAAGGCTCCAGTTTGGCGGAGTTTTGGTAAGGCAGGCTTGAGAATATTGCAGAATGTTTATATACTTATAGAGGTCTAGATAATGCTGAATCCATATAGGAATAGAAGAAATAGGATGAAGCTTAGGCTAAAATTTAAATAATAAGATATACTTGGAATTTAGAGTATCTATCTATTTTATAACTACGGAGAACATTTTACAAGAAGATTTACAGAAGAGGGAATAAAAAGTGAGCTAAGCTTACTTATTCATGTGTGTAGATAGGAGAGATCAAAATGTGGTTTAGATTCTCTTTTATCAATCTAATATTTATTTTATTTAGTAATATCTGAATATACAAAAATAATTTTAGTCCAATATATAAATAATACTTATTGTTTAATATATATATATATATGGGAGCGGATCAAAAGCCCCCCCCTTAGAAAAACCCCTAAAAAATCCCTCACTCTAATTCGTAATATTAATGTTAATATTAATGCTAATATTAATGTTAATGTTAATATTAATGTTAATATTAATGTTAATGTTAATATTAATTTTTTATTTTATTTTTTTAATATTTTTTATATTAATGTTGATGTTAATGTTAATATTAATGTTAATGTTAATGTTAATGTTAATGTTAATGTTAATATTAATTTTAATGTTAAGTTTAATATTAATTTTAGTATTTAATGTTAATATTAACATTAATATTAACATTAACATTAATATTAACATTAATATTACGAATTAGAGTGAGGGGGGTTTTAGGGGGTTTTCTAAGGGGGACTTTTGATCCGCTTCATGTATATATATATATATATATATATATATATATATATATATATATATATATATATATATATATATATATATATATATATATATATACAAAACAGCATTTTATTGAAAGCTAAGAGTGGCTCATGAAGAGCGTTACAGACGGGTACTGGGCCTAAGACAAAAGGGCCCTGAGCATCAGGTGCAAAAAGCATACAAAAAATTACAACCATTTCGAAATTTCACAAAATGAAATTTCCAAAATATTCAAACGAGTCAACTGTCGGGACTGTGAGGGCGCGAGGCCCTGGGGGCACCCCTCCCGAAGCGAGCGGTGCACGAGGATTTTTTTTTTTTTTTTGGGAAAAGGAGGGAATACTTTTTTTTTAACGAAGATTTGAAATTCCAATAGGTTCAGCCCCACGTGAAAAGGCACGAGCCCCAAGGGGGGTTGGCGTACGCGTGGACCGGCGGGCGCGGGCCACGAGGAGGAGGGGTCTCGGGCCCCGCAACTGCACGCCTACCGAGGCGGGCGCAGGCCACGAGGGGGTCTCGGGCCCCGCCCCGGCTCGCCTACCGAGGCCAGCCGCTCCGGCGAGGGAGGGAGCGCGGCGCGGGGGGACGCCGGGGGGCGGTTCGAAGCGCTGCGGCGAGCGGGGGGGCGGGCTGCGGCGAGCGGGGGGGGGGGCCTCGACCTCGGCGGAGAGGGAGACCACCGACGGAGGGGGTCCTACAGCGAGCGACTGAGGGCGGCGGAGAGGGAAGCGAGGATGTCGACGGGCGGCCGTCGCGGGAGGGAGGGCGGACTGGAGCCACCGGCGGGGGTGGGCCAGAAGATGGAGGGCGGGGTGCGCAGCCATCGGCCGTCGGGGGCGGGACGCGCAGCCATCGGCCGCCGGTGGCGGGCGGCTACCGGGAGAACGTGAGGAAAGGGAGGGGGAGGGGACGGGGGCGGCAGAGGGAGCGGCGTAGACTAGGGAGGGCGTCGCGAGGCGGGGATGGCGGCGCCACAGGCGGCGCGTCCACCGCCGGAGAGGACGACGCGCGTCTAGGGGGTGGGGGGGCGAGACCCGAGGGGGGATGGAGAGGGGCCACCGTTGGCAGGAACACCGGCAGGGGGGCCGGAGCGGGAGAAGGGGGAGGGTCCCCCGGGGGAGGGGTACGGGGAGGAGGAGGAAGGCCGTGCTGGGTACGGGCTCCGGGGGCCGCGGCGGGGGGAAGGGGGCTCTGCCGGATGGGGGGGCTGTACACCTAGCGGAGCGGAGGAGGAGGTGGACGACGGAGCTGGGGGAGGCACGCCGGGAGAATCCGCACTCGGCGGAGGGCTCTTCCTGCGCCGGGCTCGGGGGCGACGGGGTCGGCGCCTAGACCGGCGCCGAGGGGGGGTGGGGAAGAGTGGTGGAGGGGGCCCCCACGGCGAGAAGTAGACGCCGACAAGGGGGAGGCCCCCCCACGGGGATGACGGCCAGGCGACCGGCCAGCCTATGGGGTGGAGGGCGAGGAGGCCGTAGCGCGGAGGGAGGCCAGGGACCGGGCCGAGGAGGCTGTCCGGCCGAGGCTGCCAGCTGAGCGCCGCGAGCTCCGGAGTAGAAGAACGGAGCCCTGGCCTCATCTCATTGTATATTATATATATATATATATATATATATATATATATATATATATATATATATATATATATATAGAGAGAGAGAGAGAGAGAGAGAATAAGGGAGGTAGGGTGCCACCTCACGGGAGGGTGTCTACTTGTTACCCCCCCATGCTATCATCAAGCACATGGGTGCATGATGATAGCATGTGGGGGATGACAAGTAGACACCCTCCATAGGGTGGCACCTCACCTCCCTCATCCTCTATATATATATATATATATATATATATATATATATATATATATATATATATATATATATATATATATATATCCAGAAATCTCGTCAAATAAATAATAAGAAAAAGTATTAAAATTCTAGGGTTTATAATTAATTTAAAATCTAGATAATTTAAGTGATCACTATAATAACTTCAAAATAATATTCAATAATATCCAACAATTTAAACCATATAAATTCAAATAAATCAAATAATTAATTTTAAAATAAAATATATTCGTTGTCATCAATAACGTAAAGTATATTTCTATAAATCCAAAATTCTATTTAAAATATTTTAACAAATCTTTTTGTTATTAAAATTTTATCTATGTTTTTTTTCAAAACCATTTTCTAAATCAATATTTTGAAAGCCCAAATTACTAACCAAAGTTTTTGTAATGCAATAATCAATTCAAAATAAATATTTTTATAAAAACCCAAATAGTACTTTCTAACTAGTTTTCGAAATGACAAAATACGAAAATAGGATAAATAAATAATTTAAAAAATTCGGGAAAAGGGGTTACACTTTTCAAAATAATATAGAACTTGAGCTGAACTCATATGCCCCCATAAAGATATTTATACAAAAATATATATCAATATAAGAAATATATGAGCAATATATGAATGACAATATATGAAGTATTCATGTATCCTTAATAAGCATTAAAAAAATTAACACATGATAAAAAAACAAGTATAAATATGCTTTATTAGGCAAAGATGTAATTGATTCATAAGAAGTTAATCAAAATAAAATATGAGAATCGATAGTGAATATATTATGCAAGCACAAGGTCAACATAAAAGTATATCAATATACTTTTCAAGTAAAATGAGACTTGTGCTAAACATACATACTCACAAAATACCGGTTGAAATAAATATGACATGTTAAAGATAAATCGATAAGAAGTAACCATTTCAAAAATATTAAAGATGAAGTCAAAAGCACATTGACTCAAAAAAAAAAACCTTAAGCTCCTATGGACTAGAGTGGTATACATGCTTCATAGATAATGCCATCAGATAACTCTTTATAAGAAAATTCACGCTTATAGGCTAGAATATTATGTTAGCTTGCTTATACTTATCTAATACTTTCTTGTGTTCTTCCAATAGATCACTGAAAGCATTAGATAACTCTTCATAAGAAAATTCACTCTCTTCATAAAGAGAATTATTTTGTACCTCGTTAGATAATGTAATTAAGCATATATTTGCAGCTTGACGACGTCTCTCTTCTTCTTTGAAATCGATTGCTTTGTTTTCACACCATATGCTTGTGTTAGCATACTTGTGTGACAACGATCGTTCATAGTGGTTCTCCTTTGTAGTGGCAAGACAATCTTTCATCATGTGGCATGATCTTCTGCAGTTGTGGCATACAAGCTCTTCTTCGTATAAGGGATTGTGTTATACATTAAATTTTAATGCCATCATGCATATATTTGCATCATTATGAGGACTGTCCTCCTTTTTGGAGTTGCCAACTTTGCTTTCATACATGCACTCATAAGTAGCTTCAAGAAGTTTCCAAATTTTATGAGATGTTGTGCAAGTAGTAATAAGATTTAATACATTTATGTGTACAACATAATAAAAAGCTTGCATTACTTTTGCATCAAGGCTAGCTAACTTCTTCTATTCCTTCGTATAACTATAATAAGGCTTGTTAACTATAGAGGAAGTGAGAATAGAGGCGATAGTAGGCTGTTTGTAGCCATTGATAGCATATGACCATAAGTCAAAGTCTATAGACTTCATGTAGAAGCTTATCTGTGTCTTATAATAAGTATAGTTCGTTCCATCAAATAGTAGGGGTCTATTTCTGGATTGTCCTTCACATGTGAATATATAGATTCCATGGCTGCCATATATACTCTCTAGGGTGTTATATTTGACTATAACCAGCTCTGATACCAATTATCGAAGCAATTGATATGCAATAATATCTATGCAACAAGCATCCGCTCTAATACCAATTGTAGAAAATTTGAATTAGAGTATAACAATTGATAATACGGATCTACTCTAAGGATGTTAAGCTAACTAATAGAGTCTTTTCTCTGATACCAATTATACGTGTCACGACCCGCACCCTAGAGTTAGGACACGAGAACGTAACAACGTCCAGCCTACACCGTAGTGTCGGCGGTAGAACGCTGTCCTAGGTCTCATGCATCTAACAGTATAAGGCTAAGCAGTTTATACTCCCCGAATGGGGGTGACATAGCAGAATGTAAACTCAATCACATCTAAGGTAGAGCATAATGGAAGATAGATAAAACATGAAATCCAAAAGAGATACAGGAGATAGAAGTCTAAGTGTCTAAGATACATAAACCCAGAAGTACATCTCAAAACTCAAATACAGTAATCCACAAGTAAATACAACTCCAGACAAAATGAAATAACTATCTAAACAACCTCTACTGTGTCTCCTCTAGGCTAGCAGGCAATCCCAGGCCATCTGTAAAATTTATCAACAGGTCCAGTCAGGACAGGAGCGAGCACAATACATCTCATGCAGTTCATATCATGTCAGGAAATATAAAGCAGGCAATAGAAAAAGATACATGAAATACTGTAAGAAGATGTACATAAAAACAGGAGAGATATTTGATAACTGGAAATATATACATGATAAGTAAGAACTGTAAGTGACTAGTGATTTAGAGTACGAGATGGCATGTAATTGGCTTAGGTTGTACATGATAAAACATGGAAGTAACAGAGTGTACATGATGGGTAAATCACATGACCATTTATACTCACCCCTACCCACAATCAATACACAAGGATCTATTCAAGTTACGTTACGGACATGATATTTTGGTTATACAAGAAACACATAAGGAAACATGAGCGTACATGAAAGAACATGAGAGTACATGAACGTACATGTAAGAACATGAGAGAACATGAGTGTACATGAATAACGCAGAAGCAAGGAATACATGATGTACATGAAACACATGTCATAAAGTATCCGATGCGCCCGCTAAGGGGGATAACATTCCAAGAAGAGATCCATATTGTACCAATCCGTGATGATAACGTGACTGCATCAAGTAACAATAATCTAGAGCGAGAATATAAGTCGTGACAAGTATGAAACGATCAGAGAATGTACTCGCCTGATAACCTGAACAGCTGATAAGTATAGGGGGTCCAACTGAAGCCACAGAGTCCTATTTAAAGCAACACAGGTTACAAGGTGTTCAAGTTGTAATAAATGAATCTCTATAATCAATCTACATTATCCTAGGTTCTTCTAAGTCAAAATAACTCTAGGTCAACTTCGGTCAATAATTTAGTCAAACTAGGTCAAGTGTTGACTTACAGTTGACTTTGGGTCAACTAGTCAACTCTGGTCAAACAGGGTCAATTTCTAGTCTAATTATAAAGTGTACTTCGTTATTTGTACGTCGAAACTTACGTCACGCAAATCGAGATAAGATGATTATCGGTAAAGTTGATAATCTTATTATAGTGATCCACGTGTCCATCTTGTCAATTTCAGCGATGTGAGATCACTGGAATTGACTGATCTCAGTTTCGTTGTATTAATCCCGAAATACGAACATTATAAGAATTAATTATTAATTAATTATAAAAAGGTTAAACTCAGAGAAACTATAAACAAACATTGTTGGACGATAAAATAAACATCGCCAACGTGTCCAGAATAGTCAAATTAGCTAGGATAGCCTACCCTTCGGTCCAACTTGGACACAAGGGCAAAAAGGTAATTTCGGGTCAAAACGGTGTCCGTGTCGGAGCCGTTTTGCACCAAAAAACGTGCAAGAAAACAAGTCTATAAAATATAGCAAATTATATGTCCACGAAACCAGAATGAAGATACGGACCCAACAGTATCTCCAGAATTGGATTTCGTTTACCCGATCTCAATTTGGTCCGTTGACCAAAACTTGGAATTCCGATTTGCACAGAAATACGTGCCGGAGCCAAAGTTCTCAAAACTCAGCAAACTACATGTCAACGAGTCCAGAATGACGATATGAACTCAATGGTATATCCGGAATTAGATTCCGATGAGCCGGCGTCAAAAAGTCCCGTTGACCCAGAATGTAGGACCCACTTTGTACCGAAAAATGTGCCAGGGCCCACGTTCTCTAAATCTAACAAATTTTATATGAAAACATGCCAGAACGACGCCACGAGTCTAATGGTGGTGTCAGAAATGAAATCTGGAGTCCCGTGTTCAAAAATGGAATTTTACAAGTTAGAAATTATGAATTCGGACGGCCAACTTTGGCGTCGAATTCAACCAATCAAACAAGCTCACAATGAAACGAAACTGGAGGGGTAGAAAGAGGGTTATACCAGCTTCGCACCGGAACTAGTAGCACGCCAAACGGAGATGCAGTGGAGGAGATACAAGCTGACGATGTTGGCCCCGCGAAACTGTCCAAATTTAATACAATTTAAACGGTCAACTTGGTGGCCGGTTTTGATGTATCAAACGATAAAATTAACGGACGAAAATTGACAGGGATGAAGGTGGATATACCGAGATTATGACGGAGTGAAGAAATCGCCGATCCAACGGTCGGATCTCTGGAAAAAATGCGTGTGAAGTTGCTGCGACGGAGCGCCAAAATGAACTTGATTTCACGCGCGTCACGACGGGACGTCGTGCAAAACGCACGAATCGCCTCGACGGCGCGTCCCGGAGGACGGTGGCCGTCATGGGAGGACTCGCCGGAGTTCGGCGTATGGCCAGGGGGCGGTGCCTGTGCGCGGTGCAGCAGCTGCTGCTGGCCGCTGTGCGGCGCGGGAAGGCTGTGCCCTAGCCCGGCGAGGCAGGGTGGCTAAGGTGGAGGTGGTGGCGAGCTAAGGTGGCACGGGAGGTGGTCGGGGCATGGCCGTTATGGTGGTGGTGGCAGTTTGATGTTGATGGTGGTGGCGGTTTGATGTTGATGGTGGAGGAGGAAGGAGAATGGGAGGAGAGGGAAGAAGGAGGAGGGAAGGAGATGGAGGAGAATGGTGGTGGTGGCCGACGGTCAGTGGAGGGGGTCGGACCATGGGGAGAGGAGGTCGGGTTATCGGGACATGGTGTAATAGCTGCTGTGTTGAAGTGTTTTGTGGAGAATAGTATTAGGAAGAGAGAGAGAAGATGATGATAAAGTTGTGTGCCATTAATGAGAAGAGAGAAAAAGTAATTTTGGGAGTTAGGGCCGGCCATGCATAGGGGCTGTTGGGGATGTTAATGTAGGGAAATTGATGGGTGAGATGTTGTTTGGGGAAACAATGGCTAGGATTTAATTAGAGGAAAAATTGTCATTCCTATGGGAATTTAAACAAATGGGAATTCCAATAAATATTGAAATAGGTAGATAGGGTATTAATATTATTTTGGACACGAAAAAAATGAGGGTGTCCCGATGGAGGTTAACACAAGCTGGACTGGACTCGGTGGAGCCGGATTGGGTCAAAACCGGATATTGTGCAAAAATTGAATTAAAATTAGGCGTTGATGATCATGAGTAAATAAGTAGCGCATGGGGATTCCAATAAATGGGACACAAGTGGCAGGCGGGTAGTAGGCTCAATGTGGGCCATGTCCATAGTTGGGGCTGACAGGTTTTGGTCGACAGGGGACCCACAAATCAACTTGGAAGATAAATATGACATCGTAGGGTGAAATAAAATCGGGTCACGTGTCGAAAAAGTTGTACGAAGCAAATGGAGCACAAGATGGCGTGTCTGAGTGGAATACGAAGGTCATGGGTGACGAGCGTCTCGAGTAGATCATCAATGAGGAGTTGGTATCAAGAAACTGACTGGTCTTGCGCTCCCAAATTAAAAGTCACGGTAACGTGTTAATAATGATCAAGGAAAAGAGTGGAAAAAATAATTAATAATCAAATGGTCTAATTCGATCCGAAGTTCTGTGAAGCAAAAAGAGCACAAGGGAACACGTTTGAGTGGGACACTATATACCGTCATGAAGGTAATCATGTCCACTCCAAAGCTCGTGAAGAAGATTTCCAGAATTGAACATCCCTGATACTCCAAATATCAAAGGCACGGAAAAGTACACTTAAGGAAAAATAACAGAATAAATTATTTATCAAAACCAATCAATCAGAAAATAAAATAAAATAAAATGAAAAAATTAACCCAAAATTCAGGGTGCTCACAATATGAAGCAATTGGTATGAGCAATAATTCCTGTATAAAGAGCGCATGCTTTGATACAAATTGCAGGATCGTTGATCACCTTTAGAGGGAGTGAATAGAGTACGTGTTTGCAGAAAAATAAAAATCACCACTTAAAATTTATGTATGGCAGTAATCATACTAACCTGAAGTAGGCAGTATATGTTACTACCACATTTCCAGAATAAGGGTATTTTTGTCATTATCTAATTTATGTATTTTTTAAAATAAACATGATTGTTGCATTTATTAGTTGACTAACCTACTTATTGGACCTTTGACTTATGAACCTAATTAGACTAGACATGACCAGTTTAACCTACATTCTAGGATGAACACAACTAGCCACATTAAAGTCATGATTGAGTCTAGTTTTGGTATAGAAATTAATCCAACACTTAAAGCACAACTAATCCTTCATTTAAGAAAGTGTTCATGACAACTTGAGGGGTAGAATGGACATTTTAGAAAGGGTTTTAGGGCTTCATTTATGGCTGGTCATAAAGAGGGTTTACTCCTTCTTCTTCATATTATTTTGAGCCTCCATAAACCCTTGAATGAGCCTCTACAAGCCCCCTTCTATTACTTTCATTCCCACCATTAAAACTCCACCAAATTCCTTCAAAACCTTCCCAAATCTTCATCCTATAAGACTAGAAGTTTGGAGACCAAGGAGCTCATGAGAAGGAGTCCAAAGGATAGAGAGATTGTGTCAAACTTGACACAAAAGCATCCCTAGAATGTTTCATTGGGAATCCATCTCCCAATAGGTAAACCTTTATGATTTTAGCATGGTTTGAGCTTTATTTTCATGCATGACACTTGTAGGAACACTCATAAGGACAAGGGGTACCCATGGGGAGAAGAGCAAGACTCTAATCTTTATTTTGGTATATTTTATTTGGGATTTTTGTGTTATCTTTGGAGAAATTCGAGGAGAGCCCACCAAGTGTTTGTCAAAATGACAAAGTGACCAATGTGAGTTTATAATGATTTGTTTAGTTTTCACATTTAGAATAGGTGGATATGATTTCTAGGTATACTCATCTAATGTATATATATTTGTATATATATATATATATATATATATATGGGGTAAATATGTATGATATTCTATTAAGGGGATATGTGTGTGTGTGTGTGTGTGTGTGTGTGTGTGTGTGTGTGTGTGTGTGTGTGTGTGTGTGTGTGTATATATATATATATATATATATATATATATATATATAAGCAATGTTTTGATGCATTTTGTTCACTGTCTTGGGGTGTTCTGTCCTGAGTTTTGGTGTTTCTTGTGTCACTATCAAGTTGACAGTGATATGGGAGTATTTAAGTGACAGTGAGCTCACTTGTGTGAAGCTGTGAGTGTGTGTCTTAGTAGAGTGTGGGTGTTTAGCCACTGTTCAATTGGTATCAGAGATGATGAGAGAGTATCAGTCCATATGGAGTGAGGAAGGGAATGTCTATTCCTGTTTGAACCTGTTTTGAGGGCAAACAATGCCTTGCCATGCTTGGCATGTGCCAATAGAGTCCCTATAGGTAGCAGGACTGCAGTGTGACATTGGTTATAGGCCTATGTGATTTAGAATAAGTTATTCTCTGTGTCAGTGGTAGTATGGGTTGGCAGACAGTGTAGTGAGAAGAGTGTTTAGAGAGTGTCCTATGTTCAGTAAGTTAAGGAGTGTATCAAGGGTTAAGTGTGAGCTCAGTGGCCATTTGGCCACTGCTCGAGAACATAGGAGAGGGCTGTAGGCCTTAGGTACTACAGTTGGGGGCTTAACCCTCCATCTCGATTGTTATGAACAGTGAGGCCTTTTGGCCATGCCTTGTTGTGAGGGTGGCATTAAGCCATTGTACAGTGCTGGACCACTTGGCCATTGGCCCAAGTGTTAAGAGCAATGAAAGAGTGGCATAGGCTTGTGTTTATCAGAGTTTGGGGGTCCAGCTTCTATGCAGGGCTATAATTGTGTGGTTAACTATTTTGCATAAGAGGTAAATTAGATAGATAGGAAAGGGATTATATGTGTACATGTACCTTGTGATACAAGTTAGTATCGGTATTAGTTAGTGTCCATGAGTGTAACTGTACCAATGAAATCAGTTAGGATACATGAGTATGTATCAGTGCCTTTGGGTTTGTGTATGTTTGTTAGTAAGGTTCGGTGTGTGTGTGTTCAAACATAGGAATAGGATTTTAGTGGCAGTGTGAATCCTACTGTCAAGTGATTGTGAGCATTGGCCATTTAGCCCATGAATGAGTGAGTGAGTGTGTGTTAAAGTGAGTATCAGCTAGGTTTGGTCAAGGGGAATGTCTTAGTGTATCCGTATAGATCAGTGTGTCATAGTGTGTGTCACTTCCTGGGAGAGTAGAGTCTATGTTCAGTCGAGGGGGATACTCCTACTGTTGTGACAAGTTTGTGTTGCACTTGGCAACATTAGCCTTGTAGCAGCAGCAACATTTCGCTTAGCAGAAGCAGCATGCACTTAGGGACAGCATTGTATTAGCAGCAAAGCTTGGCAATGACATTGCTTGAGCAGTATGCAGCATGAGGCTTTGCAAGGCTGCTTTAGCAGCAGCAACAGGGGTTAGCCCCTTAGTTTCAGAGCATGCTGCACTTTGCAGCTTGCCTTAGCAGTAGGGGATCCTGCCCCTGTTTTAGCAGTGTATGGCCATAGGCCATTTGACAAATGAGAGGTCAGGTCACTTTGGCTATAGGCCATATGGCCATTTGGCTTGAGTTTATGATGGAAGTGTTACCTATCACTAAGTGAGGATGTTGTCTAAACTAGTTAGCGTAATAAGGTTATTACCTACCCTAAGGTAATAGGTAAGGTGTTACCTAGGGTTAGACAATGGGTTAGTTGACAATACAGTTAAGGTAATGAGGATTTTATCAAATAGATGAATAGGTAATGTATATTCATACATATAGGTGATGTATCTAAGTTAAGGTAAGGGTTGATACCCATCCAAGATAGGGTAACTCATGAATAGGGTATATATATATATATATATATATATATATATATATATATATATATATATATATATATATATATATATAGATAAGTAGGAAATTACTTGGAATAGGTTAGTTGACCTTGATATTGACCACAGTTGACTAGTTTGACCCTAAGAAGTCAACTTTAAGTCAATTTGACCTAGAATTGACCTAGATTGCATATCATACACTAGAAAACCATGTTTAACACTATTAAACACCAATTAACAATGTATATCTCATCTATAGGTCTTTTGACTCCATTTTGAGCCTCGATTCATATTTACTGCTCAGGATGATAGGCGAGTACATTCTATGATAGTTTCTATTATTTAATTACCACTATAATTCAAGTATTTAGAAATATTACTTATGATTCTTGACACGATGGTACACGAATTGGTATTGTCATTAGATCTTCAGTCATGGGATGTTATCTTGATTCATCGCAATGGTATCGGATACTGTCCTCGTTGGTATTGGTAGCATTGAATAATATTATATAATACTGGAATACATACGCTAGTAAAGTATCATGGTTAGATCCATCGTATCAGTCGGGACGGGAGAAATACTAGTTAGATATGTGATCAAGAACTATCGACAAGTAGTGTAAATCATTGGCTAGCTATCATACACTTCACGTATGGTTGAACTAGCCTTCCTTAGTGTAAATCATTGAATCCCCCAAATCGATCACGTATCTAAATTGGTATTCCAAAACACATTGTCTATTATAGTTTCATACTCAGATCACCAGCTACATTGCTCTATCTCTGATATGGTAGTTGATCTTTTTCCATTACTTGCTCGCACAGATTACATTTCTAGATTATATTGCATGTCTCTTTCCATTATACTATTGCCTCAGATATATTTTCCTTATCGTATATAGAATTCTTTTTATCACAGCTTTATAGTTTTTGTTAATTAAATAGAACTGCTATTTGGGTTATACTTCGCTTTAATCCTGAATGGATAATATTTTTCAGAGTATTAGAGGACTGACGACCATGCCCAGGAGATTTTTTTGGGAGCCGGTGCTCGCTGAGGGTGCACCTTTGGTAGTGTTTTAGCTAGTAGCTAGGGTTACTGGACCTTGTCTCTAAGTTTATGAGATTGAGATGTTATATTTATTTCAGGACATGTATTATATTGACTTAGACTTCTAGACTTTTGTGTTGTGACTTCTGTTGCTATTCAGTTTTATCTTCAATATCATCTATCCAAATATCGTGCTTAGAATTGTAATTGAGAAATATATTTCATTTGTCATATTATTCCTCCGTGTGGAGATGACAGGTTTAAATTTCATATTGTTAGATGCTAGATAGTATCGACAACCCCTACAGCATTCTACCGCCGACACTGCGGCATAGGCTAGACGTACCCATGTCCTCGTGCCCCTAAATAGGGTACGGGTCGCGATAGTATAAAAATAAATGCGTAATGTAAATAAGTTCATAGAATCAAATGCAAACACCAAGGTTTATAATTAATGGTTTTCCTCTGAGAGGACTAGTCCAGTCTCGAGTACTCTAGCTCGATGTTGAATCTACTATCTCGTGAAACACAAGCTTTGAATCCGAAGTGCTTTAGCTCCTTACAACACATGCTTTTTATCCGAAGAGCACTACTTCAACTTGCAAGCCTTTAATCTGAAGGATTTGCCAACTTCAATAACAAGATAAAAATGAACTGGTTTTCAAGCCTTCTTTACAGCTCGAACCAAATTTTAGATCAAATCAAACTGGCACTTGTTTGGCTACGAGTCGTAAAGGCTTGGATAAGAAGGTTAAGTAGCTCTAAGAATTCTTAAGGAATGTAAGAGAAGCGAATGGAATAAGATAAAATGAATGGAAAAATCTACTCTATTTATAAGGTTCTGGAGGACCGAACTCAGGAAGAGTTTGGTTCCCTAATGTTCATAAATTTGAACGTTGACACCGATTCAACAGGGTGACCTGATTCAGTGGAATACTACGTCAGGGGGGACCTAGTTCGGTCTGATCCGAGTTCGGTTACCCTGTATTCAGGTTGGTTAGGCTCTTTTTGAGAGGGCTTTTATGTGGACTGAATGAACATGATTGATATAGGCTTTATGTGGAGTTTTGTGAAAAGCTAAACCAAGTGCCAAATCAGCCCGATGTACAAATTGCCTAGACTCAATAAAGTATAAAATACATAAATAAATATAAAAACCAATAGCCCTTTGATAACGCCTTTATCCTCGACGACAGTTGTCCAAAAATAAGTAGATCTGGAAATCTGTATACCTTTCGAGGGCTTCGCCTTCCGAACCCCTCTACCCATGTTCGCTGACCAGGCATCGAAACCCCGAGTACGAGGCCCCGAATAGGTCGTTAGGTGGTTCAGAAAACTCTTCTTGTATAATGCCATCTTTGGCCCATTATTAATTCTTCATTGAATATGTCCTGGTTTGATCATGCTTACTGCTTGTTGTAGAAGCATGAAAAGAACAGAAAAGTCCATGCGGCTCAAAACAGAGGGAGTCTCATACGGTTCAAAGAATCTTTTAGAGCTTCATGCGGCTCAAGAGTCCTTTAGAGCTTCATGCGGCTCAAAAGTCCTTCAGAGCTTCATGCGGCTCAGAAATCTCCAATAGCTCCATGCGGCTCGGGTAAAAGCCACGTGGCCCTATGCGGTTCGCCTCTACAGCTGGCCATCAAGCAGCGGCCTCATTTAATGCTCTGACGCAACACGGCAGCTCTGACATAAAGGTGAATTGACAGCTCTGACATAAAGCTGCAATGATGACTCTGACATAATGGCGTGTTCCCAGGAAAGCGAAGAAAATCATTATATAGTTGGCACGATCCACCAATTCCAAAGCTCCCTATGCGGCTACCATCCCTCATGCGAAAGCCACTCTCATGCGGCTACCACCCTCATGCGGCAGCCACCCTCATGCGGCTGCCACTCTCATGCGGCCGCCACCCCCATGCGGCTGCTACTCCCATGCGGCTCGGATCATGGGGCCACCCCCATGCGGCTGCTACTCCTATACGGCTCGGATCATGGGGCCACCCCCATGCGGCTGCTACTCCTATGCGGCTCGGATCATGGGGCCACCCTCATGCGGCTCAGACTAAAGGATTTCCATGCGGTTCAGATAAGGCCACCTTTATACGGCTCTGACACGAGGCCACACTCATGCGGCCCAATTATGACAGTCCTCTATGCGGCTCGTGGCAGTTGGGACACGTGGCAGGAGTTGATCAAATCCCAATAATCCAGATTTATGGCAATCGAAATAACAGGCAGTTGGGACACGTGGCAGGAGATTGATCAAGATTTATTCACTCGGATTTGTTGATATCAACAAATCATCACGAGGCAGATTTGTTGCAATCAACATTAACTGCCCATGCAAGTTTGGTGCAATCAACATTAAATGCCCAGATTTGTTACAATCAATATTAACGGCCCAGATTAATTTCCAACAAAAAGGATCAAGGCAAATCGTAACCAATCCCTAACCGCCCACTTTTCAAGGAGCAATCATTGCAAATCCTACTTATCACACCCCACTCCTATAAATAGCAAGGTGCCATTCCCTTGCAAGAGGACACACAGAGGCACAGAGAGACAGAGACACGCACAGAGAGAGCGGCGACGCACGGAAGAGTCCCCCCACACATCCCGAGAGCATTTCTTCATCAGAGCCAAGGCTACGTCCGATCGTCCAAGGAGTAAGGCAGAGTTGATAGCACTCTCCCGAGCCTCTACCGTCACCTCCCAGCAAAACTAAACAATTGTGCTTAGATTGCTGTACCTAGGTTTTCATTCTTAGGCTTTCTTTGTATGAGCGAGTTTGTGTTGTGAAGTAAAAGTCCAGTCCTCCCATAAAACTGTTATGTTCTTTTATAATCAATGGCAAACACGATGGCGACTCTGCTTGAGAATAACTTCTCCACGGCTGAGGAGTTGGTGACGCAATCGGACGCAACCAAACTTGGCTCCACTCAACAGATGCTAGTCGTTCGCTTCGACCAGCAGGCATTTGAAGAAATGCTTTCCGACGGGAGCGCTGGCCCGGTCCAGAAGCGAGCCCGCACGAAGAAGGCTCGGAGGGAGTGGAGGCCTAAATCATTTGCTCCTCCCCAAGCTCTGGAGGAAATGATCCATGCTACCCAAAATGGCGGAGAAGACTCTCATGCAGCCATACTTCAGACCATAGAGGACTCTGCTGTCCCCAAGTCCGGCAGAGAAAAACACTACGATGCTGGACTTGCAGGGACAAAGAGGAACTCTGTGCGATCCAAGAAGAAGCCGTATAAGGGCGCCAGCCACATGAAGACTCATGCGGCCACAGAAGCTAACCGCATGCAGAAGGCTCATGCGGCCAAAACTTTCAGCCGCATGAAGGAGGCTCATGCGGCCAAGACCGCCAGCCGCATGCAGACTGCTTATGCGGCCACCGCTTCTAGCCACATACAGAAGGTTCATGCGGCCACACATGCCAGTCGCATGCAGACAGCCTGCACGGCCACCAATCCCAGTCGCATACCATCTGCTCCATGAGGCTCACGGTCAGTCTTTGACCGCCTCTCATGCGGTCATGACCTTAGAGGCTCTCAAGAGGTTGTGCCAAACTCTGTGACGCACCACTTGGACTCTTCCTACTATGCACTCTCGGGTGCTAGAGAAAAGAAGTCTAGGATAGCGCGGGCCCGTTGAGCTCAGTCAGCTGTCCCAACATCTGACTATCAGGGTGTCCCGCTGACTATTACGTGGTCCCCTGATGGAAAGTTGTATAAAACTATCCGTGTCCAGCCCCCGGTGGCCAACGAATGGGATAGTTATCAAGAATCTCCCAACAATGATCAGGGGCAAGTACTCGTACTACCCCCACATCAGGGAGCAAGAAGGATGCTAACACACTCATGTGCTCAGGACTCCCGGGCCCACCAAACGAGTGACTTGTGCAACGTAATTCTTCACAAACGCAAGGAAAGAGACGAAAACTTTGTGTGCAGAAAGTCCTTTCATGGACATCACTGCACTCAAGTCATTGTCAACTGCTGCTGCAGCAAGGCGGCCACACAAGAGGACCGGCGATCCGTCTTCCAACGACTGCAACAACCAAGCCCAGAAGACGAAGCGCTTCTCGTCTCCTCCTGCAATTCTGTTCAGAAGATCCCAGGCGGCGAGAAAGGAAAGAAAATATAAGTCTCCAACCCGAAAATCTCAACCAAGAAACTCTCTTCTAAGCGGTTGTACACGACCGTTACAGGAGGAGTTTTCCAAGGTACTCGCTCAAAGACAAAATCTGCCACACTTGGAGATTCGTCGTCCACATCTCTAGGAGGTGCTGGAGCCGGGAGTAGCACTCCTTCGAACATCCACGACAATCCTGTGTTCCAAGAAGATAATCCAGGGGAAACGGTTACCCCAACAAATACAGCATATTTCGACATCCCCGAGGATGTCCACAACTCTCAAGACGAGGCAAGCTCTGAAGCTGGGGGTACCACTCCTTCTGATTCTGAACTAAAGGAGAACATTTCTACATACTTTGATGATTTTTCGGTGCAAGGGTATGATTCAGAGGGCACGTCCTCCACCGTTTCTTCCATCTCTCCTCATGTGAGGACGGTGTTCATGACGAATAACAACCAAGACGGTCCCAGTGATCGCCAACGCATCGACACTCTGAAAGCCATACTTCATACCTTGGTCAAATCTATGGACGAGATCAAAGCGGCCCTTCCAACTCTGTAAGAAAGAACGCAAGGCCAAATAAACTTGGGACCCACGGTCAATACGGACTCGAACTCAACTGCACCAAACCCGGGTGATAATCCTCCTGAAATATCGGCTCCCACCGCTGCATACGAGGCCAGGGAGGCAAGATGAGAGGTCCAGGAGCTCCGGGCTATGTTCCACTCCCGAGAAACCTGCCAGGACATCAAGATACGACAACCGTATCCTGCTGCATGGAGAGATGTTCCCTTTCCACCAAGATATAAACCATTCAACATTAATCCGTATGATGGAAAGACATCTGTAAGTAGGTACATCACCTACTTTGAAGTCACAGCCGACCATCTGCCTCATAACGACGCCATCCTTACCCGATTGTTCATCGGGGCACTGGAAGGGGTCGCCTTCGACTGGTACCGCAACTTGCCGGACAACTGCATCCATTCCTTCGCTGGCTTCAAACGTATATTCCTAGAAAGGTTCTACAAAGTAGGACAAGACGTGACAATGTCCATCCTCATGGACGTTGTTCAGGGAGAAAAGGAACTGACAAGGAACTATATCGAGCGGTTTCGTCAAACCGCGATGAAGTTGCCTTCCGGTAACCCTGATTCCTCCTTAATTAAAATTTACCAAAAGAGGCTGCTCCCCACAATCAGCCTCTGGATAGGCAAAAGTCAGTTTAAGGACTGGAAGATGTTCATCATCAGTGCCACTAGCGCAGAAGACAAGTTGAAGAAAGCTCGCCAATTGGGACTACACATCTCGGAGAGAGAGGATAAGGGTAAAAGCCCTAATGCCAATAACAACAATGGCGGCAATTCTTCCAACAACCGAGATAACAAGGGCAAGCAGGATATGGTGGCCGACACAGATTCGAAGCCCGAACCGAAGCCGGCAGAGAAGCAGTGGCCTCAGATGACCTACTCCTTCGAGGACGGCCATGTCAAGCCCATCTTGGACATGCTCATACAAGGAGGTCGAATTCAGCTCCCTCCTCCAAGGCGTGAACCTCGTCCTACAGAGATGGAGAGCCCCAAGTACTGCCACTACCATCGCTATGTCCACCATGCCACGCAAGATTGCTTCCAACTGAAGCGATACATCCAACATCTCATCGATTCTAAGGCCATGACCATTGATTTTGAAGAGGTGACCGTGGCAGCCAACATGGTGTCAGTACAATTTGCCAGCTTCCTTCCGACAAAGACTCAAGATGGAGTAGTGCCCGTCCCCAGAGCAAAGATGGAGATTGCTAACCTTCTACCTCCCCGAGACCAGGCTGCTGGTCTAGTGTCCCTTACCACATCATGAGGGGAGGTCATGTGGGTCTATCCGAACTTGGTACCTGAAGTGATTCAGTCCGAACCACCCTCCACCAGCAAGAAGAAGAGTGGGAAAGTCAAATCATGTCGCACAATATCGGTAGAGGTCAAAGAAGCTATGGCCGTGGTTACCCGATCCGGTGCACAAACTCAACCTCCACCAGGTAACTCGGCTGAAGATCATCAGCCGGCTACTACTGATGCTCCAGGACCTTCTCAACCTTCGACGACCGACAAACCTAGGCCAAAGGAGACTCGCTTTGACAAACCGCTCCGAAGAGAGACGCCTCATGGGCTGGAGAGGCCCTACAACTTTGATATCTTGGCACAATTGGCCAACACACCGGCCAAATTATTGCTATACGAGCTCCTGAGACTCTCCAAAGATGTTTGCGTCGTACTGAGCGAGGCACTCCAGAATGCTGACGCATATCTGGCTCAGTCCAATCTCACTGGAGAGAGCTCGCCTGCAGATCTCCAGGACAGCGCTTGTACAGGCGCAATACCCAATATTGTCTTCACTCCGCAGGATATGCTTATCAAGACCAATCTGTACGATCGCCCTCTGTATTATACTGGGTACATTGGTGATATCAAGGTAGATCGAATGCATATTGATCCCGGTTCTTCCATAAGCATCATCCCGAAGAGCCTGCTACACCACCTGCGCATCCCAATGCATCGCCTGACTCCGACAAGCACTGCCATTAGCGGTTTCAATACAGGCAGAAGCTATCCGATCGGGAAGATTCGTCTGAAATGCCAAATCGGCGATCTTCAATCAGAAGTGACATGTTATGTCATAGATGCGGATACGTCCTATAATATTCTCCTGGAGCGCCCTTGGATACACGATTACATGATCATGCCTTCCACACTGCACCAGTGCTTCAAGTACGTCGACAAGCACGGCTTCGTGAGGACAGAATTTGCTGACATTGATCTCTTTAAAGGGGTCGAATCCTACTACTCCGACTCATGTTTGTACGAGAAGTCGAAAAGGCACCTTGTCGAAGGAGATACCCAAGCTCAAACTGAGACGGCAACTGGATCGAAAGAACCTCTGACAATCCACCTCCAAGCCCGCAAACCTGGCAGAACTGCACCATTTACAACCACTCTGCGTAAGGATGCAATCAGCCTCTCTGCACAAGAGGGGCAGATGATAATCCGACTGCAAAGGTCTGGCCAAGCGCCAAGACCTACGACAGAGCCACTGCCAATCAGGCTGCCTAGAGCTAGCCATCAACAAATAGAAGAGCACAATCCCTCTGTCAAGCCGATGATGATTCGTCTTTCCAGAATGAATCGGCAACCAAGCACTAAGCCGGGGACTGCTAGCCAGCAACAACTCCCCGCCCAGCATCGAGTACCAAACTGGGGGTCGCTAGTACGCCAACGACTCCACCTTCTGCTCCACCAGTAGAGCTCCTGATGATTAAGCTGCCCAAGTCATCCTCCCAGTCTTTATTGACACAGGGGGTGGTTGAAGAAGAGTCAGGACTGGCCAAGTATGTGGCTGCTCATACTGATGTTCCATCCGCAGATGATGTAATCCCACTGGAAAAGATACCTTACTTCATCAATAAAGGGCTATCTTTGAACTATCTCGAGCTTAATAAGCTTTGTACAATGTATGCTATGGAACACGGTATAGGCACCCACCTACACACACAGGTGACAAATGTCTATACCGCAAACCAACTTACTCCAGTGGAAGACGCTTACCACATAGTCGAGGGAGAGGATCATCCAATCATCTTCGGCCGAAAGAATGATCCACAACCCTTCAAGATAGAAGAAGTTGATCTCGAACCCGACACCGGAAGACTGCCTCTTTATCTGTATAGTTCCCGATCCAAGTACCTCATGCAAAAATAGGGGTATGATCTGGAAACTACGCCAGGCTTGAACTACGGCACTGGACGGCGGTTACCCTTACAACTGCCGATCCCGGCTGGGAAACTACGAGATTACTACAACAAGACCAGATATGGGCTAGGTTATGTTACACCTGCAACGACCCCTGAAAGCTCGGATGAGGAATGCGACTGGCATTCACACTCAATCGGATCACCAACTTTCGATTCGGATGTCAGCATCGGGGACGTATTCAGACAAGTCTTGTCCGTCAATATGGCATTGGCCGACGCCTACGAAAAAG
This sequence comes from Iris pallida, assembly GCA_029216955.1. Classification (NCBI taxonomy): domain Eukaryota; kingdom Viridiplantae; phylum Streptophyta; class Magnoliopsida; order Asparagales; family Iridaceae; genus Iris; species Iris pallida. The sequence continues at coordinate 16,580,826 of JANAVB010004800.1, forward strand.
ATAAAGACATTCCTGAACTTCTTGAGTTATAGCCGTGGGCACAACAGCTAGATGCACAATGGAAGAAGCAGTTCGAACAAAGAGAGCCTCCCACAGAAGATGAGGTTGTGCAAGTTGATCTCGGTGATGAGTCCTCTCCAAAGCCCATATTCGTCAGCAAGAATCTGATAGACGAAGAGCGGGAATCGCTACTGCAACTCGTCAGAGAATACATCAACGTGTTCGCCTAGAGCTACGAAGACATGCCAGGACTGAACTCCGAGGTTGCACTTCACAAACTCAATATTCGTTCGGACGCAAAACCGGTCAAGCAACAACAACGACGGTTCCGCCCCGACATCATGAATGCTATTGAAGCTGAGGTCAACAAACTGATAGCTAGCGGCTTCATCCGCGAAGAACAACATCTAGACTGGGTAGCCAATATAGTACCAGTCCTCAAAAAGAACGGAAGGATCCGAATCTGCATCGACTTCCGAAACCTGAATGAGGCGTGTCCTAAGGATGAGTTCCCCTCCCTATCACAGACATCATGATTAACAACACCTGCGGCTTCGAGCGTATGTCATTCATGGATGGTTTCTCGGGGTACAACCAAATCAAGATGTTCTCCGATGACGAAAAGTATACATTATTCCGAATACCAATTGGCACATACTGCTACACAGTCATGCCTTTTGGTTTAAAGAATGCTGGCGCCACCTATCAAAGAGCTATGAGCGTCATCTTTAGAGACTACTTACGCAAGACAGTAGAATGCTACGTTGACGATATCGCCGTCAAGAGCCGCTCTAAGAAAGATCATCTGCATAATCTGAGGACAGTATTCGACCTGATGCGAGCGCACAATTTGAAGATGAATCCCACAAAATCCTTCTTGGGCGTATCCAGCGGGAAGTTCTTAGGTTTTATCATTACTTTCCAGGGTATTCACATAGATCCCGAAAAGACGAAGGCAATTATGGAGATGGGTCCCCCAAGAAATTTCTGTGAACTCAGAGGCCTTCAAGGGAGGCTAGCTTACATCAGGAGGTTTATCTCTAACCTCTCCGGACGATGTCAGCCATTCACTCACCTCATAAAGAAAGGCGTTTCATTCGTATGGGATAAAAAATACCAGCGCGCCTTCGACAGTATCAAAGAATATCTGTTGAACCCTCCAGTCTTAGTGGCCCCAGTTGCTGGAAAACCATTCCTGCTCTATGTGCGAGCAATGGAACATTCTCTCGGTGCTCTGCTAGCACAAAACAACGATGCAGGCCATGAGCAAGCTATATACTACCTCAATCGAAAGATGATGGGGCCAGAGTACAGATACACTGTCATAGAGAAGGAGTGCCTTGCCCTAGTGTTCGCCATTCAGAAGACGCAACACTACATCATGGGACAAACTATACATGTAATATCATGAGTCAACCCTCTTAGGGTCCTTATGACCAAACCAGGGGTACTCAGCTCTCGTCTTGCTACCTGGGTGATATTATTGTCTCCATATCACATGATCTTCGTCCCACAGAAGGCTGTTAAAGGTCAAGCTCTGGTAGACTTTTAAGCAGCCCATCCAGGCTCGAAGACAACCAGAATATACGAAGAGATACCAGACGAGGTCACCAATTCAAATGCGGTCTCCCATGATGCCATCTAGCGAATGTTCTTCGATGGCGCTTTGAGAACTGGGCCCAAGGGCAACATCGTCGCTGGAGTCGGAGTGGTGCTGATTTCTCCCTCCGGTCTGGTGATCAATCGGGCTTACTCCCTCACGGAGCCCTATTCAAACAATGTGGCCGAGTACAATGCTTTGGTCATTGGCCTCCGACTTGCAAAGGAGCTGGGGATAGAGTATCTTGAAGCATACGGCGATTTGCAGTTAATCGTCAATCAGATCCGGGGTTCATACGAAGTTCGCCATGAAGATATGATCCCTTATCACCAAATAGCGATCGACATCATCTCGTCCTTGGAAGGATTCTTCATAGAACATGTTCCCAGACTCTATAATATTGAAGCCGATGCCCTAGCAGGCCTGGCCGTTTCCCTAGCAGTACCGAATCATGCTCATCATCTGGCTGACATAATAGACCGTGAATTGGTCTGTCCCAAGAATAATGTTCAATGTGTTGAGAGTTACTCCGCTCTGACAGTCGACGAAGCACCAGACTGGAGACAACCATTCATCGACTTCGTAGTCTACGACATCCTACCAGAGAATCCGAAGGAAGCCACTTCTATCAAAAGACGTTACCTTAGATTCTTTTATGATACAGAGACGAAAATGTTGTATCGACGATCATACGATGGATTACTGCTTCGGTGTCTGTCAAATACAGAAGCCAAGGAAGCTGTACGCGAAGCCCACGATGGCGTCTGCAGGGCCCATCAGCCTGGCCCAAAATTGTAAGACCGCCTTCGTCGAATGGGCTATTACTGGCCCACGATGGTAGCAGATGCGATAGACTATGCAAAAAAGTGCAAAGCCTGTCAAGTCCATGCAGATTTCATCCATCAACCATCCGAGTTCTTACATCCGACGGTGGCATCCTGGCCCTTCGAAGCATGGGGAATGGACATCATTGGTCCGATCACTCCGCCTTTGTCCAGAGGACACCGCTTCATACTCGCAATTACAGATTACTTCTCCAAGTGGACGGAAGCTGTTCCGCTTGCAGAAGTGAAGACATCAAACGTGATCAGCTTCCTCAAGCATCACGAGATCTACCGCTATGGACTATCCCGAAGGATCATCCACGACAATGGTCCGCAGTTCGTAAGCCATGCCTTTTATCGGTTTTGCGACAAACACCGAATCCAAAATATTGTTTCAACACCGTACAACCCGATGGCTAATGGCCTACTGAAGCGTTCAACAAAACAATCATCAAACTTCTCAAGAAGTTCGTATCATCAAACAAACACGACTGGAATAAAAAGCTCGACGAATGCTTTTGGGCGTACCGTACTACAGTACGGACGGCCACCGAAAACACACCATTCTCTCTGGTATATGGGAGTGAGGCAGTTCTCCCACTGGAGACTCAAATCCCCTCGCTCCGTATCGCCCTCACCTACCGATTGACGACAGATGATAATCACCATCGCCGACTACAAGAGTTGGAGGCCCTAGATGAGAAGTGCCTGTTAGCTCAACAATGAATTGAGCTGTATCAAGCCCGAATCTCCAGAGCTTTCAACAAGAAGGTTAAAATTAGAACATTCTAAGTGGGCGATCTTATTTTGGCAGTTCGGAGGCCGATGGTTATGACTCACAAAACCGTCAGCAAGTTCCAGCCAAAGTGGGAAGGCCCGTTCATCATCGAGGCTGTGTTCTCCAATGGAGCTTACCGCCTTGCAAAACAAAACGGAGACTTGCTCATGTTGTCCATCAACGGCAAGTCCCTGAAGAAGTGTTATGTCTAAAATGACATCCTCCAAATCTCCCAGATTATTGAGTTATGTACCTTTTGGTACCGCTGAACTTACACTCTGACTCCAGATCTCCCAGATTGTTGAGTTATGTACCCGCAGGTACCGCTGAACTTACACTCTGGTCACTCTATATTGTATCTTCTAGGAAGTAAGTCATGTATGATCACACCTCTGAACTTTTTTTCTAAAAGAGCTCCCTCCTCATGGTCTACTACCCGCATTTTTAGTGCATAAAAAAGGGTAACAGATCCACAAATTTCCCGAAACAACTACGTCGATGTTACCTCTGAGTTGTTTCACTTCCATCAAAAACAAACCATACCTCACGTAGAACTTCCACGTCCTCATTACCTCGGAGTTGTTCTATGTACCCTTCATGGAGCCCACTCCTGCCACGTCCTCATTACCTCTGAGTAGGAAGGCTCCATTGAAGAAACCCTCATATTTACCACGTCCTCATTACCTCTGAGTAAGTATGTCGGTTTTCTCTCGATTTATTATCTGTACCCAAAATCGGAGTACGCCAAGGATAATAGGCCCACAAATGTCCTCTGTTGACCACAAAGGCTGTACTAAGTTTCCTAGTACATGCGCCTCATTTTTCATCATGCCCCAGGAGCCCAGCTGCTCCATGGCATTCTTTCTCCCGATACCAGGAACTTCTATGGCCACCTTACTGTAGAATTGTTCTAAGTATCCCCATCAAACTTGTTATCCGTACCTAAAACCAAGGTATACCCGGGGTAACAAGTCCACAAACAGTCCCCCAGTGGGGCAAATACCGCAACACCACAAACGCAATAAGCAATACAAATGAAGGGCAAAATAAAACATACTCTTTTATTTGAAAGTCAAAAGTACTACATGTCCTGGGACGACGTCCCTCTCAAATAAAAAGAAAAGAACATAAACAAAAGAAGGAAAAGGCCGACTATTGTTCGGCGATACATAATTCCATAAGACGGTCCCTCGGCAAGACAGTCGACCGCTCAAACCGCTGCTTGGCCCGGCACTCGGCCTCCTGAGTCAGCCGCTCTGCATCCTTCAGATGGCATGAGCCCGCCAACCATCCTCAAGCTTCTTCAGAGCACGCTCCAGGCCAGCAGAAGCTTGGATGACCTTTTCGGCCTCCTGAACGATCAGCTCTTTATCCGCACGGGAAGCTTCGAGCTCGGATTCCAAGAAAGCCAGCTTCCTCTGGAGCTCGAGGATCTGCTCCCTTGTATCAATTATTCTGCGAGAGGCGGCCACTTCCCGAGCCATACAATCCTCGCTCTTGCGGCTCAGCTGGTCATACTGAAGAGATAGGTCGCCGAGGTCCTTCATTATAACCGGCTTAGACGCATCTCGTGCAGTCCTTACCTTCTCCAGGACAGTGGTGAGGAAGTCACGCTCTTGCTCTATTGCTGCAGACAGATCAGCTTGCCGTAGCACCTGAAACTGGGCTACGAGCTGATCAGCCTCTAGCAATTTGGGCTCCAGAAGCGCAACTATCCCTGCCCCACCAGGGAGGGTTTTAAGAATTTCAATTTGGCCACGGGCGCATTGTCGGGCCAAGGCAAAGGGGGTCCTTCGCTCCACAGCAGCTTCAACCCCTCTCTTCAGGTGGCGGTAGAAACTGTCAACCACATCCTGTGAAGCTTCCAGAACTTTCGTAGAGGACGGCGTCAAAAGAAGTGTAGCTGGCAGTGTCGAAGGAGACGCGCCAGAACTTGCCACCCCTGCCACCAGGGAAACAAATTCCGAGCGAAAAGACGCATGGATAGCAGCTAACTCCTCCTCCGCGGCCCGAAGAACCTGGATACTCGGCAAGGCGGAAAGGTCGACCCCCGAAGCCACATGAGCAAAGGAGGACGCAGGGACCATTGCTCCCTACCCCGGCTGTGTCGCCATCTGATCTCCCGAACTCGATCCAGCAGGAGGCCCCTCAATATAAGTCGGAAGGGGAAGGGCACACTCCCTTCCACCAGATCCCCTCTGGCAAAACCTACCCTGACAATATCCGTCATTGGCAGTGAAGGGGCAGGACCTGTATGTCCAGAGCAACCATCAATCAACCTAACCCGAAGGATGTGACGATAGAGCAAATGGGCCTCCTCACTAGTCAAGATTTGGCTTATCTTACCAGGAGAGGGTTGTGGAGGCTGAGGTTCGCTCACAGCCACCGTAGTCCCCTCACCAGCGACCTCTAAGCCGAATTCAGCTGGTTCCTCTGCCCCAGCCACCCCGAAAGGAGATACGACTGGATCAGCATCACCCTGCTAAAATTTAGCAGTCTCAGGGACAGGTTCAGCGGAGCCCCCGTCGTCCTGGGTCGAGGCCTCAGCAACGTGAGACCCCTCAGCCGCCGTCGAGAGAACCCCGACAGAAATAATCTCGGCACACATGTCACTAATCAAAGCGGTCAGGGCCGGATTGACTTCAGAAACAGCGACCGGTTCTCGAGAGCCCGACTCTTCTGACGCCTACAGAGAAAAGAAAAAATAATTAGAACATAGCTCAAGAAAAGCTAAAGAAAGAGAGGGTGGTGATTCAATTCACCTCCGAAACGGCACCCATATCCTCGTCTCTCTCTTTAATGAGCAGCCAACGAGGCCTAACTGCAGCCCATTTTACGGAGTAGGTTCTGCCGCCTCCAGCAGACTCAGGCCTGCTTCGCTTTCGGGAAGTACTCGGCTCAACAGGCGGTTGATCCGCCACCACCTCATCTGGCACAACAGGCGGCTGATCCGCCACCACCTCTTCTGCAGGAGGGAGAGAGTTCTCGGTATCATGCTCATCATCCTCTACGTCCGTATTGGTAGACTCCGAGTCTGGCACAGGAACCGTGTTCGCCCTCTTCTTCCTCGTCCTGGACCCCTTGGGCTTCTCTGCCAAGCCAGTACCCACAATGAAGCTGGTACTCGGGTCAAAATTAATAGGAGGCTTGCTCGTCGTAACATGGTATAGGGCCGCCATATACAAAATCTCCCCTGGCGCCTCGACATCAGGAGCAGAGAAGCTGGTTCGGGTATGAACCACGTCATAATAATGCCAGGCCCTGATACCGTCGAGGGCGCTACCTACAAAGCCCAGGCAAGAGCTGGGACTGTCAAAGAATAGCTGGCTATACCCGAACTGGCGGGAGAACCTGCTGGACAAGTAGGGCTCCAAGTAGATATTGTTGTGGTTACGGTATACTAGGTGCGCTGGACGGATATTATACAACCAAATGAGCATCTTCTCAGGCAAGAGGTGAGGAGGTCCGGTACCATCAATATGTATGCCCCTCACTTCTTCATCGGTAAAACGAGGAACAGACACAAAAAAGTCGTATCCGTCCACTCTCGCCAGCGCCCTCCGACAGGCTGGCATAGTGCTACACTCCCAGGGCTGATGGTGATATTGGAGAAAGCATCATCAACCGTAATGCCGTCTTCTGCTCCAGGCCACATCAAAGACCGGTAGTGCATCAACAGCCACCCCATCAGATAGTGGTATGGTAGCTCTATGTACTCAAAATCCATCGTCGTGTCACGGGCGATGACCTTGGACGAAAAGGCGCGAAGGCCATGGTGTATGCTACACACCATGGCCGAAAGAAGGGCCAGTCTGACCCCAAAGACCAGCTTTACGGCAGGGAGGATAAAGTGGCGGCTGATCCTTTCAATGGAACCCGCCCCTCCTGAGACCTCGCAGTTCCGTAGCCACACCATCAGAAATCCTGCCAAGAGTGCCTTCTCTGACAGTCGCTGAGTACCATGATAAAAATAACTAAAGGAGTCAGTTTGACTCCCAAATGTGTCGCCCGTGGCCCTCGATCTCTTGGCAGTCGATGCCAGTTGTTGTACCTCCTCCTGGGTTTGAGGATCTCGGGAAGAAACCCGGCCTGAGGCGCCTAGTGTAAAAAGGTATGAGACCCAGGACCTGGTGTGAGGAATGCTCCCTTCCGAGCTACCATCCTTCTTGATGGACGTCTGGTGACAGGTACTGTGGTGACATAACAATTCCCGGTATACGGCAACAAAGCCCGGGAACTGCCGATCCAAATCCTCGAGCTCTTTGCTCGTAGGGGTGTACACTTCAAAGACTTCTTCCCCCCAGGGCAGCTTGGAAATAACGTATATCTCGTGAAGAGCGAGTCCCAGTTCCCCTCCAGGCGTGAAGAAGGTTCCCGTCCGCTGGTTGTACATCTCTAGGAGAGCCATGAACAACGGCTTATTTATGGGTAGACCATGACAGGTGCCCCGAATGGCGTGGTAGAGGCCGATCTCACGTAGGGGAGTCTCATACTTCCGCAGAATCTACATGGTCAAGTTGGCCCACGCAGGGATGGGGTTTATCCAGTTCAGCAGCGCCAACCGGCCGACGGGATAGGACCCCTTCCGAGCAAGCTGGTTCAAGAAGGTGTCAGCTTGAGAGAACGTAAAATTGGGACCCGATACATTTATGAAGGTACCCGGGGCCAGTCCCATCATGTACCGACTGACTGATTCCCTTCCCGCATATGCTGACCCCAAATTCCTGTTATAATAGATGTTACCCACAATCATCCCCGGCCTACTGGAAGTCAAGGAGTCTACCATCTTTCTGTCCATCGGTAACATGTTGAACCAGGACAGAGGAAAGTGATGCTCCATCGGAGGGATATGGATCGCCATCCCATAAAAAGTAAAGTCCTAACTCTCGGATATATCCAGCACTCGGGGGTTCTTCACAGTCAAAGCATCCCCAAATAGGAACGCCGGCTTCAGGTATTTTCCCTCCAATTGCCCCGAGTTCATCATGGCGCAGAGAAAGTAGAAGGGCTGGTTCCTGATAGCATTCAGCCTCTCTAAAGGCTCGTTTGTGGGAAGCTGGTTCGCCATATATTGGACTAAGTGGTCGAATCGCACACCCACAGCAGATTGGGCCGAACCCACCAGGAGTTCTCCCGCTGGATTAACTGGCAGATTCACTGGAGAAAGACAAAAGAAACAAGTTAAAAGATGGCTAAACAAAACCACTTAGTATTGTTAGGCTTATGCGGCCCAGTCTACATGAGCTTATGCGGCTCTAATTTGGTGGGGGTCCCATGCGGCCCATTTTTAGATGAGCTTATGCGGCTTTACACGAGCTTATGCGGCTCTGTTTAGCGCGAGCTTATGCGGTTCTGTTTAAAAGAGCTCATGCGCTCTGTTTGAACATGAGCTTATGCGGCACTAATTAGCGTAAGCTTATGCGGCTTTGTTTAGCGTGAGCTTATGCGGTTCTGATTTGATGAGGCCTCATGCGGCCCAGTTCAGATGGGCTTACGCGGTCCTGTTTGATGGGGCTTCATGCGGCCCAGTTCAGATGGGCTTATGCGGTCCTGTTTGATGGGACTTCATGCGGCTCAGTTTAGAGGGACTTATGCGGTTCTGTTCGACGAGTCTTTATGTGGTTTAGTTTGCAAAGTGCTTATGCGGCCGTAAGACGACTCTCATGCGACTCGGACATAGGGTATATCCCCATGCTGATCGGACATGGGATGTACATGCGGCACATACAGCACAGTATGCGGATGAATGAAGACGAAGAAGGCCCGCACATAAAATATACGACATAGCCATGATGGTTAGGCTCTGAGTTCATGTAATTTCTTCCAAAATCCTTACCAGCAATGGTGGGATGAACGTCGGGATGAACTTCAGGCGCCGCAGTCGACGTAGAAGCCACTCCCTTACCCTTCGCCGCAGCGTTGGAAGTCTTGGGGGCCATCGGTGATCGAAGAAGAAGAAGAAGAAGACGGTAGCCTAGGGTAAGAGAGGTTCGAATAAAAGAAGAAAGTACAGAGTTTCTCTAAAAAGTTACTCTTATTTATAGGCGGACAGGGGGGTTCATAGACCGATGGACGCTTCGATCCGTGTGCCGCCTAAAGGACAAAATTGACTCTTCGGTCATCGAGGTAAATCTGAACATTTAAAACTGACCCTTGGGATCCTACTCCAAAAGGCGGCTTTAAATCCAAAAACAAATCAAGGGCCATTAAATGAGACACATATGTGGCAGAAAGGACAACATGCGGTCAGAACAGTCCATGCGGCTAGGAAGTCCATGCGGTCAGGCAGTCCATGCGGCCAGGCAGTCCATGCGGCTAGGAAATCCATGCGGCTAGGAAGTCCATGCAGCCAGAACATCCTATGCGGCTAGAAGAGCTTAGGTGGACATAGTCATGCTTCTTATTCAAAGTATTTCAATTTTTACAAATTAAAAACTTTGAAGGGGGTCTTGTAGAAGCATAGAAAAGAGTAGAAAAGTTCATGCGGCTCAAAACAGAGGGAGTCTCATGCGGTTCAAAGAATCTCTTAGAGCTTCATGCGGCTCAATAGTCCTTTAGAGCTTCATGCGGCTCAAAAGTCCTTCAGAGTTTCATACGGCTCAGAAATCCCCAATAGCTCCATGCATCTCGGGTAAAAGCCACGTGGCCCTATGCGGTTCGCCTCAACAGCTGGCCATCAAGCAGCGGCCTCATTTAATGCTCTGACGAAACATGGCAGCTCTGACATAAAAGTGAATTGACAGCTCTGACATAAAGCTGCAACGATGACTCTGACATAATGGCGTATTCCTAGGGAAGCGAAGAAAATCTTTATATAGTTGGCACGATCCACCAATTCCAAAGCTCCCTATGCGGCTACCATCCCTCATGCGGCAGCCACTTTCATGCGGCTGCCACCCCCATGCGGCAGCCACCCTCATGCACCTGCCACTCTCATGCGGCCACCACCCCCATGCGGCTGCTACTCCCATACAGCTTGGATCATGAGGCCACCCCCATGTGGCTGCTACTCCTATGCGGCTCGGATCATGGGGCCACCCCCATGCGGCTGCTACTCCTATGCGGCTCGGATCATGGGGCCACCCTCATGCGACTCAGACTAAAGGATTTCCATGCGGTTCAGATAAGGCCACCCTTATGCGGCTCTGACATGAGGCCACACTCATGCGGCCCAATTATGACAGTCCTTCATGCGGCTCGCGACAGTTGGGACACGTGGCAGGAGTTGATCAAATCCCAATAATCCAGATTTATGGCAATCGCCATAACAGGCAGTTGGGACACTTGGCAGGAGATTGACCAAGATTTATTTACTCGAATTTGCTGATATCAACAAATCATCACGAGACAGATTTGTTGCAATCAACATTAACTGCCTATGTAGGTTTGGTACAATCAATATTAACTGCCCAGATTTGTTACAATCAATATTAACGGCCCAGATTAATTTCCAACAAAAAGGATCAACGCAAATCGTAACCAATCCCTAACCGCCCACTTTTCAAGGAGCAATCATTGCAAACCCTACTTATCACACCCCACTCCTATAAATAGCAATGTGCCATTCTATTGCAAGAGGACACACAGAGGCACAGAGAGACAGAGACACGCACAGAGAGAGCGGCGGCGCACGGAAGAGTCAGTCCACACATTCTGAGAGCATTTCTTCATCAGAGCCAAGGCTACGTCCGATTGTCCAAGGAGTAAGGCAGAGTTGATAGCACTCTCTCGAGCCTCTAGCGTCACCCTCCAGAAAAACTAAACAATTGTACTTAGATTGTTGTACCTAGGTTTTTATTCCTAGGCTTTCTTTGTACGAGCGAGTTTGTGTTCTGAAGTAAAAGTCCAGTCCTCCCATAAAACTGTTTTGTTCTTTTATAATCAATGGCAAACACTTGTCAGCAAGTACATGTTTGGCAAACAAAATAGTATAACAGTATGATAAATTTAATGAACAGTAGGACAATGCTAAGTTTAAGTAGCAACATTATTATGATTATATGAATATTAGTGATATCATTATGTTAAATTTAATCAATTAGCTATATTCAAAAAAATGATATAATCATTTGGCTAAATATAATCATATCAGGAATATACTAAGAAACATGTAGTACCTCAGTACGTATGTAACACCTTAGTACATATGTAGTACCTCAGTGCACATGATCATGATAGTGCTCTCGATACCGAATCATGAGGTATCAGTATGGATATAAGTAATCAAATCGGGATATGGGACAATCAGTCGGTTAGGTACAAATCTGCTTACACTATAGTATGCATGTCAGATCAGGTATATACAGTCAATACCTCTATTATGATAATATATCAAGTATCCTATTAGAGTCTACAACCTACACATGGTCTATAAATCCTTATGTACTCCATATTATAATATAGGGTTCCTAAACATCACAGGAGAAGGTTCAAAAATTATTCGACACCTAAAAGTGCCCAAACTCAAACTTTAGTCTCAAACCGGTATACCGTCGGTATACTCCAGCATACCGACAGTATGTCGTTTATATGTAAAATCTGTTTTCTGTCTACCTAACCGGTATACCAACGGTAAGCCGATTATATGTCAAAATTGCTCTCTGTCGCTCAGGCCAGTATACCGTCGGTATATGTCGGTATACCATCAATTTGCCGACCCATAATCCTGAACGACTCTTCTGTATAAATATGGCATGCAGCAAGTATACTTTAGTATACCATATAGCGTCAGTATGTCAATGCTACTGCTCAAGCTCAAGAAATCCATGGAAATGACATTTTCATGGTTTCGATCTCTTTTCGTTGCTCTTCCAAAATACTCCCAGAGAATTCCAATATTACCAATGTGTAACATATGTTATTCTACACTAGTTGTCCATAATAGATATCAGTATCATAAGCTTATCTATAAATATCATCATTATCTCATCTAAAACATAGATCTACTCTATCACCCCATTCCAAGCAACAAATTTAACAAAGCCATATTGTAATGGCAAGAGAATGACGAAACACAACTATATCATAAAGTAAAGAGATCTACAATATACATATGGAGGAAAAAACAAAATCAAAGAAAATACTAGTTTCTTCACTCTTAGCAAGATGTACTTGCCTTAGGTCTAGCTATCCAAGACTAGTCTTGTACTCCTCCTTCAAGGGGGTTTTAGAAATCACACCCTAGGTTCCAAAATCTAGCTTGAAAGGTTGGCTCAAGCTTGAGAGAAAAGAATTTGAGAAGGAGGAATGTAGAGGAAATGGGAAGAAGGGGAAAAAAAGGAGATAGAAAATTGAAGGGTTTTGTATGACGGGGGAAATAATCTTGGTCATTGATCATGCTAAGTCACTAATCCAAAGCCCCCACTTCTAATCCTAGCCACAACCAAATATCCAATGGGTAAAAGAACGGGCCTAGTCAAGAAGATGACTGGGTAAGTTTGTCTTAGATAGTATACTTTCGATATGCTCCAATATACCATTAGTATACTGGTCTGGAACTAACTTCTTAATTTTAAGAATTTTTGGATATTGTGTTTTACGTACGGTTCTTAGTAAGGGTCTATGAAAATGTCATTGGGTATTCTACTGGTCTAGGATAGTCTCACTCCTAATAATCTTGTTATGAAAGCCAATAACCAAAATACAGTGGCATAAGTCAATTAATCATTTTATCAATCTAGGCTCTAAGACTACGAAATATAAATGAAACCTATTATCATGGCATAGCTCAACATTTGATCATCGAAGAATGAATCACACATACAACCAAACAAGGATAAGGGGTGGCACACTACTTCGAGATGAGATACTACTCTATTCCATGGCCAGGCACGAGAAAACTACAAAAAATTCGATAATAAATACTTACCAAAAAATACAGAATACTACAAATAGATACAAGTACGAGCAACTCATGTAAGATACCGTATCAAGATAGGATACATGAACACTATGATACACGATTCATGAACAATGCATGCAAAAATACGTATATCATACATGGAGTGACATTTTGCCTTCGAAAATATTTAATGTATAGTATATACATATACTGCAATTAATCAAACTAGGCCAAAAAATTATGTTTTATCTCGAGTAGCTAATTACTCTCATCATTAGCAAAATCTAGTGATGGCAACAAAAATTCAAACAAGATTTATTTATATTTTAATTTTTTTAATCTCTATCATAATTTATTTTAAGATTTTGTATTTTGATAAGAATCAATCATTATTTCACTTAACAAAATGCCTAAAATTGGCTTTTGAAAGAAAACGAGAAAAAGTACAAAAGTACAAGTTGTTTCTGGAAAGTATTGCTATGGAAGTCTGATCTGAGAGCGATCACTTTGTTCCTTGGACCATACGATGATGATAAAGATAACTGCTTAAGGAAGATGAACAATCGGAAGAACTAAGTCACCAGAAAGGTATCGACACAACGGCACTGATGGCACAATCGAATGCTTTCCTGCTTTGCTTCATCATGTTCTTGAGAAAAAGTTGAAGAAATGCTTCTGGGAAATATCAATCTGAAAGTATGAGTTTTCTCAGAATCTCCTTCTCTGTATATCTCTTGATCTTTTTCTTCTGTTAAAAATAAGTCTATTTATAGACTAGACCCTCTGTGCGTAAAAAGTAACAAAATTGGGTCTCTACGCAAGTAACTGCCATCCACGATTGAAAATCAACCTTTACGTGTGATGACACGTATCCCATATAGAGTTGTAGTCTCTACGCAAGGTGACACGTGTCCCACAACTTCAACAATATGGGGAGAGCACGTACACACGTTCCTCGATAAGTGTGGCATGAAAGCCACGTATGCAGACCACATTCTCCCATAGCCAGAAAAGATTGGGCGTAAAAATAACCCAAAACAAGTTTTTTGCGTAAAGTAGCAGACTGGGCGTAAAATAACCCAAAATAGACTTCCTGCGTAAAGTAGCAGACTGGGCGTAAAATAACCCAAAATAGACTTCCTGCGTAAAGTAGCAGACTGGGCGTAAAATAACCCAAAATAGACTTCCTGTGTAAAGTGGCTAAAAAGTAGCCTTGAGTGTATAATTAGCTCAAATAAACTCTACGCACACGAAAGCCTTGAGCGTAAAGACTCAAATAGCTTTCATGCATAAAGGAAGCGGTCACTTGAGCGTAAAGTAGCCTATCCGCACGCTAAACGACAAGTGTTGGGTTTGGTGTAAAAATCTTCTTGGCTTCTGTGCAATGCACTGTCAGAAAATCATTCTGTTAGGGCAGTATCACGTGCATTAAATGCGATATTGACAGCCTGTCTCTCCCGTAAATGCTGAGAATGGCTCTCGCGTAAAGTAGTTCGGGTAGAGTTTAGACTTTGTTTGATCTCTGCGTAAAACTTGAATCTGACTCGGTTTGTCATGCGGAAAGCTCTCAACTTCTTTGACTTGGTCTAAGAAATTTATTTATGCTTCTACAAGACCCCCTTCAAAGTTTTCAAATTATTTTCTAAAATTTGAAATACTTTGAACAGAAGCGTAAAATCTAGGATATCCAACAGTCCGCATAAAGTTCGGGATAGCCAACAGTCAGCTTAGAAGCGTAATATTCGGGATATCCAATAGTCAGCATAAATTTCGAGAATTTGAACCGATTTTCAAAATTCTCTATAAATAGAGCTTTGCGAGTAGAGAGAGAACTTTACTCATCCTTTAATCTCCTTTGCTCTCGTCTTCGAAATCCCAGTCTTCAAAATCCCCATTTTAAACCGATGGCACCAAAGAGTAAGACCTCCGTCGGCACTAAGGGCAAGAAGCCCGCGTTGCTGCTTCGTCGGCGGCTGAACGAGCAGAGACCACCATTCCAACATCGATGGCGACCTCGAGGCCTAATCCCGTTGTGGCTCCGGCCATGATAGGTAAAACCCTATCTAGTTCGGCCGTGGGTTCGTCGGAAAAGAAGAAGAGGAACCGAACAAAATCCTAAATTTTACGTCCACGTTTATACGTGTCAGCGTAAAATAAAACTCACCAAATACGCCCACGTCTATACGTGCCAGCGTAAAAATAGAAACAACAAAATACGCCCACGTTATACGTGTCAGCGTAAAAATAGAAAAAATAAAATAAAATACGCCCACGTCTATACGTGTCAGCGTAAAAATAGAAAAAACAAAATACGCCCACGTCTATACGTGCCAGCGTAAAATGTTAAGCATTAAATACGCCCACGTCTGTACGTGTCAGCGTAAAATACGCAAGTCACCCACGTTCATACGTGTCAGCGTAAAAATATTAAAAATACGTCCACATTCATATGTGCCAGCGTAAATATACAAGTGATAAGACTTTGCGTAAAAGTCCATTCTGAAAACAGAGAACTTTTGCACTTAAAATTTTTTAATCAACTTAACTTCTACGCATAAGCGTAAAGTTTGCATAGTTAAGCCCTCTAATACAGAGTCTTATTTTTTATGCGTAAAATTCACTTGTGTAAAGATCTGTGTGAATAAGTCATCTGCGTAAAATTTAAATTAGATTTTTACTAACTTGATTCTTCTTTTTCTTTTGGCAGTGGACTTGCAAATTCATCCTCTCGCAGAGGTATTCGGCTCACCAGCTAGTATTGTAGGCTCAAACTATTTGGAAAATCTATCTCATGTTGAATTCCCACAAAGTGAAAAGCAGTACCCTGAAGAGAGACAACAACTGATAGCTGCTCAGGGAGACAGAATGCTGCTGTCATTGATGAATGGAGAATTGCTGGTGTCGCTAGATGGCCAGCAATTTTTGAAGCCTACCTTCATGTTTGGGGACGCTATTGATTTTCAATCACAATCGAACCCCAAGAAGGAGGCTTGGGTGTTTAAGTTTGAAGAGAGGGCGATGTATCTCCCAGACATGGCAAGGGATTATCCCCTATCTTTATTTGTTCACGCCACCCATCCAAGACAGATGCTATGGAACCTGACTCCCAGCAGTCATCGTAGACCAGGCAGAATTATTTTCAAGAGGGATGGGGCCAACCAAATGGGCTACCATACCAATACTCCCAGTGGTGGTATCATTCCTTTCGTCGGTCTACTGCCTGGATTCACACCAAGCGAAGATTCAGCTTTGATTCAACCAGTACATATCCCAATGTTCATAAACAAGCTTATGAAGGCCTCGGTATTATATCCCCAGGCCAACCCTAGGTTGCCAGGGTAGATGACCCCTCATAATCAGAACTGGATTCAACTTAGTACTTGAATCATGAAGAACTTCAAAACAGAACTGCAAGCCATTGGACTATATGAAGCAGTAGCCTCCACGAGTCAGGGTATACCAATGAACAATAACCTGTTCTTGGCTTTAATGGAGTTATATATCAGTTCAACAGGGACTTTTACAACCCCAATAGGTGAAATGGGTTTTGCACTGCATGAGATGCAATTCATCTCCAAGCTGCCAATGGGTGAAGCTCCATATGAAGAGTACGTTCCCTCTAACCGGGAACTAGTAGAGATCAGGAAGAAAAATCCTCAGTTAGTTAAGGTATACCAAGAATTGATGTGCCATTACCTGACTTGCACCACTATATATGAAAGTGGATCGCATTTGGCATACATCAATAAATGGACAACATATCTATTCTACCATAAGAATAGGATATCCAAGGATGACAAAGAGAAATTTCAAGATAACAAGGCTCAACCTATCAACCCTTGTTTAATTATCCCTGCTGATTCAATAAACACTTGGATGGTCACCTATAAGTCTCCGGATAAATATTTGGCCACCAAGGCTGGAGAATTCCCTGCTGGGACCGAAGCATTGAGCTTTCTGAGACATAGAAGTCGAAAGCTCTCAAAAGAAGCCTTGCTAGCGGGCTTCCTTTCCCTGTGGCTACGAAGATGGGTCGTACCAGGGATTGGCACAGCCGACAGGATTCACCGAAACGTACTATGGCCAGCAGTATGTTTGGTATTCAAAGTCAAAATCAACCTGTTATCGGCAATGGTATGTCAGATAAATGGAGGTTTGCGAGCATTTGGTGATGAATTGATCAATAATGCTCCTCACCGAAAAGATTTCCCTAGGGTGGAGATGCCCTATACTTATTTGATGGGCTGGTTGTTGCATCACAACTGCAGTTTGTTGCCACCAGGCCCTAGAAATGATACGGAGGTATTCCTCCAGAAGTTTAATAAAGCCACGTGGACTGCAACTTCAGTGGCGGACACCCGGGCAACACTCAACTATTCCTACGAGTGGAACTTTTTCTGCACAAGACCACCAGTCCCAGCTGACTGTTTCGGCATACAATTTGAAGATATAGGTGAAGGAAGGACTTTATTACCTGCGCCAGTTTTTAAATGGATAATGTGCATCAGGCCCTCACATCTGATGTATAGGAATGAAGACAACTATGCGTTCGAATCGTATCTACCCAATCGGTTCGCTCGTCAGTTTGGATATGACCAACTTTACGTTGGTAATCCCTCCACCAGCTTTCACCATTATGGAAAATTAGTTGATGATACAAGGGCATGGAGGTACTTTAGCACTGTATGTACCGGTGCTAGATTCCGGATATCAACTGCTACAAGTACAACTGAGCTACGAATGCTTCATTCGTATGCTCGTTTTTATGCATCCATTCGTTCCTTCGCGAATGACTACAACATGAAGGGGAGTCTTCGATGGGCCAAGGAAGGAAACGTTGAAGAACCAGTTAGGGTACCTTCGGACATACCCGATGATGTTGCTGTTCCAGATGAGTATCTGGAAGTGATCCCTATGGGAATTGGGGAAACAGCTGCAGGACCAATTATCATCACCAAAACCCAGAAGCGGAAATCAAGTGCAGTTGTTACCCTCCAAGAGAAAAAGAAGAAAGTCACTATTAAAGGGCCTTCCAGATAGAGAGCCGCTACTCTAGAGAGCGAAACTCCTGTCGAGGAGCCTCAAAATATTATATCTTCTTCAGCTCAACCTGGAGAAGGGTCTTCAGCATCCCAGCCCACAGCATCAACAGAAGTGGTAGGAGTCTTGTCTCACGGACGCCTCAGCACTTCACTACATCTGACTTTGCCACAAAAGGCGAAAGCTGTTGAAGACACCGCCACGACTCATGTTAATGATCCGGAACCCATCCCCTCGGATGAACCGGCTCTTGATTTAGACGATGATGACTGGGATCAAGATTATGACTCACTCTTGGCACGTCCTGCACCTACTCCAGGTAAATATAAATTACATAAAAGCTACACAAAATTATGTATTATGATTTTGTATATTAACTTATTTTGCTTAATCTTTGTAGGTGTCATCGCTGCAGTAAAGCCTGTTGCCCCTCCTCCTTCTCAAAAGACTATCCATGAAGAAGAAACAGAGTCTGAAGGAGAGAGTTCTTCTTCAAAAGAAGATACGGTTCAAGAAGAATGTTCCCCATCTATGGAGGTACAACAAGAGCCTACAGTAGAGGCTCAGCAAGAATTGCCTTCTCTTACTGAAGAAAGAGAAGAAGAACCGGCTGCGGAAGTACCAGCTACAGATGAAGAAACAGTTGTAGAAGAACCAACTATAACTAAAATACTCCCAGAACTTGAGGAGCCTGCAGCCAATGAAGGGGATGAAGATATTGTCAACCCATCAACCAAAATCGGAGACGTAGTAATAACATCCTCAGTTATTGCTACTGATCCGGCACAAGTTCTTGAGAAGACAGTGTTTGAACCCGACACAATCACCATTCCTTCCGTAACAACCACCGCCACCGAAACTCAAGTAGTTTCAGCTCCAGGAACGGCTAGAGAAATAATTCATACACATGCTGAAGATATTGTCTCTGGAACTTCTGGAGATCAATTAGCCTTGGTAGCAACGACAACTATGACTTCATCTCAGCCTGCTACCAAGGCAACAACAACATCTGCTCCCAGTCTTCAAAAGAGGGATTTAGTAGAGCTCGCTGCCACACCAAGCTCTAATACAGAAATGAATCTTCTAGTTGAGATTCATACAGAAGCTTTCTACAAAATCCTGGCGGCTCTGATCAAGATGGTCCTGAAGAAGGGCCTAAATTATGAAAGCTTGAAGGCTGTGATTGCTCCCACCATTGGGAACGTTGCTATGTTCAATGACGCCGAGAGAGCAGCAGCGCTGGAGAAGGTGGTAGAAGGACTTGAACAGCCTGTTAAAGTATATCTAAGGCTGTCAAGTAAAACCCTTGAAAGTCTCATCCAAACCGAGTATGATGCTTTATCTGTAGAATACATCACTCGGGAAACTATTTTTAAGGAATCTCTTCAAGAATACAGCCTCAAAGTCGCCAGAGAGAGAGCTTTTTTTGGCTGAAACTAAACCTCTGCTGGAGACACACAGAGAAGCCTATGAAACTTCAAACATGAGAATTCATCAACAGAATGATAGAATTCATAAAGTTGAGGCAGAATTGGCTCGCTTGAAGACGGAGAGAGAGCAGATGATTGCAGCTTGAGACAAACATCTGGCACAGAGCTCAATATTGGAGGAGAAAGTCTTTGGTGCTGAAGCTACCATCAAAACCCTTGATGAAGCCAAGGATAAGATGATAGCTACTTTTGCCGAACTCTCTCATCTCTGTACTCCAGAAGCTCGACAATCTAGAGCTACTACAACCGTATTGAGCTCTCGTGAGAAGCGTTTGGCAGAGCTGCGGAAACTACTTGAAGATGTATCTGCTCCACCTTAAAAAATAAAGAATTTTGTATACTTCTTTTTATATCATCAATAAAGAATTTTTTATTCTTTTGTCTTTTCCATTCTGTAATATTTCAAGAAGTGAATGAAATATTTGTTTTATGACCCTATCATTTATTTTGAATTTAAATAATAGGTATGAGATAGAAAACACTTATCAGAGGTAATATGAACATGATAAATCTTCTAAACTCAACAAAGTAGATTATATCTATCCAGAGGTAATGTGGACATGATAGATAATGAATCTTGTTTTCTTTTTAGAGTATACAATACTATCAGAGGTAATATGAACGTGACAGATTGTAATAACTCAAAGAAAATAGATTAATATCTATTAAGAGGCCATATAGACATGATAGATAAGAAAAGAAATAGACTTAATATCTATTCAGAGGTTATGAGAACATGATAAATAATAAATTTTTTTCCTTCTAAAATCAGCTGGTAAGACAGAAGATCAAAATTCTCTTTTAGGAGAATAAATAATCAGCTTAACCAAACCTTGGTAGCTGGAGAATAAAGAAGAAATTCAAACATAATATTTCTTCAAGAATTTGCCATTAATTGGCATCATGAGCAAATCTCCATTAGGTTTAGACAACCTATAGGCACCATTAGAGAATACTGTCTCGACTATATAAGGACCTTCCCATTTTGCTTGGAATTTGCATTTGCTCTTATGAGCCATCATCATCGGTCTTCGGACAGCTAGAACTAGCTCACCGACTTTGAATACCCTCTCTTTAACTTTACGATTGAAAGTTCGAGATATGCGGGCTTGATATAACTCGAAGTGTTGTTGTGCTTGAAGACGCTTCTCGTCTAGACCTTCAAGTTCTTGAAGTCTCAACCGATCATTATTCTCTATAGTTAGCTCATTAGTAATGGCTATTCTAAGAGATGGAATCTGGATTTCCAGTGGAAGAACAGCCTCACATCCGTAAACTAATGAGAATGGTATAAAACCAGTAGGAGTTCGGACTGTCGTTCGGTAAGCCCATAAACATTCTCCAAGTTTCTCATTCCAATCACGTTTATTAGAAGAGACAATCTTTTTGAGAAGTTTAATAATTGTCTTGTTGAAAGCTTCGGCCAAACCATTAGCAGCTGGATTGTAAGCCGTAGAAGCTAAGTTCTGGATCCGATTCTTGTCACAGAATCGATAAAATGCCTGACTGGCAAATTGTGGTCCATTATCATGGATTATCCTTCGGAGAATCCCGAAACTGGTAAATGACATGATGTTTGATGAAACTAACCACATTAGACGATTTCACTTCAACAAGGGGAACTGCTTCCGTCCATTTAGAAGAAATAATCCGTTATGGCTAAGATAAACCGATGCCCTTTGACAGAAGGAGGATTAATCGGACCAATAATATCCATGTCCCAAGCTTTAAAAGGCCAAGAAGCTACCGTAGGATATAAGAATTCAGAGGGTTGATGAATAAAATCAGCATAAATTTGACATGCTTTACACCGTCTGGCATAATCCACAGCATCCGCTATCATGGAAGGCCAATAATATCCCATTCATCGAATACGATCCTGCAATTTCGGACCCGATTGATGAGCACCGCAGACACCATCATGAGCTTCACGGAGTGTTTGCTTAGCTTCACTCTCAGAGAGACAACGCAGCAAAAGTCCGTCATAAGAACGACGATATAACATATGCATAAAAGAATCATAGTAAAAGCGAAATGATCGTCTTTTGATTGACGCAGCTTCCTTTGGATCTTCAGGTAAAATTCCATAGACTGCATAGTCAATAAATGGACTTCTCCAATCCTTTTGCTGTTGATTTGATTCGGTAACATAACTTTGTTCGATATGCAAATTATCCTTGACACAGAATAAGTCTCGATCCAACAAAGTGATAATATTTTGTCTTCTGATTGGGACAGCTAAGTCTGCAGCTAAACTAGCAAGAGGCGTCAGCTTCCAAATTTTAGAACGTGGTACGAATTCAATAAAGAATCCTTTGAATGAAAGGACCAATTCGATTACTACTTGATGATAAGGAATGAGGTCAGGATTCCTGACTTCATATGTCCCTCTAACCTGATTGACAATCAGTTGAGAGTCCCCATATGCTTCCAAGAACTCAATATCTAATTGTTTTGCTACTTGAAGACCTAATTAGCAAAGCATTATATTCTGCCATATTATTGGAATATGGTTCATTGAGGGAATAAGCACGGTATATAACCAGTTTATCAGGAGAGACTAAGACAATGCCTACTCCGGAGACAATATTGCCTTTAGGTCCAACCCGCGATACCCCATCAAAATATAGCTGCCAAATGTCATCCCTCAAAGTCATGTTGCAATCCACGACTTCATCTGGAATGTCCTCATATAGCTTAGAAGTTTCAGGTATAGGGTGAGCTGCTAAGAAATCAGCTAATGCTTGACCCTTCACTGATTTTTGAGGTACATAAACCATATTATAAGGAGTAAGCAACATTGCCCAGGTGGCTAACCGGGAGTTAAGAATGCTCGGCTTTCTCATCAATACCCGAATAGGATTTATTCTGGATATGACATGAATAGTTTGTCTTGACACATAATGTTGTGTCTTTTGACCGACAAAAACCAAGGCCAGATATTCTTTCTCTACAGGAGTATACATGTGTTCATCTCCAACCATCATTCGGCTAAGATAATAAATTGCCTGTTCATGACCCTTATCACTTTTCTGTGCTAGAAGAGCACCAAGAGAATGATCTAAGGCTCGAACATATAGCAAAAATGGTCTTCCTACTACTGGAGGTACCAAAACAGGTGGATTTGTAAGGTATTGATTGATGTCATTGAAGGTTTTTTGACATGCTTCATCCCAAACAAATGATACACCTTTCTCTAATAGGCGAGAGAAAGGTTGACATCTCCCAGAAAGATTGGATATAAATCTCCTGATATAAGCAATACGACCTTGAAAGCCACGGAGTTCTTTCAGATTACGTGGAGGACGCATTTCAAGAATTGCTTTGACCTTATCAGGATCAACATGGATACCTTGAGAAGTAATGACAAATCCCAAAAACTTGCCACTGGAAATCCCTAAGAAAGACTTAGTAGGGTTCATCTTTAATTGATGTCGACGCACCAATTCAAATACTGTCTTCAAGTCTTGAATGTGATCATCTTTTAATCGACTTTTGACAGCAATATTATCCACATAACATTCAACTATTTTCCGCAGATGTTCTTGAAAGATATTGCTCATAGCCCATTGATACATAGCAACGGTATTTTTCAGACCAAACGGCATAACCGTATAGCAATAAACTCCAAGGGGTGTACGGAAAGCGGTATGCTTTTTATCTCCTGGATGCATCTTAATTTGATTATATTCTGAAAATCTGTCCATGAAAGACATGCGTTCAAAACCACATGTATTGTCTATCATGACATCAATGATTGAAAGTAGAAATTTGTCTTTTGGACAAGCTGCATTTAGATCTCAAAAATCTATACAAACTCAAACTTTTCCATTCTTCTTCATGAAAGGAACAATGTTGGCAACCCAATCTGGGTGTTGTTCTTCCCGAACAAAGCCACATGTGATCAGCTTTTTGACTTCTACTTCAATTGCATCTATCATGTCTGGTCGAAAACGCCGCTGTTGTTGTTTTACAGGTTTGGCATTAGGAAGAATATTGAGTTTATGGGTAGCTATTTTAGGATCTATACCTGGCATATCCTTATAGCTCCATGCAAAGATGTTAATATATTTTTTATCAGCTTTATCAACTTTTTTTCATCTTCAGAAAGGTTTTTGCTGATAAATATAGGCTTTGATGTAGTTTCGTCTTCAACATCGATCTGGACGATTTCATCTTCTGTGGATGGCTGTCGCTGTTCGAACCGCAGCTCCCACTGAGTGTCTATTTGTTGTGCCCATGGGTCATTTTAAATAGTTAGATTTACCATCGGTTTGAACCATATAGACTGAAAAGACGCGCTCAGATCCAACATACTGGACTCCTTCAGAATATGAGGATTGTAAAGAACTGGAAGAAAATTATTCTTGTATATCTTCATTAAACATGTGGGATGTATCAGATTCAATAAACTGGATTTCTTCAGAATCTGAGGATTGTGAAGAACTGGAAGAAAATTCTTCTTGTATATCTTCATTAAACATGTGGGATGGATCGTATCCCAAACAATGTCGGGTTCGTTGATAAAATGGATCACCACATAATGGTAATCGTCTACCTATGTCTTGATTGAGACTAAGCATGATTTTCAAATCATATCCCATATTTTGGATAATCTTAAGAGATTGCTGGCTATATTTGTCAATTCTGATTTTTTCCTTATCCTTATCTTCGAGATTATCTATCTGAGTAACAGGGATATTTCTAGCCAAATCAAACACAATTTGTCGCTTGTTTTTCTTATTAGACGGGATCACAAAATAAGATTCTTCATGACGTCTATAAGTTACACAAGCTTGTGATGATGAAGCTACAGGTAGAAGATAAGGAGAAGATGTTAGGAACTTTTGAGCATAGGGTCCAACATCGACATGAGGAGGAAAAGAATTTTCCTTATGATTAATATATAAGGTTTCTTCTGTATTCATGTCAGTTTTATGTTGATGACTTTGATTATCAGCAGATAAAGTCATTCTTTTAATAAATTTGACAGCCATATACTCTAAAAAGAAATCTTCATTAATATGAGAAAGTACAGAATGATCAATATTTACATCATTAACAAATTGATTACTACGCTTTGGATTAATCATTAACGGACCAGCATCCGTCTTCGGCGTAGACTTTCCAAGGTTGATGACCAATGGTTCTGGATCAATTATACGAGAAGTACGTCCTTTAACCTTGATCATGAGAGGTTGAACTTGGCCCTTGACTGGAATTCTCACAGATTCCTTGGACGAAGCTCGAGTTCTTCCTTTAACCTTAATCATCAAAGGTTCGTCATTGACAGGTTGGGGTTGAATTCGACCTTTGACCTTAATCTTCAAAGGTTGATCTTCCGAAGGCGATTGATCCTCTGGAGGCGATTGATCTTCTAGAGGTGATCGATCTTCGGCTATATCCAATATCTCTTTCACATGTTCCTGTGTATAGAGTATCGAATCAGAGAAGTAGGCTTCAACACCCTTGAAAGGATTGAGATCTGCAAATTCAGTCTTCACAGTTCCCTGAGAATCTACATATTTGAAGCACTGATGGAGAGTTGAAGGAACAATGTTATGCTCATGTATCCATGGTCTTCCAAGGAGGATATTATAAGACACATCTGAGTTGATAACATAGAAAGTTGTCATGGTTCGAAGATCACCTATTTGAATCTTCAGACGAATATTCCCCAATGGTTTGCTCCTTCCGGAGTTGAAACCAACAATTGTCGTACTAGTGTAAGTCAATTCACTAGTAGGAATCCTCAATGGTCTTAGCATACTTTGGAGAATAATGCTAATATAAGACCCAGGATCGATGTAAATCCTATCAATTTCAGTAGAGTCAATATATCATGTGTAACACAGAGGCCTGTCGTGTCTATTATGCTTCAACAGCATATCTTCTTGTGTGAAGGTAATGTTAGAAATTGATTCCATCACACTATGACATTGGGGACACAACACTAGTATATTGTCAGGACTTTTGAGTTGAGCTAAGCATGAATCTGCCTGTAGCAAAGCTTCGCTCAAAGTTTCTCAACTTTCTTTAGAAAGACAAAGCAACTCAAAGATAGAAAGTCTAGCCGAAGTATTAGCTAATTGGGCTAGAATATCGAACTTGTAGGGTTTCATCACTACCCCTTGATTTGAAGCAGACTTCAGTGGGACATCAAAGCGTACTGCTTTCTGTTTCTCTTTTTCAACCGCTGATAGTTTAGAAGGTCTTGTCTCAACAGAAATAGAAGATGATTGAGTTGGTAGTGTTTCAGTGACGTCATCTACTTCTTTGGGAGTTTCTTCATAATCTTTGTAGTACTCTTTTCCAGATCTCGTACCAGCAAAAGTTTCTTCTTCAGACTCAGGATAATGAAGTACCATATTGCAGGATTTAGTCTTCTTTTCCTTAGTCTTCTTCTTGTGAGGATTTTTATGAGGAACCTCAAATCCCAATCCAATGGTAGATTTTTGACCTTGAATTTGTAAAGGAATTTGCATTCCTTTATCATAGTTCAAGCCTTCCGCCTTTTGAAAGTCATAGCCCATCTTTTTCATGAGATAGACTGATTGTTGACTGTACATGTGAGTGGGTAGCGAACTCTCAACAAATGATCCAACAGAGAAAGAAGGAACAGAGACCTCTGTAGCCACAGGAGTAGGAGCTTTCAAGATAGGAGGAAAAATTCCTACAGGAGCTTTCTCATAAGCAGCAAAAACTTGTTGTGCCCTGTATAAAGGGATACTATTCATTGCTAACCATTGCCGATAAGTAAGTTTGAGTTTGGTAGGAGGAGCCAAACTCGGAGGGCATATATTCAGACCCCTAAGTCTATCCTCTAAAGGAATGTCGTCCCAAAGATGATCCAAATCATCATGATCTGGAGTAACAACATGAGAAATCATATTGCAGGTTTTGACTTTTCGACCTTTCTTAGATTTTGAAGTTTTACTTTCATCTTCCATTTCAGGTACTAAGTCAGGGTGTACCCACATGATTTTACCATTTTTTAATGTGAGAGGCAATAATCCTTTACTTTGCTCTCTAGCTGGCGGGAGATTCACAATCTTTATTGTCACCTTTGGAATTGGGACAATCTCATCTGGAACTTGCTGTGGAGGAAAACCTCTAAATTGAAGAGAAATCATATTAGTTGTGACTGTATGCTCATCATTGGTTAAAGCGATGGCATTAGCATTTATCAACTCTTGGATTTTCTTCTTTAAAATATAGCAAGCCTTGGTAGGATGATTTATGTATCTATGATAGATACAATACTTGGAATTATTAGTTATATTCACCTCATTAGGTCATTTTGGCTCTGAAATCTGGAGTTTACCACTCTTCACGAGACATTGGAATATCCCTGGAATATCACTGTCGTTAAAAGAGTACTCTTCTTTTGGTTTGGAAGATTCCGAATTATTTGGCATCGTTTTGGGTTTTGAAAGATTCACCACTAGGGTTTCCTTCCCTTTCCTATTACGATTGCCGGAATTGTTACCTGAAGAGGCTTTCTTTTTTTTGTCTTCTGAGGCGAAGATTATCCCATGTTCACGAGCCAATCTACCATTGGTCTCGGCTGAAACTACTGCTTTAATGAACGAGGCCCAATCTGTGAATTGAGAGCCTGTAAAGACAGCAATGGTTGGTCGCAGATTCATTTTGCATGTATCAATTAATGCTAAATCTGGCATACCAGGAGGCATCTTCAAAGTAGCCTGTTGGAAACGTTCAATAAACGTCTGAGTATCTTCTTTCTCTTTCTGTTTAATCTCTATTAAGGAGGACATATTCATGTCCATGCCTCCTTCATAGAAATGAGAGAGAAACATTGCTTTAAATTCGTCAAAAGACGATATGCAATTATCGGGCAGACTGCGATACCAGTCGTATGCAGTGCCTATCAAACACCCAATGAAAACTCGGGTAAGAAGAGCATCATTCTTTTGCAGATGCACAGACATAATATCAAAATAATTGATATATTAACTTGGAGAAGCCTTTCCATCAAATAACACCATAGACTGTGGCTTGAATTTTGGAAGAAAAGGCACATCATTCTAATAGGGAGGATAAGATTGCTTGATCCCTAACCTCTGGAGATGATCTTTGTGCTTAAGAACCTCAAACTGTGCTTTTAACTCACGCACTGCTTGAATAGCTTCACTAGTTTGAGGAAGCACATTTGACTGAATAGTGGTTGGATGTACCGTAACCCCCACCGGAGGTGGTACATCTTCTGGAATGAGAGGATCAGGAGATCTGGAGTTTTGATTGATAGCAGGCTCTTGACTAAGATTATTTAAAGGTATGTCAACCCCTTGACTATCTTGAGTTTGTGCTGCTACCTGCACCGGTGTTACCACTGTCGGCTGAACAGTTTGCTGAGTCATTATTATTTGATACATATTTTACATCATGGCAAGCATGTCCTCAGTAATTGTTTCACTGCTGAGAGACGTTGCTCTGTATTAGAAGTAGACATCTCTGGTTCTTCTCCGATAACATAAGATTCAACCTCCCTTGAACATACAGAGGGATTGGTGTAGAGGTATGAATCAACGCTATCAGTTTCTGACTCCAAAGACTGGGTACCCCCAGCTTCTGAATCTGAAGATTGCAACGATCTTTGACTTCTTGACCGAGTATGCTGATATACCCCTTCAAAAGTGTCAAGGAGTCGGTTGAACTGTTGTTGGCTTGGAGTCCGGGACGAATTGCATCTTACACGTCGTCCTCTATTGATATGAGATGCCATATTGACTGATGCATAGGACAACTCATGTTCTTGGTCATCAATTTGTTGCTGAGACATATTGTAGCTTAATCGGTCAAAAACTGACCGTTTAGAAGTCGAATAGCAACATTTGATTACAATCTGGTGACACTTACAATGATGATTTTCTTGGGGGAGTATCACAGGATATTTTCTGTTTTTACGCTTTTGTACAAGTAACTCGCGTAAATCAGAAGGAGTGGAAGGAGTCGTCTTTTTTATTATATTTGGGACAGAGAAACGTTTAGTCCTTTGCGTATAAAAAAGATTACTGGCTGTATAGCAGAACCAAACTGTATATTTTTACGTGCCTGGAGTTGTGTGCATAAATCCTGAGATTTTTGTGCACAAAGAATTCCATCAGCATTACGCGTAATCTGAAGGTTTGGTACTTTGCGTAAAGCAGTGTAAGAAGGTCGTTGGTGAAAAACTGAAGTTTTACCAACAACAGAATTCTTGTTTTTACGCTGCATGCGTATAGACAAATTCACTTTAGATGCAAAAGCATCATTGTGAACTTTGTCTACCATGTCACCGATAGGAGATTTACCTTTACGCGTAGAGCACAAAACAGGAACATCTGCCATGTCACAGATGAGAGATTTACCCTTACGCGTAGAGCGCAAGACTTGAGTGTCTACCACGTCACAGACGGGAGACTATTTTTACACACAGAGCGCAAGACTTGGGTGTCTACCCCGTCACAGACGGGAGACTGATTTTTACGCCCGGGGCGCAACACTGAAGTAGAGACTGCCTCGTCACAGACGGGAGCCTCAACAACAGGAGTGGGAAGGATTCCCTTGTCTTCAGAGACAACAGGGAGATCAGAGGATGCTTTGGACTTAGGAATCCAAACTTTTCGCACCTTTCATGATTTTTGAACATTGGAGCAGCGAGTACTACCTCCAGTTCGGAGCATTTCTTCGTAAGCAGTCTGGTCGAATTGAACAACCAGAGTCTTCTTTGTCAATCCGACAGACACATCATCATATTGAGCAATTGCTTTCTCATCAGAGGAGAAAGTCGTCCCCAGCAGAGTCGTCATTTTATTTTACTTAACAAAATGCCTAAAATTGGCTTTTGAAAGAAAACGAGAAAAAGTACAAAAGTACAAGTTATTTTTGGGAAGTATTGCTATGGAAGTTTGATCTGAAAGCGATCACTTTGTTCCTTGGACCATATGATGATGATGAAGAGAACTGCTTGAGGAAGATGAACAATCGAAAGAACTAAGTCACCAGAAAGGTATCAACACAACGGCACTGATGGCACAGTCGAATGCTTTCCTGCTTTGCTTCACCCTGTTCTTGAGAAAAAGTTGAAGAAATGCTTCTGGGAAATATCACTCTGAAAGTATGAGTTTTCTCAGAATCTTCTTCTCTGTATATCTCTTGATCTTCTTCTTCTGTTAAAAATAAGTCTATTTATAGACTAGACCCTCTGTGCGTAAAAAGCAACAAAATTGGGTCTCTACGCAAGTAACTGCCACCCACGATTGAAAATCAACCTTTACGTGTGATGACACGTGTCCCATATAGAGTTGTGGTCTCTACGCAAGGTGACACGTGTCCCACAACTTCAACAATATGGAGAGAGCACGTACACACGTTCCTCGATAAGTGTGGCATGAAAGCCACGTATGCAGACCACATTCTCATATAGCCAGAAAAGATTGGGCATAAAAATAACCCAAAACAAGCTTTCTGCGTAAAGTAGCAGACTGGGCGTAAAATAACCCAAAATAGACCTCCTGCGTAAAGTAGCAGACTGGGCGTAAAATAACCCAAAATAAATTTCATGCGTAAAGTAGCAGACTGGGCGTAAAATAACCCAAAATAGACTTCCTGCGTAAAGTGGCTGAAAAGTAGCCTTGAGCGTATAGTTAGCTCAAATAAACTCTATGCACACGAACGCCTTGAGCGTAAAGACTCAAACAGCTTTCATGCGTAAAGGAAGCGGTCTCTTGAGCGTAAAGTAGCCTATCCGCACGCTAAACCACAAGTGTTAGGTTTGGTGTAAAAAATCTTCTTGGCTTCTCTGCAATGCACTGTCAGAAAATCATTTTGTCAGGGCAGTATCACGTGCATTAAATGTGATGTGGACAGCCTGTATCTCGCATAAATGCTGAGAATGGCTCTCGCGTAAAGTAGTTCGCGTAGAGTTTAGACTTTGTTTGATCTCTGCGTAAAACTTGAATCTGACTCAGTTTGTCTTGCGTAAAGCTCTCAACTTCTTTGACTTGGTATATGAAATTTATTTATGCTTCTACAATCATGATTACATACTACAAGTTTGCTTGATGATATTAGAAATGATCTATATATCAGAGAAAAATCAACAAAATAGTATAAGATTAGGATTGATGTTATTTGCAATCTCATTTCAAATAATTAAAACTTAAATTATCTAAAGAAATTTTGATAATTGATACTCAAACATAAACTTAAACTAACATATCATTTTTCATGGAAAAAATTCTCTGGAGAAATATACAAAATTAATTCCTTCAACTCCAATTAGATATAGTGTAAGTGCATCAAAAGAACATTAACATGGTTTGATCAATTTTTACATTAGTTTTCATAGATGAAACCAGTTCTTGTTTGCATGGTTTCAAACTATTTTCATGTGTGGTTTATCATCAGGTTTAACATGTAATATGGATATAATCTATCAAACGACATACATTTCTTCTTGCTCGTCGTTAAACCGACGACTTGTAGTTCCTCAGTTGGTTTGACTTGTAGTTCCTCATCTTTTTCATGGAAAAATTTCTCTGGAGAAATATGCAAAACTAATTCCTTCGACTCCAATTAGATATAATGTACGTATGTCATCAAAAATCATTAACAAGGTTTTATTAATTTTTGCATTAGTTTTCATATATGAAAGAAGTTCTTGTTTGCTTGGTTTCTGTCACGACCCGCACCTGGTTTTCGGACGCGAGCTCGTGAGCAAGCCAGCTACGTATCGAACGGACTCCAGTCCGACTCGAGTACGTATAAGCTGTCCAGCATAGGGTATCATATATAATCTAAACCATATCTTAATCCACAAGAATCATGTAAAACAAGAATAAACAAGTATGGGTCATGATCTGCAGCCCACTAGCATATATGTCCGATTAGACTCTAAGAATAATATGAGTCTATAAAGCTAAGCTGATAAGCAGGATATATCATGAAAGCACAAAAAAGATAGTAAATCAATAACACTAACAAAGTACCTGAATTATGCGATTGAAGTCAACTACCACATGCTCAGCTAACTAACTCCGTGCAATCAGCTAACTGAAGAGATCATCAGATCCTCATAGGACTAGCAAGATACATAATATACAAGCCAACATGTAACAGTACAAATATACAAAGAAGTAAGAAACAATCGAGGATATCCAACGAGACAAAATGAACTAAGATACAAGGATCCTAAGACACTGGCATGCCATACTAGAAATGGCTAATAGGTCAAAGTTATAGATTGCAGTCAAGGCAAGCACTCACAATCTATAGTGTCTCAATCACAGTCAAGGCAAGCACTCACAACCAAGACGGTAGCCAATCCTAGTATAAAAATCCTATAGACCGTAGTCAAGGTAAGTACTCACAATCTATAGAATGTCAAAGTCAAGTCTTACTCAAGTTATGTCAAGTCAAGTCAAGTTATAATCAAGTCGAAGGAACCGTGGTGTAGGACTAGACGACTCTATCAAGGAGTACATATGAAACTAACACAGTGTAACAGATAGAAATATCATAACAGAAAGGAAAAAGAATGTGCAGACAACTAAAAACATGTAAAGTAAATCTATAACAGGATGAGTGTACTAGACATGGAATAAAGCAATCACGAATGTAAGAAAAAGAACAGCAGCGAGATAATGAACATGTATATAAATTATATTGTACAAGCTGGCAAGGTATACTTGTCTGGTGGTAGCACGAAGAGCCAACAATAAACCGTCAACCGGTAAGCCAAATAAGTTCAAATCCCACAACTGTCTCCGAACCGAAACAAATATTGCCAACATTCTCAGAATAGTAAAATTAGCTAGGATTGCCTGTCCTTAAGTCCAATTCTGGACACAGGGGCAAAATGGTAATTTTGGGCAAAAATGATGTCCACCGTTGGACCCGCTTTGCACCAAAAATCGTGCCAGAGTCAATGATCTCTAAAGTCGTCAAACTATATGTCAACAGGTCCGATTTTTTGGTACAAACCCAACCGTATGTCCAATTTTGGATTCCGGTGGACCGTGCACAAAATTGCCCGTTGAATCGGACCGGAGGGCCCACAAAACGGCGATCCGATCAACTGTCTCAGAATCGGACCAAACTTGACATACAGGACCAAAAAAATGATACGGTCATGTTGGCGTAAGTTTTGTCTCGATCTGACGAGTGTGCACAAAGTAATTGGAAAATTTGCACAGAGACCGATACGGTGAATTTCGATGGATACGCATAAAATTCGTCGCGCACACGCGACCAATTTGAATTCCGTCAAAGCCCACACGACCATGAAGCCGTTACGCACCTTTCGATACTTTCGGTTCGCGACAACGTCGCCCGGAATGGCGGGACGCACGTCGTATCGAAGGTTTTTCTAGTTTTTTAATATTTTAAAAATAGTTTTTCGCCAAACTTCAGAATCGAATAACTTTCAACCTACTCAATGAAATCAGGATCCATAAAAAGGGTTCTGCCCTCGTATATGTTGTCTATAAGGCTATTCAATTAGACTTTGTGTTTTCTAACAGGATTGACCAACTTTGGCCTCCCAAGATGGGTGTCTGGATTCAAAATTCTGTCCTGGTTTGGACAGTTTTTGCCAATCTTTGGGCTCATTTTACGATGCACATGACGCAAAATAAATCAGATTATTTGAAGGGAATCGGGGTCGTATAGTTTGGGAACAAACCTGATCAATTGGATCGACAAACGATCCACCACGCGTTGCGAAAACGCGTAGCGAAGTGGCCTTCCGCGGCTGCTGTCGTCCTGCTTCCTCTGTCGCACGCGCGCGTGTCTAGGTTCGGCCGGCGGTTTTCGGCGAACGCCGACGTCGTCCTCCGGCGTACAGGTGCCGGAGTGGGCACCCTGTGTAGGGGGTCGGCGGGGCAGCGAATTGGTGTTAGGGTTTAGTGTATTCAATCCCTCGACTACTCGATTTCTTATACGCGTATAGCAGGAACCCGTGCGGGTCGGGCCCTGGGCTCCCTGCTCTGTGGGTGGTTCTGCTGGGCATTGGAAAGTTTATGGTGGGTGTAAACCCCCTAAATTTCTACTACGATTTTTTTTATTTTTTAAACCTTTTTGTATTTAGTTTGTACTTCGTATCTGCACGTTGCATACGAGTTCGCATTTTTTTTGTATTGCGTAGCGTGCGAGATTTACGTTTCGTATTGCTCGACAAGTACGAATATGTGTCGAGGTACATATTTTAGAAAAAATATTTTTATTATAAATTTTATTTTAATAGGAAAGTACATGTTCAAATAAATGTGATAAATATTTTCTTTTGTATAAAAGAGTTATTTTGTTCGTCGTTTAAAAATAAGTAGTAATTTGAAAATTTTGGTTTATATGAAATGTTTCCAAATGTTTTGCGAAATGTGAAATTTGTTTATTAATATATTTTGTTATTTATAAAAGCTAGTTCATGAATTAATATTTAAATATTTATCATAATTTTTGAAATTAATTATTACTATATTTATTTAATTATGAAAATAATATTTGGGATTTTGTTAATTTTAATATTTGATTAAATATGGTAATTTAAATTGGAAAAGATTTTATTGACTTTATTTAAAATATTTTAAATTAAGTATAGAATTTATTTAGATTGGATTTGATTTGGATTGAATTATTTTAAATCAATTTGAACTAATAGATGATTTACTTAATTGGGATTTAAATCCTCCCAATCCCTATTCAACTAAGAGTTCCCACCACCTATAAAAGGAGAGGTACTCCTCCATAAATTTTTCCATCCACAGATTGTGCATCGTGTCTGTGCCACCCGTCTACTATATCCCCACCATACAAATACAATAATTTCGTCACGTCCGACAATCCCGGATGTCCACCCAGCCGTGTCGGATACCCCCGATACGACACATCCAACCCGATAATCAAATCCTATTCCTAGCCTAACTCTAGCTCAGCTTCGCCAAGCCGCCTTCCCGGTCTTGGACCCTATCACCACCACGCTCGCCTTTCGGCGATCGAACTCCTACGCCACCACCCTGACTAACCCAAACACCCACCTCCTTCTCCGACCACAACCGCTCGACATCACCCTCCACCAGCGTCGCCACGACCACCACCTGAACCCCATCACAAAACATCACTGCCACCTCCACCATGAACAACTTGGCCTCCTCCGCCGTTTACTGACGCACCACTCGACCCCCGTTCTCGCGCAGCCGCCTCCCGGCAAACCCCAGTAAACCTCCGCCACCATCACCATGATCACATCACCGTAGCCGCCCAACTCTGGCCATCGCCGCCCAAACACCACATAATTAAGAAATAAGAGAAGTTGAAATCCTAACCTCAACGTTCGTCGAACCAGCTCAGGCGAGCATCCCCCGCCGCACAATGAGCCGCAGCACCGGCGTCGATCCTCGCCTCGCCGTCCCAGTCGACCGCACCCTTCGTCCGGAACACCGGAGATCCACCGTGACCGCGCATCGCCGACGTCCGCCCCCGTTGGCCAGTCCGCCACCGGACTACACATCCAGGCGCTCTGCCTCCGCGTCGGGTGGCAGCCGCCAAAGAACCCCTCGATCCGCCTCCACGCCGGGCGGCAGTAACCGATGGAACCCCTAGATCCCCTAGCCACGCCACCGCGAGAACAGCGTCGACCCCGTGCTCTGCCCGCACTCCGCCTCCAGCGCGCCGACCGCCTGCCGCGCTGCCGACGCTGGTGAAACCCCTCTCCCTTTTCTTCAGAACTTCCCCTCTCTCTCGACCTTTCTCTCTCTCTCCATTTTTATGTTTTCACTTCAACAGAACAACTGTTTATACTATTATTATTATCTTTATTATTATTAATATTATTATTATCCTCATTATTATTATTATTATCATCATAATTATTATTATTATTATTATCATTATTATTATTATTATTATTGTTAATAGTATTATTTTTTCCAGAAAAACTAATCTACTATGTATTGTTACTGATTTAATAATTACATCTTAGTTCAAATATATATATATATATATATATATATATATATATATATATATATATATAGAAATGATTATTAATACTGGGTCTTGATATATATATATATATATATATATATATATATATATATATATATATATATATATATATATATATATATATATATATATATAAATGATTATTAATACTGGGTCTTGATATATATATATATATATATATATATATATATATATATATATATATATATATATATATATATATATATTAATAATTATTTCTATATATATATATATATATATATATATATATATATATATATATATATATATATATATATATATATATATATATATATAGAAATGATTATTAATACTGGGTCTTGGCCTATAAGCCAGAAGTTAGTTTTTAAAACCCTAAAATAAATTTGTGCCTTTCAAATAGTTCTTCAAAAATATTTTGATCCTTAAATGTATCTTCCTGATTATAAAATAATTACTAGTAAATTTTTATCATTTAATTATTAAAAGTCTTTTTATCTATAAAACTTTATGTTGACAAATTTAAATTTTTAGCCAAAAGCGATGGTTGATTTTCTAAGTATATTTTTCCTAAAATTATATATATATGGTTTCCACCTAGATTTTGACAACTTAGAGTTTTAGTTGAAAAACAAATTTTATTTTATTTTCAAGTATATCTTTATTTAAATATTTTCAGGTAATAGACTATATTTTTCAAGTATTATACATATTCTCTAAAAAAAATAATAGAATTATCGTTACCCCAAATTTCTCATCGATTATCACCATAAATCCTGACTGATCCCATATTCCTACTTCTTGCGAATTCGGACCAGTGTACAACGACCATGGCTAGTAGACTATTGGGACATGTCAGAGCAACGCACAACATCAGGCGACACCCCAGGCAAGATACCTTGCCATTATACTATTTATATTTAGTTTGCATTTTTATTTCATATCACTGTTCATTTATTTTCAGCTCTTGATTTACTGCCTGCTCAGTGATATTAGCTGTACCTTGTTACTTATCCTTTGATTGCATATGGACCTAGAGTTAAGGGACTACCACTAGTTTAGTGCATTACATAAACTTTGACACTGATGTGCCACGAGATGTGTGAGTTATGAGTAGCATATAGCATCTGGACTTGCGTGTTGGCTGATCACTGATGCGTATAGGACGTGCGTTAGGTCTAACTGTCAATAGTTGTATGTTAGAAGACTTAACGGTTAGTAGTGTTATATGGTCGTGGATGTGACATGATAGGTACATTGGGTGGGGAGAACATTTCCTTATCGTATGGGCTTCGATTGCACTTCCCTTGTAACCTGGAAGCTCCGCTAGAGATACGGGTATGTTTAGCCTCTCAGGTTTGCCACTGTCGTTTTTGAACATCATGCGCTATGGTCACTGGTGCCCAAGTGGGGACTATACCAGATCCCATTTACAGCCAGGGCTCATACGACGAAAGGTTTGTTCTCAACTGCATGTTCACTTTACTATGGTTAGATTACCTTATTGTTGTCTTGTCACTTACTTTTGTTTGTGGCATATTTTATATTCAGTATTTATATGGCATGTTGTTTATTGTATCTTGTTACGTCCATCTGAGGACCTAGTTATCTCTCCAGGTGTGTCTTGTGATTTCTGCAGGTGCTCTAGCTAAGGCCATGTCTTGCGCTTTATGCTTCGAGATGTTGCTTTTGGGTCGCCATCTCCTTCGCGTGACCAAATCATTTTCCTTGTATAATTCTTTCTTATTTAAATTAGGTTGTAGTGGATTTGTCTCCGCCCAACGATGTATACATGACAAAGTCAAGTTGCTTTTATATCATTATTTATCTTTGTGGATGAGATTTAGTGCCTTGGTTACTGCATTTTACAGCTTATGTATACATACGACGGCCCATATACTTCGTATGCATACAGCTGGCATGATTACGTTCTAGTCCTTCTATTTTGGGACTGGGGCGTTACTTATTTTTGTGGTGGCCCATGCAGGTCTAGTTTGCCGTTTCGGTTACATGACTGTACCGAACGGGCTTGCAATATAGGATTAGAGTTTAGAATCTAATCCACCTACTTGACATCCTTTCTTGACTTCAAATTCCGAACTCCCGTTCGACCTCCTTGATTTGCATCTTGCTTGACTCCTTCTACCGTAAATTCTTAGTTTCGTGTTTAGTAAGATGACTACACTAGTATATGCCCATAGGTTAAACACATGGCTAGATGGATTGCATTGATATGCATTGAGATTTTATTTGAGTTATAAAGGCAGTTATTTTTCTAGAAATATGATCTTAAGGATTAGTTAATTCCAAGTTGGGTAGTAGCATATTACCGCTTCCAAAAGATAGTTGGAATTTTATTTTGATATTACAAGGTGATATGCACAAGAGGATAGCTAGTGTAACACCCAGTTTTCTAAATGAGGGTAATTTTGAACTTTTGTATTTTTAAATCATTTAATAATAATATTTAAGTCATGATATGATTTTTGGTGATTTTTACTTATTTTTAAAACTATTTAATTGAGTAAAATGTGGAATTGGTGTTTTGCTAGTGTAACCTTAGTCATGCATGACCTAGAAGACTAATCATGACCAAGGAGACCTAATCATGTGTTTAGAATTTCAAATTTTTACATTTAAGCCTAGGGGTATTTTGGTCATTTTGACACTTTTGTGAAATTGTGATTTATATTAATTAAATATGTGTTAGTTACATTGTTGAGACTTGACCTAGAAGTTAGCCTAATCTAGATGTTAACCATGATCCTAGAAGCTAAGTTAGAGAGTTTCATTAAGTAATCACATTAGTGTAATATCTAGATACTATTAGGAAAGATATTTACTTTTGAGATATTTGTGAAAAGAAGCCTTAACCAATAGGAAGCCTTAGAATTTGTTGGAGAAACCTTAGCCACTCATCCTAAACCCTAACCCTAATGTTTTCAACAGCCATCACACATTTTCCCCCCTATAAATGCAACACATTAATCATTTGCACCATTTTTAATTCATTTTATTTGCCTCCTTTGTGTTCTTCCCTAAACTTCTCCCCAAATATCCAAATCAACTCCAATTTGAGCCAAATTTCTTGCATTGGAATCTCCTACTGTTGAGGATGCTAAGGGGAGCTAGCTAGCAAGGTTGCACAAGCATTTGGCACCCCCAAGTGAAGAGGACACCCACCCCTATTCTAGGTTTTCATTGAGTTTTCACTCAATAGGTAAATGCCCTCATACATAGTTAAATTTCTGTTTTCTCTTCATGAATTCATGCATCAAGGTACCAGGGACCTATAGG
Source organism: Iris pallida (assembly GCA_029216955.1). Taxonomy (NCBI): domain Eukaryota; kingdom Viridiplantae; phylum Streptophyta; class Magnoliopsida; order Asparagales; family Iridaceae; genus Iris; species Iris pallida. The sequence goes on from JANAVB010004800.1 coordinate 16,619,704, forward strand.
CTGAGTTTGGTAGAAATTGGATTGGGTTTGGTGTCCGTATCGGACACGTATCTAGGTTTTATTGTAAGTGTTTGATGATTTACCACTGTCAATTAAATGTTAATATTTTTGAAAACTAATTGCACAATCTTCTAGCCCTATAGGTGTAGATCACATAACCCTAGGACTGAGCACGATTTAGGCTCATGTTCGTATCCAAATTGGACACGAACACGCTGCACGACACTGTCGTGCAGTGTCCTGCTGCTCGACCATGTTTTCTCCGTGTCTGTGTCACTTGGACACGTGGAAATTGACACACAGCTGGGGGACATCACTGACATCCTACCCACAAAATTTCGTGGGATCTCGATGTGTGTGCACGTAGGAATTTGACTCGTACCGATCCTGTACTGTACTGTACGCACGGTTTTTACTCACTGATACGGGCTTCGTGTCGCCCCTAAACACGTCGTGGTGACGTGTCAGGGTGTCGAACGTGTAGCCCTATACTTGGGCTACATGTGGACACGAACACGTGGCTCCATGTGAGCTGTGTCGTGTCCACGAAGCATCGATATGTCTGCACGACGCTGTCGCGTACAACTCAGTCTTTGTGTGTTTATTTTGAGTATTTTGATATCTGGACACTTCGTATCCTATTGTCTGGACACAATACAACCTGTATGACACCTTGCCATGTATAAGACACGATACCAACCATTAATTGTTAATATTAACATGTTTGTCATATTCAAATCCCTAATTCCCCATTTTTCTGATACGTTTTTTAAGTATCAGTGTTCTCTTCGATTTCAGATAATTAATTCCTGTTTAAGTGTTAATTTCACATGTTTAACATGTTAATTAGTTGCTACTTTTATATGTTATATACTAGGGTTTTGTTCCATGAGTTTTGTTGTGGGTTGATCGAGTTTGGGAGGAGTTTCAGTACAATATCCTGAGAATTCCTGTCATACACACAAGACACTGAGTGCACTTAGATATCCTGTGATTTGTTTTTGGTTTTGAAATGGAAGTTCATATTTCAGTTATGTTAAAACTGAGATTACATTCAATGTATTAAACCTGGAATTTTCCATTTGGACTGAACTGCCTATGTTTTTATCCTGAGAATCACACATACTCACACAACCTACACACACTGTTTGGAACTCTACAAAACCCCCACACACATATTTCAAAATCTGAGAAATGAGAACCTGAGATTTCCCTATAACCAAAATCCTGAAAACCTGAGATGCATGGCTGTCCTTTGTACAAACAATTGTCACACAATCCTGAGAATCCTGAGAACTTCATAATAACCTGAGAATATATAGCCTGAATTTTGGGTTTGATTTTACAATGAAGTCCTGAGATTCTTATTAACAGTATAACCTGAGAATGGTCATAGTAGAAACCTGGTATGGGATGAAACTGAGATGTTGTACTCCCACACATACATATCATACATACACACACAAACTGGAAAACATGAAAACTGAGATTACCCATATTCATACCTGAGATAGTTCAGGATATGAAACCTGGACTAAGATAGGTTGGTGTGAGTTTTAGAGAGTTGGAATCAGTCCTATTGTTGTTCAGGCCTTGAGCTATCATTTTGTGCATTGCATTACCTACTGCACATTTCAGATATCAATGCATATTGCATTACATAAAATGTTTTCACTGTCTTCCTGAAATTTACACATAAAACACACTGTTAGAGTGGCATGTCTTGTCTCAGGAATTTCCTGAGATTAGTTACTGCATTCCCTAGTTTTTCCTCTTTCTTTCAGTCCTTAGGATACTACTTGGCAGTGGGTGGCTCATATTGTGTGTATTGGTGTGTGCACAAAGGGACTGAATTCCTAAGATAGTGACTGATTTCCTGTACAGCCTGAAAACTGAGATCCATATAGGTTTGGGGTTGCATGTGTAGCCTGGGAAACATGGTAGAAAACCTGAGAACCTATAAGTCCCATCCCTCTTATCACATCCACACACAAGTGCCTAACACACACACACCCATACCCATTGTAACCATGTATGCAACTGTTTTCCTATTAAATTTTAGCTATCACACATTGTCACATTACCCACATGTTAGCACACACAATTGCACACACACAAGATTACATGTCCATATACACCTAGACACCCACAAGCACATGTACCTATTTCCCTATGTATGATATATAATAATGTGATTATGGGAACATGTATGTCATGAAGGAAATGCTTGATAAATGAGATAATGGATGCATGTATGTACATAAAAGTTATGTACTATATATATATAGTTCATGAATGCCTAATATTGTAAGCTTAATATAGAGTGCCTAAGTTGAATACCTATATAATATACATTATATATATAATTTGTTGTGTTAGCATGTTTTGATATGTAATTAACACATAGATAGTATAGCCTATGCCTTCCATTTCACCTCCATGTTCACACACATAACCTTACATGCTAGTTCCCTCTCTAACTTGCTCTCATTGTAGAATGTTGTAAATATATGAAATCACATATATATATAGCTGTTTGCCATTAAAATTGTTTTGATTGAAATCTTAATACAAACAGAACAGTGATACAATATAGGACTTAGATGTAGTCCTAGGAGTACACTTTTGTTTAAGCTGGGTCCTTAGTGCCAATGGAGCGAGTGGTAATGCGTTGACTCCGTTGACCGGCTGACGGCGGTTATCGGTTCTCTGAAGGTGTTGATTGCTCTGGGTGCTGGAGCTTGCTGAGAGGAGGAAGACGTTGAGTGTCTAGAACTGCCTCTCCGGTGATTCTCTGTGAGTCTTGTGTTCTGAGTCTCCGTGTCTCTGCCTGTGTGTGAAGGAGATGACCCTTCTATTTATAGTTTTGCAGGCTGGCTGCTCATGCGCGCATGCAGGATGTGCCGGTGTGGGGATGCCACGTGGAGGTTGCTGATGGAGGCGCACGGATGCTGCGCCCTGATCGAGGGGGAGAACTCTTCATACTGCTGTTGTGAGCCGGCACGTAGCAGAAGAGAAGATCTTTCCGTTGCTGAAATCTTGGACGAGTTGAGTCAAAGGACACGTGTTATCGACTCATGGTTCGAAGATCTCGGATTTGGTGGAGAGGAGTGATCTGGTGGGCTGTGCCTTGGATTGGGCGCAGGAGGAGGCTGCGGCTCATAACTTTTAGGAGTTACAAACCATTTGGGGCGCATGGCTTTTGAGGTGCATGCAGGCGACTTTCCTTCTGTCTTTCGGGATCAAAGAGCAGTCTGAGGCGCATGGCTTTTGAGGCGCATACTGATTTGGACGCATGGCCGTAGAGGTGCATGCTGATTTGGACGCATGGCCGTAGAGGTGCATGCTGATTTGGACGCATGGCCGTAGAGGCGCATGCTGATGGTGAAGTGGCCACGTGGCAGTAGCCGTCGAAACAAAGTCATGATGATGCTGACGTTGCCGACGCTTCGTTTTCTGAAAAGCTGTCAACTGTTCAGTCTTTGGGAGGCGTGCTGCCAACTATGTCAGTTCAGCATTTAATGTTGGTGACGTTCGATGGACAGCTGAGTGGGCACGTCGGTTGGCGTTCCACTCGGTATGGAGATGTGTGGGGGCGCACCTTCTGTAATGCGCCGAGTACTGTAGGGCGCGTCTGTGTGATGCGCCTGATGCCGAAGGGCGCGTCCGTGTGATGCGCTATCTGGCTGGCGCATCGGACATGTCTTTTAATGATGCGGCTGTCTCGCTCTTCGAGTGCTATAAATAGCCGTTTTGAATTCGAGGCGTCCGGTTCATCCATTTAATATAAATTCATTACACGGAATTCGGAGGGCCATCCACTTGGCGCGTGGGTTTGATCTGCCCGGCCTATAAATAGTGGCATGGAGAGAAGGTTTGCTTCCCATTCCCTCACGTACTTCCAACATGAACTTGAACATGCGGGTGCATTCTGTTGACGAAGTGCTCCCGAGGGTAAAAATGAGACGCTGTGTTGTCTTTGATGCACTTGAAGGTGACTGTTACATCCAAAAGACGGAGTCGAGGGCTTCTGAGGCAGGCGGAAGGTGCCTGTTGCATCCAAAGATAGGGATGCTCGAGCCTCGTCTCCGTTATTCCGGAAGAGCCGTAGATCGGAATGGCGGTGCAAGGCTCTCTCTTCCTGCAAAGTGGGGTTTCCCCACTTTGATCGTGTCGAAAGCTGCTTCTTTAGCCGCGGTTTCGATCACGGTCTTCCTTCGGCTTTGGAGGCTCTTTCGAAGCCTCCCCTGGCCACAGCATTTGCGGTGCTCTTCTCTTCCTTGGTTCCAGCCAGAGGGTTAAATGCTTTGTGTATCGAAGCATTTATCGGGCGAGCCTGGTTGGAAGAGCGGCACATAACTGGGCTCTGCTCGGCCAGGTGAGCCTGGCTGGAAGAATTTGGCTGAAGGGATGCACATAACTGAGCTGGATGCACATGACTGAGCTGCTGAAGATATGGTGGGATGCGCCTGGTTGGAGGCGCATGATGTCTGCTGCGCCTGATGACAGCGCATGGTGACTGGCGGCGCATGATGACTGCTGCGCCTAACTGGAGGCGCATGGTGGCCGTTGGCTGTAGACTTAGGATCTTTCCTTTGTAGAAATTCTCCTTTGTACAACCTTTTCTAGACATGTAATAGACTTTTATATATAAATAAAAAGTCCTTCTTCGAATGTCTATACTTATTGACTTTGCTGTGAAGTTCTTCGTCTGTGTTCTGGCGCATGTAGTGTCTGGCGCATGGGTTTTCTGTTTGTGAAATTCCATGCTTCTACAAGACCCCCTTCAAAGTTTTCAAAACTTTTGAATAAGTTTTGGAATACTTTGAATAAGAAGCATGGAGGTCAGGGCGCATAATTTCTGGGCGCATGCCTGTTCGGGCGCATGCTCTTCTCAGTTGATGATGATGATGCCTCGGTAACCGAAAAGATTAATGATGATCTTTTGGTTTTATTTGCTGCTATCCTTGCACAGAACCCGAGGCGACGGCTGAGATCATACGTCATCTGTTCACGCGTGCGACCAAGCCCTATAAATAGGTAAGAGTTGGAGAGAGAAAGGGTTCTTCTTCTCTGTGCCTCTGCTTCTTTAGAGTTTCTTCTTCAAAAACCCTAACTTCTCCTTCCTCGAGAGAATGGCTCCCAAGACTCCTCGCGGTGCTGCCGGCAAGGGAAAGGAGAAAGCGAAGGAGTCCGCGGAAGTTACGGCGGCTGTCGTTCCTCGTCGGCCTGTCGAAGTTCGGCCGGAGGTGGTTGGTAAGTCTCATTGTCCGTACGCCAACGCACATAGGCCTTGAGTCTTTAATGATGTGTCGCGGTCTTTGCCTGCCGACGCGCATGGGTTTAAACCCTGGTGATGCGCCGAGGCTATACTGCTGACGCGCATGGGTTCAAACCCTGAAGATGCGCCGAGGCTATACTGCTGACGCGCATGGGTTCAAACCCTGATGATGCGTCGCAGTTTTCTCCTTTAGACACATTTGTGTGTTCTCTTCTGACTTTTTTTGATCTTTTACTAGTGTCGATGGCAATCCCGCTTTTGAGTGAAGTTTTCTTGGAGGCTGCCTTCAACCAAATGGGAGTAGAGCATAACGAGGAAGTGATAAACCCTGCTCAAGATGCTCTTATGCTGGATCAGCCTCCTGAGAGAATGACCCTAATCCGTGAACAGCAGTATTGGTTCCTCAAACGGATGATGGAGCGTGGAGTTATTAAACCCTCCACATCTGATAAAGTGACCTTCCTGAAGCCTGAGTTCCTGTTTGGAGACCGTCTCACTTCTACTGACTCGTCAGTACTGAAGGTCAAGGAGGACTGGTTCTTTACTGCGAATGGAGTGCATATGACTGTTAAGCAACTTGAACGTCAGTGGCCTTTGACGTCCTTCTGTCGCCTTGTTTCCCAGAGGAGAATGTCTTGGGAGCTTACCCCTTCTCAGGGGGGAGCGGTGACTGGTGTCATCCAAATTGATTCTACTTTCGACCAAAGGGATGTTTTGACCGTTGTACGGTCTGGGTCTTCTTACACTTGGCGGACTTTACGTCCTGGGAGCCTCTACAGTGATGTACCCATTGATACGTTTGCTTATAGTGCTTCGACTTTTACACATCGTATGTTTTTTATGGAACGTTCCTACCCGACAGGAGAGTTTCGGGTGGAGGGTTGGTGCCATTACGTCTCCAAATGGGATAAACTGACGCTCTGGATCTTGTCGCGGTTTCGGAGTGAGCTCCGAGAGATCGGGTTGACTGCCGCGATCCGTGCTACCCAGGCGGGTGTTGACCTAAATAGGCACATGTTCCTCGCACTCCTGGAGATGTTTGATATCCATACCGGGACCTTCTTTACTCCGGTAGGAGAATTAGGGCTCGCACTTCATGAGATGTATGAGGTGTCTAAACTCCCTTGGGGGTCGGAACCCTATGAAGAGTACTTTCCAACCAATGAGGAATTTCAAGTCCTGGGGGACAGGGCTGAGGAGATGACGGCCGTCTTCAAGGAAGTGGCGAGTCATCATTACTATATACAGAGGCGGGATAGGAACGGGACGCAGCCTCATGTGACCGCTTGGAGAGATTATGTCTTTAAACAAGACAAGGAGGATCCCTCACAATTTTCTACTCCACCAGCGCTCTCTCGTAGCGAAGTGTTGTCCGAAATGAGCAGGTTAGGGGAGAAAAATCCCCGGGGGAATGAGGACCAGCAGTCAGATGCACGCTCCTACAGCTGCTTCTGGCATCTTGCTTATCGGATGTCACCCAAGGCGGTGTTGGCATCCTACCTGATGATATGGCTCCGGGATTGCGTGTTCGCGGGCGGATCCGGTGCCGTAGAGAGGATGACCCGAAACTTAATCCTGCCAGCCGTGAAGCTGGTTTTCGGCCGGCGTTTGGCTCTTCTCCCTGCAATGGTATGTAACCTGCAGCAAGGTTTGAGAGAGTTTGCTGGAAATGTGATTCATGACAGAGGCCGAAACAATAACTTCCCGTGCGCTGAACTGCCGTTTCACTATTTGATGGGATGGCTGATTTTGCATCATCCCAGTGTGATGAGCCCAGGCTCGGAAGGAGATTATATGGCTGGAGATGCATTCCTTCGTCGTTTCCATCGGAGGAGCTGGTCGCATACTGGTGTCCCGGTTTGTAGAAAGGTTTTATCCCGTCTTCAGGGTTGGGAGCTCACCAAAGTTGGTCCCATCTATTTGGGTTTTGAGGCCAACGAAGATTTAAGAGACCTGGGCGAAGGTACCACCACTCTGCCTCAATGGGGATTCCGCTGGTTACAAAGTATCCGGCCGTCCCATCTGGTGTACCGGAACAGGAATCAGTGCTACCTGGAACCATACTTGCCGAGCCGCTTTGCGCGGCAATTTGGTTATGCTCAGATGATGTTGGATAACCCCAGTAATACCCTGGGGTATGTTGGAAGTTTGTTGGATGGTGCACGAGCTTGGCATTACTATAATGTCGGATGTACCGGAGCTCATTTTACGTTGCCCATCCCCGATCCGCGGCCGCCCATTCTTTACTCGACCGCCAAATTTTACTGTGTTATGGCTGCCCCGTCCTCCGGATATGACAGGGAGACCAGCCTTATCGCAGGCACCCAGTTAGCAGCGACTGGGGATACGCCAGTGAAGGCCCGGCCGCATCGTCCGTCAGGGGTGGGTCAACGGAGTGCCCCCTCCGTATCACAAGCAGAACCTTCTGGCGATCGATCGAAATGATGTGCAGATACAGGGGCTGAATCTCTTGTGTCGAAGAAGCAGAAGAAGGCATCGTTACCGACGGTGTCATCGGATTCGGCGTCCGAAGAGGTAAGGACATCCTACTAAATCTGATTTTGGTTCCGCCACTGACGAGGCCTGATCTCCTTTTGTAGGAGCCGTTAAAAAGAAAACCTCGTACCCCAAAGTCGGGTGGGAGTAGGCGAGAAGAGATGGCGAGCTCGCCTGGAGTGCGTATCCTGCCGACAATGATGTCTCTCATGGAGGAAGATCCGGAGGATACTATCATCGTGGAGGTTCCAGTATCCCCGGGTTATGTCAGGAGGGACCCTGAGGGTGCAGCAGCTTCCGAGGTGACGAAGGCCACAGTGGAGGCTTCACATATCGAAGGTTTAGCAAGTGCACAGCTTCCAGGTGATGAAGAGGAATGGAGTTCATCATCTTCCGATGACATCGCTCCGGAGCTGCAGGAGTCTGTTGCGGGGGCAGCAGAAGTAGTGAGGATAGAGGAGAGGGTTGATTCCCCTCCTTGTCATGATGAGGGGATGTCGGCTGAATCATTGCCAAATCCTTCCTTGGCTTCAACCATGGACATAGAGATGGCTACCGATCAGGCGGTAGCGACAGATTCTGTCCCTGTAGAAGGACTTGAGAAGAATGAGACCCTTCTGCCGGTCTTGTCTCCTGGGGCTGGCCAGGAGATAAATGTTGATCTCCCCGTTTTGCCGGGGGAGGTAGCTGATGCTGATAGAATGTCGGGGGTAGAAGAGGTGGCCGTTGACGTCGGTGATGTCTCCGGGCTTGAGAAGGGTAAGGGTGTGGAACCCTCTGCTGCTCCTTCCACTTGGGGTACTATCACGACGCATGTGCCGGCTCCTTCTGTTCCTTCGGTACCTCGGGCTAGCAGTCTGGCCCCTGTTGATGAAGAGCCTATTGCTGCCGAGGTTCAAACCTCTCAGATCGAGGTTGGCGGATCTTCCTCCGGTCCGCAAACTGTAGTAGCTCCCCCAACTCCTGCTATGACGCCGCAGGTGCTGGCGGATGCCGACGAGTATGTGAAGTTCCTCGTCGAGGGAGTGTACAAAATGCTGGAGAAAGGAGTATCTACAGTGATGGATGGCAAGGGGAGCTTTGCGACAGCAAAAGCTTTGGCAATGCCTTGTATCGAGCTGATCCGCATTCACCAAGGCCATGACCATATGGCCGAAATTCTGGAGGTTTCGGTGATTGAGCTGGACGAGCGGCTCGCGAAACTGCAGCGCATCCAACAAAATGACCTCTCTGTCTTGATAGATGCAGAGATAGAAAAGTTGATTGCTGAAATTGATGCTTCCCATCGGGCCGATATGAGCAGTTGGGAGCGTGAAGTGGCTGGGACTGAGGCTGCGGCGGAGCAGTTGTCTCGATCTATGGAGAGGACGACGGAGAAGCGGGCTGCTGTGGACGCTAACATCGCAGAGGTTGATGCTCAGATGCGCCGTCTTGAAGACCAGCGGGCCCAACTTCAACTAGAAGCTGATCGTGTCCTGGCTGAACACGTGGCATTCAAGCAGGAGGAAGCGACTCTTACTCAGCGGACCCTTGCTTTGGCTCAACAGCGACGACAGCTTGATGAGAAGTATGAGAGTAAAACTTCTGCTGAGGCTGTCGAATTAATGCGTCAAGAAGCCGAGCTGCGAGTCCAGGCGACTGTGGAAACTCACATTGCTGACCTGAGACGTCGAGTCAGAGAGCTTTCATCCCATCCTGGAGAGGATCGGGGACTGTAGCTTCTCTTCTTTTTATGTGTTTTTGCAACTCTTGCTGGGGAAATAGCGTATTTCTGTACTCCCTTCTTTGAAAAATAAAGAAATACACTATCTTTTTTTTTTGTGATGTGTTCATTTTTGATCTCATGAACTTGATGATTTATGTGGACCTATTATCTTTTGCGCACCTTAGTTTTTTAGGTACAGATAATAAGTTTGAAGGAACCAACATGTTTGCTCAGAGGTAATGTGGACATGGCAATCATTAGGTTCAAATGATAGAATCTTCCTACTCAGAGGTATTTATGGACATGGTAGGAATGATCCTGGGGGATACGCTGAACAACTCAGAGGTAATGTGGACATGGAAGTTCTGCGATCAATGTACGACAACACAGGAGTTGTTTGTACGGGATGTTTACTCAGAGGTAATGTGGACGTGGTAAACATGAAGGATAGCGTAAGCTCACGAAATGTAAGGTTTCGCTTTGTAGGATGTAGAGAGACAACTCAGAGGTAATGTGGACGTGGTTATCTTTCTACGGAAGGATGCCACGGAACAGCTGGGTTCCGAAAGCGATTGATTTTGTGAAAAGAGGTTGTTTAGGGAAATACATGTCTTGGAGGATGTCAAGAATAGTACTTCTTTAGGAACTTGCCGTTGATGGGCATCATGAACAAGTCCCCATTGGGTTTGGCGAGCCGGTAAGCACCGTTTGAGTATACCGTCTCAATGATGAAGGGTCCTTCCCATTTGGGCTCGAACTTCCCTGGTGTCTTGTGAGTTAACACCATTGGCCTTCTGACTGCTAAAACCAGGTCGCCAACTTGGAAAGTTCTTTGCTTGACCTTCTTGTTGAAAGCCTGTGATATACAGGCTTGGTAAAGTTCAATGCGTTGTTGAGCTAGGAGACGCTTTTCGTCAAGTGCCTCCAGTTCCCGCAGACGACGACGTTGATTGTCTTCTTCTGTGAGATCGTTTGTGATTGCCACGCGGAGCGAAGGTATCTGTATCTCGAGAGGCAGTACTGCTTCGCTCCCGTAGACCAGGAAGAATGGAGTATTGCCTGTTGGGGTCCGTACCGTTGTGCGGTAGGCCCAAAGGCATTCGCCAAGCTTTTCGTCCCAGTCGCGTTTGTTGGATGACACGACCTTTTTGAGTAGCCTGACGATAGTTTTGTTGAACGCCTCGGCCAATCCGTTTGCTGCCGGATTGTAGGCGGTTGAGGCCACATTCTGAATACGATTCTTGTCACAGAACCTGCTGAAAATGTGGCTGATAAACTGAGGACCATTGTCATGGATGATCCGCCGGGGTACTCCGAAACGGTAAATGACATGGTGTTTGATAAAGCTGACCACCCTGGAGCTTTTTACTTCCGCTAGTGGGACTGCTTCCGCCCATTTGGAGAAGTAATCAGTGATGGCCAGGATGAAACGATGTCCTCTTGATGAAGGAGGGGTGATTGGTCCTACAATGTCCATGCCCCAGGCTTCGAATGGCCAGGAGACGACTGTAGGATGTAGAGGTTCAGACGGTGTATGTATGAAGTCTGCATGAAGTTGGCATGCATGGCACTTCTTAGCATATTCCACTGCGTCGGCGGCCATGGTTGGCCAGTAGTAGCCCATACGTCGCAGTCGATCTTGCAACTTATGACCGGGTTGATGAGCTCCACAAGTTCCGTCGTAAGCTTCTTGAAGAGCCTCGGTTGCTTCTTCGTTAGACAGGCATCGAAGGAGAAGCCCGTCGAAGGAGCGTCCGTACAGCGTTTTAGTGGCTGTATCGTTGTAGAATCGAAGAGAGCGTCTCCTGACTGAGACGGCTTCCTTCGGGTCCTCTGGAAGGATTCCGTAGACAGCGAAGTCGATGAACGGGAACCTCCAGTCTCGGACATTAACCCCAGTGTTTGTCGGCATGGCGTGAGCCATTTGCAAACATAGGTTGTTTCTGGGACAAATCAGGTCTCGGCCAGTCACCGTAACATAATGTTGAGTCCCAAGGGGCGCGGCCAATGAGGCTGCAAGGCCAGCCAGAGCGTCAGCCTCCAAGTTTTGTAGGCGGGGTACATGTTCGATGAAGAACCCAGTGAAGGTTGAAATGCTGTTCAATGCAACTTCATGGTAAGGGATCAAATCTTCATGGCGAACCTCGTATTGCCCCCGAATCTGGTTTACGACGAGTTTCGAGTCACCGTAGGCTTCCAGATGATCCACCCCCAGCTGTTGTGCTAGCTGGAGTCCCATGACGAGTGCATTGTACTCAGCAACATTGTTGGAGCACGGCTTCGAAAAGGAGTATGCGCGCTGGATGACCAGCTGATCGGGGGAGACTAAGACTACCCCCACTCCTGCTATAATTTGGCCGTTGGGGCCCGTTCTTGAAGCGCCATCGAAGAACATCCGCCAAACGGGGCTTCCTTCAGTGACGTTTGATTCTTGGACTTCATCCGGGATATCTTCATAGAGTTTTGAAGATTCTGGGATGGGGTGTGCAGCTAAAAAGTCAGCCAGAGCCTGACCCTTGACCGCCTTCTGTGGGACAAACACCATGTTGTATGGCGTTAGTAGGATCGCCCATGTAGCCAGCCGGGAGTTTAATGACCCTGGCTTCGTCATGAGAACTCTGAGCGGATTGACTCGGGAGATGACGTGAATTGTCTGGCCCGAGACGTAATGACGAGTCTTCTGAATGGCAAACACCAAAGCCAAGCACTCCTTTTCAACGGGGTTGTACCGGTGTTCGGCCCCGATGAGTGTTCGACTGAGGTAGTAGATTGCTTGCTCGTAGCCTGTATTGCTGTTTTGAGCGAGTAAAGCGCCGAGGGAATGATCCATGGCACGGACGTAGAGGAGGAAGGGTTTGCCGGCGACAGGTGCCACTAGGACTGGCGGGCTTGTCAAGTAAGCCTTGATGTCGTCGAAAGCCTTTTGGCACTCCTCTGTCCAGACGTAAGAGACTCCCTTCTTCATGAGCTGAGTAAAGGGTTGACATTTACCGGAGAGGTTTGCTATGAACCTCCGGATGTATGCCAGACGTCCCTGTAAGCCCCGAAGTTCTCGAAGGTTCTTCGGAGGGTCCATGTTGAGGATGGCTTTAGTCTTCTCGGGATCGACATGAATGCCTTTTGCCGTGATGACAAAGCCCAAGAATTTGCCGCTAGAAACCCCCAGGAAGGATTTAGCGGGGTTCATTTTGAGTTGATGTGCCCGCATGAGATCGAAGACCGTCTTCAGGTCTTGTAGGTGATCTCTTTTGAGGCGGCTCTTGACTGCGATGTCGTCAACATAGCACTCAACTGTCTTGCGAAGATGTTGACGGAAGATGGTGCTCATAGCTCGCTGGTACGTTGCACCGGCGTTCTTCAAGCCGAAGGGCATTACTGTGTAGCAGAAAACACCTTTCGGAGTCCTGAATGACGTGTGTTTTGCGTCATCGGGGAACATCTTGATTTGATTGTAGCCTGAATACCCGTCCATGAAGGACATGCGTTCAAAGCCATATGTGTTGTCGATCATTACATCGGTGATTGGGAGTGGGAATTCATCCTTCGGGCAAGCAGAGTTGAGATCCCTGAAGTCGATACAGACTCGTATCTTCCCGTTCTTCTTGGTAACAGGGACGACGTTGGCTACCCAGTCCGGGTGTTATTCCTCACGGATGAAGCCACTGGTCAAGAGCTTGTCCACCTCCTGGTCGATGGCGTTCATGATGTCCGGGCGGAAGCGTCGCTGTTGTTGTTTGATAGGTTTGACATCTGGTAAGATGTTCAACCTATGCATCGCGATCTGTGGATCGAGACCCGGCATGTCTTCGTAGCTCCAGGCGAAGACGTCGATATACTCCTTAGCCAGTTGGACTAAAGATTCTCGGTCTTCTCCTTCCAAGCTTTTGCTGATAAAGATGGGTTTAGAAGAAGACCCATCCCCGAGGTCGATCTGCTCGACTTCGTCTTCGGTGGGAGGTTCTCGTAACTCAAAACGAGACTCCCATTGTTCTCCTAGGCGTTGAGCCCAGGGTTCTTCTTCGAAGGGTTCCGGCGGTTGGTCCTCGCCTTCATCCTTCTGAGGTTGCACCGATGTCATGTTAGCTGACAGCACTTTCCTGAAGACTGATCCGATACTGGTATCGGAATCCCACGTCGATGCTTCAGACGAGTGGGAATGTTCTATGTCTTCTGCGTCTGAACTCTCTGGAGTTGATGGCGGCGTGACATAGCCTAACCCCCGTCGAGTCCGATTATAGTAATCCTGTGGCTTTCCATTGGGCATCGAAAGCCGGACAGGGAGATGCCGACCCTTGCCGTAGTTTAGGCCTTTATTGCTTTTCAGGTCGTAGCCCATCTTTTGGATGATGTGCTTAGCCGCATCCGTGTATCGATAGACTTGTACTCTGCCGGTATCAGGTTCGGGCTCGATTGACGGGAGGTTTCGACGACGCTCGATTTTGCCCGAGATGATGGTGCCTTCGTCTCGGCTTCGTGGAGGGACTATGAAGACTCCTTGAGACGGGACTATTTGATTGTGGTAGACGGTCGTTACTTGTGTTTGCAACGACCGTAGAGCGTTGTCTAATGTATACATGGCATTCCAGTGTGGAAGACAAGAATAATTGAAAGACACTCTATTATTGATAAAGTACGAGATTTTATCCCGTGGGATTACATTGTCGAAGGAGGGTGCGTCTACATCAGCAGAGATATATTCGCCAAGCTCCTCATCTGTAAGCACTGGGGCCGGATCAGGAGAGTCCTCCACCGCTCTGACTTTGGGGTCTGAGAGGGTTATGTGAGCCCTCTCCGGCATCTTGGATGACTGCGGCGGCTTGCCTTTAAGACGCACCTTGAGGGGTGCCTCAGTTGCGCCTTCGATGAGTGGCGCCTTCCCTTGTAATTTTACCACCAAGGGAGCCGCTGTTTGTGGTGGCTTCCCCTTGAGGCTTATCTTCAGGGGAGCTTCGCGAGCTGGCGCTTTTCCTGATAGCTTGATGCTCATTGGAGGCGCCTTCTGGGGTGGTCTCCCCTTCAGACGGATTTTCAAGGGGGCATCAGGAGTCACTTCGGGCTCCAAGTCCGGCTCTGTTGCCGTCTCTGCTTCATCATCGGCGTCGTTGGCTTCCTCCTCGTCAAGTGGCTTGTACAAGTCGGAATCGGTGAAGTAGGCCTCAATCCCTTTGAAGGGATCGATATCTGCAAACTCCGTCCGGATGACGCCGTTGGTGGATACATATTTCATGCATTGGTGGAGCGTGGAGGGCACCACTGTCACGACCCGCTACCCAAATTGTTGGGCCAGGCCGAGGCATGCCCAGCCTACGCTGAGATAAAACGTAGTAAGCTGTTCTAAAGACAACAGGATAAGACTAAATGTGCTAACAGTTCTATAAGTGAAGAAGAACCATAAATGCTCCAAACACAAAAGTCGTCGTATATAATAAGATGTCCAAGTACAAGTAAACTGAAATGTAAAACTGGATACATGTCCAGTTACAAAATGATATAGCCTAATACATGTCTCAAAAGTCTAAGTAAGCAAAAGACATCTAGGCGAGATTTCCCGCAGGAACATCCTCGTAAAGCAGAGCCGGGTCCTCGGCAGTAACACCATAGTAAGAGTCGCAGAGTAACTCCTCCTCAGTAAGGACACCTACAACGTTATCCTGTCAGGACGGGAGCAAGTACTAAATCTAGCAAACTAGCATATGAAACATGGAAATGAACATGAGAATGAGCATGTGAGGAATAACTGGAAAGCATGGTATCACAGAGTCTATCATGGCAAGGACACATATGTCATAGAGACAGATGCATATGTAATATTTAAAACTGTAGTAGGTACGTGATCGGGCAATAGATGTACAATGTGCTAGGGGCACATAATAAAATGTACTTCCGTACAAGTGAAACGGCGACAGATGTACATACGTACAAATCCGCGTTGAGATAAAGCCTACGACAAGGTATGCATATAAAATGCGACCTTGCTCGGTACATACGTACGGGAGAAGGGGGCATAATCACGTACACTACTAACAGTTTCCCCATAACCCATATTCTAATCATGTGAGAGATACATCAAGACTGTTCTAAGCATGGTAGTAATAGAAAGTACAACATGTGACGTTTTAACTTGCTACCCCAAGGATCAGCATTTTAACATGGTGGGTTTTGCAGTTCATTTATGTAACAACATGTAAAGTTCGTAAAAAGTACTTGCCTCTAGCAAAGCAAAACAAAACAAGCTGCGATAACGATGCTATGGATGTCCAGTAACTCGTCACTGTAAAAGTAAATACAACAACTTAGTTTTACACTAAGCTAAAACACTAGGACACTATTCTGGTAAAACACGACTTGTGATTGGGCACCTAGCCAAAATGATGACTTGGACTAGGAGACCAATGTGGGGGTGACACACTATGTTAACTAACATTCCAGGGTCTTTACACTAGTGAGGGATGGGGTTTAATACGGCTAAAACTTGAAATAACGCAGAAAGCTACAAGTCGTAATTAACCAATAAATAAATCAGAAGATCATTTTGTTCTAACAATTTTAGAGATAGGCAAAAAGCCTAGTTTTTCATAAAACAAAGTACCAAAACGATCCTTGCTAATTATAGAAATTTATTATAATTTTTCTGGAATTTATTATCCAGTACAAATATTTTATAAAAATCAGTTTTCCTAAGTATACAGAAAGTGAGTTTTGGTTTCATATGCCAAACTAGTGGCAAAATAGTAAATTAATTACTACAAAAATTATACTAAATTAGCCAACTTAACAAAGTATCTAAAAACTATTTTTCTATAATTTTAGCAACACTCTAAGTATTTTTAGAAATTCAAAAACAGCTATGTACATAATAATTAATTATCTGCGTATTTTGCCCATGTATATAATTTGAACCAAAGTTCAAATACAGGACCCAAGGCCATGAATCAAGTCCAATATGACTTGAACAGGTCTTGAATGTGTGAAAACACATTTGAGCCCAAATACCCATGCTAGGCTTGGACATCAAATGGTTGCAGTAATTTAAATACAATAAAATATAAGTTGGTAATAGTCAAAATAAATATTATTATTTTAATAAGGTAAAGTTTTACATAGTGAAAAATCTAAATATATGTGTTAAAAGTATATATATATTTTTGTAAGGAAAATACTTAATTTATAAAGTATATATATATATAATAATATATATACATACACAAGAAAATATATATATACATATACATATGTGTACATATATATATATATAAACACTAACATATATACATATAATTTACTAACCATAAATATATACATATATACATACATACTGTTTAAAACAGTATATATATACCTATATACTAATACATACATATATATATATATATACATATATATATATATATATATATATATAAAAACAGTAAAAGAAAAAGAAAAGAAAAAGAAAAAGAAAAAGAAACTGAAACAGGGGGGCTCGAACCCTGTCCAGAGAAGCGCGGGGGGGGGGGGGGGTTTTAATTGTTCGGGCTGGCCAGTGGGTCAGCCCGCTAAGTCTGTTAGGGTTAGGTTTTAGTTAAAATTATTTAGTACAGAAATTAAATGGGTTTTTACCCGTTAAGCAAAGCCCAACCCGTTAATCTATTTCACAGTTCGTCTCGTGTCCATACAGTCCAGGACACGAGAAGTTGGAATCTGACACAGAGTCGACGTGTCCGTGCCCAGTACGACACGTACGACTCGGCTAACGCGTGTCCAGCACCACAGTTGAGTCCCCCGTGTCTAGGCGAGTCTCGTGTCTCAGTTTGAGACACGTACGACACAGAGGGAAGAGAGTTACCCACGTGTCCGGCGGAGAAGAAGGGTTTCGAGAGGGCGAACGGGCGGAGGAGACGTCGACGTCGTGGCGCTTGGGCGGCGCTGCGTCCAGCACGTCAGGGCGAACCGATTGGTGGTGGTGGTTCACGGCGAGGTCGTCGGGATGGGGAGAACGGGGTTCGTCGGAGCTAGGGTTCCGGCGAGGGTGATTGGGGAAGAAGAGGGTCAGGACGGGGTCGTGGTGGTCGGGGGAAGTGGTAGCTAGGTCGGGGGAGACGAGGGGAGTTTAAATAGGGTCTTAGGTCGGTCGGGGGGCAGCCGGATTCGGCGGGGGCAGCGTAGGTCGGTCGTCGGGGCAGCGTCGAGTCAGGGGAGAGAGAGTGTGACGGGGGGGTTTGGTAAATTACACTAGGGCCCCTAGAAACTTAGGATTTACAAATAGGTCCAAATCAGTAGTAAATGCAATTAATAATTTGCATAAAAGAATTAAAACAAATTCTAAATTGCAGACTGCTATAATAACAATTCAGTTAATTACATATTGATATTAAAACAATTCTAAAAATTACAAAATGATATTAAAACATTTGAATAAATTACAAATTGATATTTTTAATATATAAAACTCATTTAAAATTATTTAAAAATTCTAGAAAAATTCCTAAAAATCCTAATAAATATTTTAAGGCTATAAATGACATTAAAAATTAATTTGCACTAATTAAAATGAATTTGAAAAATTAGGGGCTTACAACCACCATGTACTCATGTAACCATGGTCGTCCGAGTAAGATGTTGTAGTTGACCTCGGCATCCACCACATAACAAGTCACCTCAGTTTTGAGGCTGCCGATGTGACACTTCAGCCGGATCTTGCCCAGTGGCTCGCTCTTGCTGGCGTTGAAGCCGCTGATGGTCGTATTGGAGGGCGCCAGCCGGTACATTGGGATCCCCAGCTTTGATAGCAGCGCCTTTGGAATGATGCTTAGGGAGGACCCCGGATCGATCTGAATCCTGCTCACCTTTACCGAACCGATGTACCCTGACTGAGAAAGGATTCGGCATCCTTCAGAGCTTCGCAGAGAGCTTCTCGGGAGTCCTTGGAGAGATGCAGGAGCTCGAACAAAGACAGGCGTGCAGGAGTACTGGCCAGTTGTGCCAGAATGTCAAAATTGTGGGGCTTGGCTAGCCCCGAAGCATTTTCTTTCCGCAGAGGTCTGTCAAAACGGGCCTCCACTTGCTTTTGTTTATTGGCTGCTGAGGGCTTGGATGGACCCTCCTCAGGGATGGTGCCAGGAGGCACCACTTCGGCGGCAGCTTCACCGGGCTGGGAGTTCTGTTGTGCACGCGTCTGCACAGGAAGCGCCTCTTCCGTTGAAGAAGAGACCGTGCGGCAAGACTTGATCTTCCTGCCTTTTGCTTTGGAGGTAGGGCGTACCTCCGGTTGAGTTACCTCGGAGACGAGGTCAGGGTGAACCCAGAGGACCTCTTCTCGAGATGTGGTGAGTGGGACAAGTCTACTCACATTGTCACGGGTGGGTGGCAAATTCACCACCTCCATTGTCGCCTTAGGGATGGGGACGACGCCATCTTGTGTGGTAGTCGGCGGCAAGGTGCCGAACTGAAGTGACACCACATTAGCTGACACCGTCTTCTCTTCGTAGTCGACGGAGATTACATCCGCATTGATCATGCGCTGGATGTAATTTTTGAGGACGTAGCAGTCCTTAGTCGGGTGTCCGACAAACCGATGGTAGTGACAGTACCTCGGGTTGTCCACTTTTCCGACTTCATCGGGCCGTTTCGGGTCCGGAAGTTTGATCTTGTCACCCTGCTTCAGTATCTCAAAGAGTTGCAGGGTGTCGTCATCATTGAATGAATACACCTCCTTGGGTCTTGGTGCCAGTAGAGGCTTTTGAGTAGGCGCAGATGCGCCCTTCGAGGCATTAACAGTCAATGCATGTTTTCTCTTTGTTTCTCGTCCGGAGTTGTTGGTTGCGGACTTTTTTCCCTTATCGTCAAAGACGGGGAAGCTAACATCCAGAAGACGTGCATTGGCCGCCTTCTTCTCTGCAGCTTCAGCTTCAATGATTAGGGAGCTCCAGTCGGGAGGGGGAGTAGAGTTAAGCCAGAGCTTTACTGCAGGCAGCATGTTCATACTGCAAGCGGAGAGAAGCGCATGTTCTGGCATGCCTGGAGGTAGCCTGAAGCAGGCCTGACGGAAGCGTTCGATGAATGCCCGAACCGTTTCCTTGTCCTTCTGGCGTATCTCAATAAGAGACGCCATCGTCATGTCCTTCCCACCGTCGTAGAAGCGGTCGAAGAAGAGGCGTGTCAGGTCGTCGAAGGACGATATGGAATGATCGGGGAGGCTGCAGTACCAGTCATACGCCACCCCTTTCAGGGCCCCAACAAAGATGCTGGTGAGGAGCGCGTCCTCCTTTGGAAGATGCCATGTCTGCGACTGAAAGTACGTCAGGTACCGTCGTGGAGAGTCCTTCCCGTCATACGGCGTGAGTGTTTGTGGTTTATACTTTGGGGGATAAACCACCTTGTTCCACTCAAGGGGATAAGGCTGGGGAATGCCCATCTTCTGGCGCTTCTCCTGCCTGTTCTTGGACTCGAAGCGCTCCCGCAGATCTTTGATCATTTCGACCACATCCTCCGTGGATCTAGGAGTCTGGGAAGGAGGTACCACCTGGAGTGGAGCATTTGAGGGCTCCGACGTCCGGAGTGCTTCTGTGTCTGAGGGTGTCCGTTGGAGGGGCACACTCGACTCTCCATTGGCTCCTGGGTCGGGACCATTTGAAGGTGTCCTGATCAAGGCCGACCGCATCTCAAACACTGCTTGAGTCAGTGCTTGCATTGAGGCAGAGAGGGTTTTGAGTCCTCTCTCTAGCGAGTCTATACGCTGGACAATGTTCTGTGGCGGCGCATCAGTCTCAAGATCACCCCCGGTCATGTATACTGTCATGACACGGCCGGAAGTGAATGGATTAGTTGAGGCTTCGCTCTCAGCCTCGCTCTCATGTGGGAGAGTCACTTCTCCTGGTGTTTGGCCACCCCCAGCCACATTCTGGAGTTCGTCTTCGACAGGCACATCTGTAAGGGCCTGACTGCCCTCAGCTCTGTCTTGAAGGGCCTCTTCGTTTTCAGCACTACCCCCGGCGATGTCCTGGAGGACATCGTCCTTTTAAGGGGCTTCAGGGAGGCCATCTTCGCCTTGATGAAGATCCGCCGCAGCTGTGCTTTGGACATCTTCGTCTTCGGAAGGAGGCTCGACAAGGGTCTGGCTACCCCCAGCTTCCTCCAAGGACTTCTTCCTCGACCGAGTGCCTTCGAACACTCCAGAGGTCGTGACAGCTGCCTTGGCAGTCGTCTTCCGGACAGATGAGGAATTGGAGATCACGTTGCATGACGCAATCTTTAGTTCCTCTTCTGCTGACACCTTCGTCCCAAGGCGATGTCGGAGGGGTGTCGATGATTGTAGCTGTTGGAAGACCGACTGCTTTGGCGGTACTGCCGTCTTACAACAGCAGTTGATGGTGACCACTGCACAAGTGTGCCCCGCGAGAGGCGCATCGTGCTTGTTGGTCAACTCTCCTGACCGGCGCTTGTGAGTGATCACGTTGTGCAAGTCGTTGGAGGAGAGTGCTACCCTCACACCCCTCTCAGGCGCATGGCAGGGCCAAGCGCCGGGGTGGTCGGGTGAGTGCTGCGCCCCCTGATCTAATACCAAGCAGGCATCACGATCAGTAGTGGGGGAACCACAGCATTTGAAGTGACTTGAACGGACCTCGAACGTACAACCAGAGGAGGTGCGGGAGTTCAAGACCACAGAGTTTGCCTCTCTCGGCTTGGTTGTGCACGCAGTGAATGCGCTCAAGCGAGATGAGGACTTTGAAGGTCGACTCGTTGTCAGTACAGAAGCACTTGAGTCAACCTTGTACAGCTTGCCATCGGCAGCACGCGTGATTGTAAGCGCGTGCCTCTGGCCGGCTGCTGGCATAGCACGTTTGTGGCGCATGGCCCGTGCCGCCTTGGATTTCTTCGTACCAGCCCGCTGGGGCACAAGTACTCAGCATCCAAATTCTCCTCGCCGTTACAGCGAGTGAGTCTGTCAAAGACAGAGGCTCTTTGTGGCGCATCAGAAGTAATACGCGGGGCATTGGCTGCGCCCCTGCTCCGTCGACGTATCTTCCTCGCCTGAGAGGAAGATGGCTGGGGAACGTGGTCAGCCACACGCTTCCCCGAGAGATGCGCTGCATCAGCGGGCGCACCTTGACTGCTGAGGACGTCAGCAGGAAGGGAAGGCTGGACGGGCGCATCCCCTTCAACGGTGGTGCCCGAGGCGTCGACTTTGCGCACCCAGACTGCGCGGGTCTTCTTCGGCTTCGACAGCCGCTTCGAAGGACTCGCACTTCCTTCAGAAATGAACTCCTCGTACGCCTGTTGATTGAGGCGCACTACCAGCGTCTTGTGGGAGGAGCCCACCTTCACGTCGTCGGCCTGTGACACGACCTTCTCGGTAGAGGAAAAAGAAGTCCCCAGCAGAGTCGCCAGCTTGTTTGCCATTAAAATTGTTTTGATTGAAATCTTAATACAAACAGAACAGTGATACAATATAGGACTTAGATGTAGTCCTAGGAGTACACTTTTGTTTAAGCTGGATCCTTAGTGCCAATGGAGCGAGTGGTAATGCGTTGACTCCGTTGACCGGCTGACGGCGGTTATCGGTTCTCTGAAGGTGTTGATTGCTCTGGGTGCTGGAGCTTGCTGAGAGGAGGAAGACGTTGAGTGTCTAGAACTACCTCTCCGGTGATTCTCTGTGAGTCTTGTGTTCTGAGTCTCCGTGTCTCTGCCTGTGTGTGAAGGAGATGATCCTTCTATTTATAGTTTTGCAGGCTGGCTGCTCATGCGCGCATGCAGGATGCGCCGGTGTGGCGATGCCACGTGGAGGTTGCTGATGGAGGCGCACGGATGCTACGCCCTGATCGAGGGGGAGAACTCTTCATACTGCTGTTGTGAGCTGGCACGTAGCAGAAGAGAAGATCTTTCCGTTGCTGAAATCTTGGACGAGTTGAGTCAAAGGACACGTGTCATCGACCCATGGTTCGAAGATCTCGGATTTGGTGGAGAGGAGTGATCTGGTGGGCCGCGCCTTGGATTGGGCGCAGGAGGAGGCTGCGGCTCATAACTTTTAGGAGTTACAAACCATTTGGGGCGCATGGCTTTTGAGGCGCATGCAGGCGACTTTCCTTCTGTCTTTCGGGATCAGAGAGCAGTCTGAGGCGCATGGCTTTTGAGGCGCATGCTGATTTGGACGCATGGCCGTAGAGGCGCATGCTGATTTGGACGCATGGCCGTAGAGACGCATGCTGATTTGGACGCATGGCCGTAGAGGCGCATGCTGATGGTGAAGTGGCCACGTGGCAGTAGCCGTCGAAACAAAGTCATGATGATGCTGACGTTGCCGACGCTTCGTTTTCTGAAAAGCTGTCAACTGTTCAGTCTTTGGGAGGTGTGCTGCCAACTCTGTCAGTTCAGCATTTAATGTTGGTGACGTTCGATGGACAGCTGAGTGGGCGCGTCGGTTGGCGTTCCACTCGGTATGGAGATATGTGGGGGCGCACCTTCTGTAATGCGCCGAGTACTGTAGGGCGCGTCTGTGTGATGCGCCTGATGCCGAAGGGCGCGTCCGTGCGATGCGCTATCTGGCTGGCGCATCGGACATGTCTTTTAATGATGCGGCTGTCTCGCTCTTCGAGTGCTATAAATAGCCGTTTTGAATTCGAGGCATCCGGTTCATCCATTTAATGTAAATTCATTGCACGGAATTCGGAGGGCCATCCACTTGGCGCGTGGGTTTGATCTGCCCGGCCTATAAATAGTGGCATGGAGAGAAGGTTTGCTTCTCATTCCCTCACGTACTTCCAACATGAACTTGAACATGCGGGTGCATTCTGTTGACGAAGTGCTCCCGAGGGTGAAAATGAGACGCTGTGTTGTCTTTGATGCACTTGAAGGTGACTGTTACATCCAAAAGACGGAGTCGAGGGCTTCTGAGGCAGGCGGAAGGTGCCTGTTGCATCCAAAGATAGGGATGCTCGAGCCTCGTCTCCGTTATTCCGGAAGAGCCGTAGATCGGAATGGCGGTGCAAGGCTCTCTCTTCCTGCAAAGTGGGGTTTCCCCACTTTGATCGTGTCGAAAGCTGCTTCTTTAGCTGCGGTTTCGATCACGGTCTTCCTTCGGCTTTGGAGGCTCTTTCGAAGCCTCCCCTGGCCACAGCATTTGCGGTGCTCTTCTCTTCCTTGGTTCCAGCCAGAGGGTTAAATGCTTTGTTATCGAAGCATTTATCGGGCGAGCCTGGTTGGAAGAGCGGCACATAACTGGGCTCTGCTCGGCCAGGTGAGCCTGGCTGGAAGAATTTGGCTGAAGGGATGCACATAACTGAGCTGGATGCACATGACTGAGCTGCTGAAGATATGGTGGGATGCGCCTGGTTGGAGGCGCATGATGTCTGCTGTGCCTGATGACAGCGCATGGTGACTGGCGGCGCATGATGACTGCTGCGCCTAACTGGAGGCGCATGGTGGCCGTTGGCTATAGACTTAGGATCTTTCTTTTGTAGAAATTCTCCTTTGTACAACCTTTTCTAGACATGTAATAGACTTTTATATATAAATAAAAAGTCCTTCTTCGAATGTCTATACTTATTGACTTTGCTGTGAAGTTCTTCGTCTGTGTTCTGGCGCATGTAGTATCTGGCGCATGGGTTTTCTGTTTGTGAAATTCCATGCTTCTACAATAGCCATATATAAACTCCATAATAAATAGCAAAATGTGAATGTGCCTTGATGAGTGGTTGTGTTTAGCTTGTATAGCCTTGTGATTGGTGTGTGATTGTTAGACTAGGCTTGGTTAGGCCTAGTGAGACTTATTAGACTTGTTGGGCTAGGGCTTGACCTAGTTGACCTAGTTTGACCTAGACAGTTGACCAAGTTTGACTTAGAGTTGACTTTGACCTAGATTGGCCTAGAAAGCATGTAGATTGCATTGTAGCTTTCATTTTCCTTGTTTTAAATACATTATAACCCATACTGCTCTATTTAGGATATTGCGACTCCGGTACAGACATCTGATATTTTATTACTCTTTTCAGAGTAACAGGCGAGTACATTCTCTGATAGTTCTTTTATTTACTTGTCAATTACTGTACTTCAGTTCTAGTTAGCTGTATGTGATTCTCTGTTACAAACACGTATTATTATTTCTGAATCCATGTATGCGACACACATACTTACTTGTCTTACCTCTATTATTCGAATCATCATACGAATCACCATACGAATCACTATTCGAATCACCCTATTCGTATCTTCATATGTTGGTTGGACTTGTATTCGTCTTATGTGTTGGATTGTGGATTCATTTGTATTAGACTGGGCGGGGAAATACTGATTAGACATGTAGACATATCCTTCTATTCGAATCACCCCTCTGTGCATTATATTCGAACGATAGCCATCACATACTTCGCGAGTGTGTGGTGTGCCGTATTACCTACAGCCGTTTACATGTCGATCTCGGTATTTTAAAACACACTTGGAGAATTTATTCGAATCATTGTTTAATTATTATTCGAATCACTATTCGTATCACCTTATTCGAATCATTATTCGCATCATCTTATTCGAATCACCTTATTAGAACAATGATTAGAATCACATTCGACTCATCTTGTATTAGACTCACTTTGGGATTACACTCGACTTATATTGTACCATCTGAACTCATTATGTTACTCTAGTTCAGCTAGATCTTGTTTTACAGTCTTCTTTGCTATGATTCTTCTCTTGTTTAGTTATTTACTTTCCTTGTACTTTATCTATTTTCTTACCATCACCTGAACATAAAATGCCATATTCATCAATACAACTGTCTATAACTGTTTTATAGTTCTCTGTCATTTACTTGAGATTTTTTGATGAAATGTACTCGTTCCTGTCCTGACTGGACCTGTTGAAAATATTACAGATGATTGTCCTGAGGACATTTGCCCTACTTATCTTGGAGCAGGAGATGGCTTAGCTACCTTTGGCCTCGACACTCAGGATTGATCGGGAGACTAGCTAGTAGACTTGGTTTAGTTTTCATGTTTTAGAACTTGAATTGTAATAACTTAAGATTCGAGTTTGTATTTGAGTTTGTTTGAGATATTATTATTTAGTAGTTTATAAATGTTGTTATTTAGTTTTTAGTTATAAAATTCTGTGTTATCTTATCGTGCTTAGACTGTGATTGAGATTTCATTATATCTATACTTGTCCTCCGTTCGGAGTTGAGATATTGACAAGTACATTATATAATTGCGTGAGTTGTTGATTAGATAGTAACCTAGGACAGCGTTCTACCGCCGACACTGTGGCATAGGCTGGACGTACCCACTTCTCGTGCCCTTACTCTAGGGTGCGGGTCGTGACACGTTTTTAGTGGTGGCCCATGCAGGTCGAGTTTATGTAGTGGTATTCGAACTAGAGTATCACTACAGCCTGAGATAGGAACTAAGAAATAGGCTTAGTTGAGAGAGTGCTCAATCACAGTTAGGACTACTTGAGAAGATTCCTGGATGACCCTTGAGAATCTCATTTAAACTATCTCGAAATTCGATCCTGACAGTATCTGTCTACCTTCCTTGATTCATCGTTGAATTTGATTCTTGGTATTCTTTATTGACTTGATTTTCTACCAAGATAACATTATGGGCTAGGTTGCCTTTGTCATAGAATCTAGAGTCTTTTACTGCCATATCAGCTGGTTGGGCGATGAGATAGAGTTTGATTTTGGATATATTTCTCGGGTGTGGGAATTTAAAGTTTTCGCAGCCAAGCTAGCGGCAATACAAAAATTTTAAAATACCATGATTCTAGAGGTATATACATTAGTTGTGGACTCTATGGATTATCGTAGCCATACTTACTGGTGTGACGAGGATTCTGGTAACATGGTTCTGGATAGACGGGTATGATTATCAGATTACAGGATAGATACCATATAGATGGTGCCCTTGTATAATTGAGTGGAATATCAGGATGGATGTTACTTGAGTATCATGGATTAGATAGAGGGAGCTAGGCCACCTATAGCGCAGCACCGTGCCCCGCACCATCAGAGGGATATACCCCAGAGGGGCAGGGCTTTTGTGCTGACAGTCGAGTAGACCAACGCTATGGGTGACGGGTTAGCAGGTCTGTCTTTCATGTCCTTCTTTTTACTTTCATGTGTGATTTCCATTAGTACCTGCCAGGATATGATTGTGATATGCTAGATAGCATAGTTACCCTGTTCGAGACTGTGGAATCACGACCAGTAGGACAGAGTTTTGCATATTATCTTGACCTTGTTTGATTTGGGAGTTTGACCTAGGAGTAGTACGATCATCTTAATTTCGAGGACGAAATTCTTCTAAGGGGGGTAGACTTGTAACACCCAGTTTTCCAAATGAGGGTAATTTTGAACTTTTGTATTTTTAAATCATTTAATAATGATATTTAAGTCATGATATGATTTTTGGTAATTTTTAGTTATTTTTAAAACTATTTAATTGAGTAAAATGTGGAATTGGTGTTTTGCTAGTGTAACCTTAGTCATGCATGACCTAGAAGACTAATCATGACCAAGGAGACCTAATCATGTGTTTAGGATTTCAAATTTTTACATTTAAGCTTAGGGGTATTTTGGTCATTTTGACACTTTTGTGAAATTGTGATTTATATTAATTAAATATGTGTTAGTTACATTGTTGAGACTTGACCTAGAAGTTAGCCTAATCTAGATGTTAACCATGACCCTAGAAGCTAAGTTAGAGAGTTTCATTAAGTAATCACATTAGTGTAATATCTAGATATTATTAGGAAAGATATTTACTTTTGAGATATTTGTGAAAAGAAGCCTTAACCAATAGGAAGCCTTAGAATTTGTTGGAGAAACCTTAGCCAACCCTAATGTTTTCAACAGCCATCACACATTTTTCCTCCTATAAATGCAACACATTAATCATTTGCACCATTTTTAATTCATTTTATTTGCCTCCTTTGTGTTATTCCCTAAACTTCTCCCCAAATATCCAAATTAACTCCAATTTGAGTCAAATTTCTTGTATTGGAATCCCATACTGTTGAGGATGCTAAGGGGAGCTAGCTAGCAAGGTTGCACAAGCATTTGGCACCCCCAAGTGAAGAGGACACCCACCCCTATTCTAGGTTTTCATTGAGTTTTCACTCAATAGGTAAATGCCCTCATACATAGTTAAATTTCTGTTTTCTCTTCATGAATTCATGCATCTAGGTACCAGGGACCTATAGGCTGAGTTTGGTAGAAATTGGATTGGGTTTGGTGTCCGTATCGGACA
Source organism: Iris pallida (assembly GCA_029216955.1). NCBI lineage: Eukaryota > Viridiplantae > Streptophyta > Magnoliopsida > Asparagales > Iridaceae > Iris > Iris pallida. The sequence goes on from JANAVB010004800.1 coordinate 16,647,401, forward strand.
CGTATTTAGGTTTTATTGTAAGTGTTTGATGATTTGCCACTGTCAATTAAATGTTAATATTTTTGAAAACTAATTACACAATATTCTAGCCCTATAGGTGTAGATCACATAACCCTAGGACTGAGCACGATTTAGGCTCGTGTTCGTGTCCAAATTGGACACGAATACGCTGCACGACACTGTCGTGCAGTGTCCTGCTGCTCGACCACGTTTTCTCCGTGTCTGTGTCACTTAGACACGTGGAAATTGACACACAGCTGGGGGACATCACTGACATCCTACCTACAAAATTTCGTGGGACCTCGATGTGTGTGCACGTAGGAATTTGACTCGCACCGATCCTGTACTGTACTGTACGTACGGTTTTTACTCACTGATACGGGCTTCGTGTCGCCCCTGGACACGTCGTGGTGACGTGTCAGGGTGTCGAACGTGTAGCCCTATACTTGGGCTACATGTGGACACGAACACGTGGCTCCATGTGAGCTGTGTCGTGTCCACGAAGCATCGACATGTCTACACGACGCTGTCGCGTACAACTCAGTCTGTGTGTGTTTATTTTGAGTATTTTGATATCTGGACACTTCGTGTCCTATTATCTGGACACAATACAACCTGTATGACACCTTGCCATGTATAAGACACGATACCAACCATTAATTGTTAATATTAACATGTTTCTCATATTCAAATCCCTAATTCCCCATTTTTCTGATACGTTTTTTAAGTATCAGTGTTCTCTTCGATTTCAGATAATTAATTCCTGTTTAAGTGTTAATTTCACATGTTTAACATGTTAATTAGTTGCTACTTTTATATATTATATACTAGGATTTTGTTCCATGAGTTTTGTTGTGGGTTGATCGAGTTTGGGAGGAGTTTCAGTACAAGATCCTGAGAATTCCTGTCATACACACAAGACACTGAGTACACTTAGATATCCTATGATTTGTTTTTGGTTTTGAAATGGAACTTCATGTTTCAGTTATGTTAAAACTGAGATTACATTCAATGTATTAAACCTGGAATTTTCCATTTGGACTGAACTGCCTATATTTTTATCCTGAGAATCACACATACTCACACAACCTACACACACTGTTTGGAACTCTACAAAACCCCCACACACACATTTCAAAATCTGAGAAATGAGAACCTGAGATTTCCCTATAACCAAAATCCTGAAAACCTGAGATGCATGGCTGTCCTTTGTACAAACAATTGTCACACAATCCTGAGAATCCTGAGAACTTCATAATAACCTGAGAATATATAACCTGAATTTTGGGTTTGATTTTACAATGAAGTCCTGAGATTCTTATTAATAGTATAACCTGAGAATGGTCATAGTAGAAACCTGGTATGGGATAAAACTGAGATGTTGTACTCCCACACATACATATCACACATACACACACAAACTGGGAAACATGAAAACTGAGATTACCCATATTCATACCTGAGATAGTTCAGGATATGAAACCTGGACTAAGATAGGTTGGTGTGAGTTTTAGAGAGTTGGAATCAGTCCTATTGTTGTTCAGGCCTTGAGCTATCATTTTGTGCATTGCATTACCTACTGCACATTTCAGATATCAATGCATATTGTATTACATGAAATGTTTTCACTGTCTTCCTGAAATTTACACATAAAACACACTGTTAGAGTGGCATGTCTTGTCTCAGGAATTTCCTGAGATTAGTTACTGCATTCCCTAGTTTTTCCTCTTTCTTTCAGTCCTTAGGATACTACTTGGCAGTGGGTGGCTCATATTGTGTGTATTGGTGTGTGCACAAAGGGACTGAATTCCTAAGATAGTGACTGATTTCCTGTACAGCCTGAAAACTGAGATCCATATAGGTTTGGGGTTGCATGTGTAGCCTGGAAAACATGGTAGAAAACCTGAGAACCTATAAGTCCCATCCCTCTTATCACATCCACACACAAGTGCCTAACACACACACACCCATACCCATTATAACCATGTATGCAACTGTTTTCCTATTAAATTTTAGCTATCACACATTGTCACATTACCCACATGTTAGCACACACAATTGCACACACACAAGATTACATGTCCATATACACCTAGACACCCACAAGCACATGTACCTGTTTCCCTATGTATGATATATAATAATGTGATTATGGGAACATGTATGTCATGAAGGAAATGCTTGATAAATGAGATAATGGATGCATGTATGTACATAAAAGTTATGTATTATATAAATATATAGTTCATGAATGCCTAATATTGTAAGCTTAATATAGAGTGCCTAAGTTGAATACCTATATAATATACATTATATATATAATTTGTTGTGTTAGCATATTTTGATATGTAATTAACACATAGATAGTATAGCCTATGCCTTCCATTTCACCTCCATGTTCACACACATAACCTTACATGCTAGTTCCCTCTCTAACTTGCTCTCATTGTAGAATGTTGTAAATATATGAAATTACATATACATATAGCCATATATAAACTCCATGATAAATAGCAAAATGTGAATGTGCCTTGATGAGTGGTTGTGTTTAGCTTGTATAGCCTTGTGATTGGTGTGTGATTGTTAGACTAGGCTTGGTTAGGCCTAGTGAAACTTATTAGACTTGTTGGGCTAGGGCTTGACCTAGTTGACCTAGTTTGACCTAGACAGTTGACCAAGTTTGACTTAGAGTTGACTTTGACCTAGATTGGCCTAGAAAGCATGTAGATTGCATTGTAGCTTTCATTTTCCTTGTTTTAAATACATTATAACCCATACTGCTCTATTTAGGACATTGTGACTCCGGTGCAGACATCTGATATTTCATTACTCTTTTCAGAGTAACAGGCGAGTACATTCTCTGATAGTTCTTTCATTTACTTGTCAATTACTGTACTTCAGTTCTAGTTAGCTGTATATGATTCTCTGTTACAAACACGTATTATTATTTCTGAATCCATGTATGCGACACACATACTTACTTGTCTTACCTCTATTATTCGAATCATCATACGAATCACCATACGAATCACTATTCGAATCACCCTATTCGTATCTTCATATGTTGGTTGGACTTGTATTCGTCTTATGTGTTGGATTGTGGATTCATTTGTATTAGACTGGGCGGGGAAATACTGATTAGACATGTAGACATATCCCCCTATTCGAATCACCCCTTTGTGTATTATATTCGAACGATAGCCATCACATACTTCGCGAGTGTGTGGTGTGTCGTATTACCTACAGCCGTTTACATGTCGATCTCGGTATTTTAAAACACACTTGGAGAATTTATTCGAATCATTGTTTGATTATTATTCGAATCACTATTCGTATCACCTTATTCGAATCACTATTCGCATCATCTTATTCGAATCACCTTATTAGAACAATGATTAGAATCACATTCGACTCATCTTGTATTAGACTCACTTTGGGATTACACTCGACTTATATTGTACCATCTGAACTCATTATGTTACTCTAGTTCAGCTAGATCTTGTTTTACAGTCTTCTTTGCTATGATTCTTCTCTTGTTTAGTTATTTACTTTCCTTGTACTTTATCTGTTTTCTTACCATCACCTGAACATAAACTGCCATATTCATCAATACAACTGTCTATAACTGTTTTATAGTTCTCTGTCATTTACTTAGGATTTCTTGATGAAATGTACTCGTTCCTGTCCTGACTGGACCTGTTGAAAATATTACAGATGATTGTCCTGAGGACATTTGCCCTACTTATCTTGGAGCAGGAGATGGCTTAGCTACCTTTGGCCCCGACACTCAGGATTGATCGGGAGACTAGCTAGTAGACTTGGTTTAGTTTTCATGTATTAGAACTTGAATTGTAATAACTTGAGATTCGAGTTTGTATTTGAGTTTGTTTGAGATATTATTATTTAGTAGTTTATAAATGTTGTTATGTAGTTTTTAGTTGTAAACTTCTGTGTTATCTTATCGTGCTTAGACTGTGATTGAGATTTCATTATATCTATACTTGTCCTCCGTTCGGAGTTGAGATATTGACAAGTACATTATATAATTGCGTGAGTTGTTGATTAGATAGTAACCTAGGACAGCGTTCTACCGCCGACACTGCGGCGTAGGCTAGACGTACCCACTTCTCGTGCCCTTACTCTAGGGTGCGGGTCGTGACAGCTAGATCGAGAAAACAAATTGATTTGATTTGTATTTTGATTTTTGAAGGCCTTTGAGCATTTATGATTTATCGAGTTATAGCTATACATCTTTTTGGAAGGATATAAATTTGATTTGGAAAAGGATCATAAAATTTTAAATGTGGAAGTATGATTTACGATTGACCAAAATTTGAGAATGATTGATAAATTTTGGTAAAATATTTTTGAATTAAATTATGTCATATGATCTATGAATTATAAAGTTATTTAGATTTCGATTTTACAAGCCTTGATTATGGATATTTAAATTTTGGTAAAAAAAAATTTTGAAGAGTAGTTGTGACTTATTGGAAGCTAGATATACACATTTGAAGGATACAGAATTAAATTCGAGAGTTATTTAAATGTTCCATTTTGTAGTATGAATTTCGGATGATAAACTTATTTAAATGTTGAGTTTAAGATTTTGAAAAAAATTATTATTCGATTTGCGATATACAAGGGTTATTTTGAGATTGATTAGAAATTTAAATTGGATTAAACTTGACAGCCTAAGATGATTAGGAAATCTGGTGGAATATCTTGGAAATTTTATTGAGAAAATTTCGAGGAACTTTAAATTTTAGATTAGATCATATATTGGTAGAGGACCAAGGAGCAAGTAAGGTCACCCTAGTGAGATAGAAGTATTCCACATTAGATTGCCATACCACCTATGATTATGATATTGCATATACTCAAGTATAGTCAGTCATCGACCGAACCGATGAACATAGCTTTGACTTACTCGACCTTCCCTCAGATCTAGATCTTTATTCGTGACCATCTAATTGTTTGAAACTTCGAAATGATTGGAATCATTCCCTTGACCATACCCTTATCTATGAGACTATCTTTCCTCTAGAAAATGTGTCTCTAACTTATCTTAACTTGATCTACGAGATTTCCTAAATTATCTTTATTTCATGCTTTAACCTTTTATTTTGTGCATTAATTAGTACCTTATGAAAATCCACTTTCTATTTTGATCATTTGGCGTTCCCCATCGTGAATTTGATATTTGGAGCACAACACTAGACTTTTCCTTCCAACAAATTTTACATACAAGACCTAGACGAGCCCACCTTCATGTAGGTATATCACGTGCCACTAAAACACATCTCCTTGTACTCTATTTTCTTGATGTGACTTTGGGTCAAAAAGACTAAACTGTAACCTTTACCATGATATCGACTCTTGACCTCAGAAAGAGATTCAACCAAGACTCAAGTCTTTTTGACCCCATATGGGAGGGTGATCTACTTAATTCCTTAAATGATTAGCTTGTGCTTATTGTTGATTGCTAACCCATGCCTTTTAATTTCGTGCCTTATCTTGAATTACTTAGATCCATAACACCTTTTGCTCTTCATACAATATTAGCAACCCTTTACTTTTTCCTTTCCGATTAAATTGCTTCGCTCGTATTTCACCTTAATTCCTCTGTGGTTTATGCAATTGTGTTCATTTATGATTTTCTTGTTCGAAGTTGAAATTGGTCATGACAATCCTTTGGTTGGAAAGAGGTTAGAGTAGAAAATCCTAGAAGAGAGAGCAGTGGAAAAAGTTGAATAAAATGATTGAATATGCATAAATGGAAATGTGCGATAAATCCAAATAGATGAAGTGAGAAATGTTATATTGTGTTGATAAAACAATCAAAGGTAAATAGACTTCTCAATTTTCAAAATTTGTTTCGAGGTAACAAAATATTGAGTGAAGAATTTAAATAAAAAAAAAAGTTTTGGTGGTTTAAGAACCAAATTTAGATTAAATTGATGAATGCAAATTCTTGACAGAGATAATGTGGACTTGCCTCCGATAAAATATAGTGTTATGATGATATTAGTTTCCAGGGATAACCAAATTATTGAAGAAAGATCTTTACACTTTTGGATGCATTAAAAATTAAGTTTCTAAGGTAATTATGGAAAGGAAGTGTACGATGAGTAATGTTTCAATAAATCAAAATGACGACGAAATTAATGAGGAAATATTTATATAAATATAACTTGGAAGAAGTAGATTAGAGAGTTATCGAATTCAAAAACTCTAGATTTATGGCAGTCTATTATGGGATGGATTTATATGTGTATTCCTTAAAAGAGGGAAAGGAAGATGTGTATACAAAAATATAAATTTTAAGGGATATCAGCTCTGAGAAGAAATCAAAATTTTTGAAGATTTAGTATTGATAAGTGGATAATAATGATTCGAAGATTTAACCATATAGTAACCCACTCGACAGTATGAGCTAGCAATCAAAATGGGGATAAATGAGACTATTGCCTATTTATAAGTTGCATGTCTATAGGATAATGGTAGCATGGATTGATTCCAAACCTTGATAGTTTGTCGTGTATTGGCCATCTTCTAACCATTTAATTTTCATCAAATATCGTTACTTCTCTCGTCCAATGATTTAATTCATGGATTCTTATGACAAAACTCTTTCTAAACTCTTCAACCTTACCTATCCTAATTACTCCTAAATTTCGAGGACGAAATTCTTTTAAGTTGGGTAGGATGTAAACCCCCTAAATTTCTACTACGATTTTTTTTATTTTTTAAACCTTTTTGTATTTAGTTTGTACTTTGTATCTGCACGTTGCATACGAGTTCGCAATTTTTTTGTATTGCGTAGCGTGTGAGATTTGCGTTTCGTATTGCTCGACAAGTGCAAATATGTGTCGAGGTACATATTTTAGAAAAAAACATTTTTATTATAAATTTTATTTTAATAGGAAAGTACATGTTTAAATAAATGTGATAAATATTTTCTTTTGTATAAAAGAGTTATTTTGTTCGTCGTTTAAAAATAAGTAGTAATTTGAAAATTTTGGTTTATATGAAATGTTTCCAAATGTTTTGCGAAATGTGAAATTTGTTTATTAATATATATTTTTATTTATAAAAGCTAGTTCATGAATTAATATTTAAGTATTTATCGTGATTTTTGAAATTAATTATTACTATGTTTATTTAATTATGAAAATGATATTTGGGATTTTGTTAATTTTGATATTTGATTAAATATGGTAATTTAAATTGGAAAAGACTTTATTGACTTTACTTAAAATATTTTAAATTAAGTATAGAATTTATTTAGATTGGATTTGATTTTGATTGAATTATTTTAAATCAATTTGAATTAATAGATGATTTACTTAATTGGGATTTAAATCCTCCTAATCCCTATCCAACTGGGAATTCCTACCTCATATAAAAGGAGAGGTACTCCTCCATAAATTTTTCCATCCACAGATTGTGCATCGTGTCTGTGCCACCCGTCTACTATATCCCCACCATACAAATACAATAATTCTGTCACGTCCGACAATCCCGGACGTCCACCCAGCCGTGTCGGACACCCCCGACACGACACATCCAACCCGACAATCAAATCCTATTCCTAGCCTAACTCTAGCTCAGCCTCGCCAAGCCACCTTCCCGGTCTTGGACCCTATCACCACCACGCTCGCCTTCCGGCGATCGAACTCCTATGCCACCACCCTGACAACCCAAACACCCACCTCCTTCTCCGACCACAACCGCCCGACATCACCCTCCACCAGCGTCGCCACGACCACCACCTGAACCCCATCACAAAACATCACTGCCACCTCTACCATGAACAGCTTGGCCTCCTCTGCTGTTCACCGACGCACCACTCGACCCCCGTTCTCGCACAGCCGCCTCCCGGCAAACCCCAGTAAACCTCCGCCACCATCACCATGATCACATCACCGTAGCCGCCCAACTCCGGCCATCACCGCCCAAACACCACACAATTGAGAAATAAGAGAAGGTGAAACCCTAACCTCAACGTTTACCGAACCAGCTCAGGCGAGCATCCCCCGCCGCACAATGAGCCGCAGCACCGACGTCGATCCTCGCCGCGCCGTCCCAGTCGTCCGTCCCCTTCGTCCGGAACACCTGAGATCCACCGTGACCGAGCATCACCGGCGATCGCCCCCGTTGGCCGGTCCGCCACCGGACTACACATCCAGGCGCTCCGCCTCCGCGTCGGACGGCAGCTGCCGAAGAACCCCTCGATTCGCCTCCGCGCCGGGCGATAGCCACCAATGGAACCCCTAGATCCCCTACCCGCGCCACCGCGAGAACAGCGCCGACCCCATGCTCCGCCCGCACTCCGCCTCTAGCGCGCCGACCGCCAGCCGCGCTGCCGACGCTGGTGAAACCCCTCTCCCTTTTCTTCAGAACTTCCCCTCTCTCTCGACCTTTCTCTCTCTCTCTCTCTCCATTTTTATGTTTTCACTTCAACAGAACAGTTGTTTATACTATTTTTATTATTATTATCTTTATTATTATTAATATTAATAATATTATTATTATTATTATCATCATAATTATTATTATTATTATCATTATTATTATTATTATTGTTAATAGTATTATTTTTACCAGAAAAACTAATCTACTATGTATTGTTACTGATTTAATAAATACAGCTTAGGTCTCTATATATATATATATATATATATATATATATATATATATATTTTATATATATATATATATATATATATATATATATATATATATATATATATATATATATATATATATATATATATATATACAGCTTAGGTCTATATATATATATATTTTTTTTTTTATATAAAAAAAAAAAAAAAATATATATATATATATATATATATATATATTCTATATATATATATATATATATATATATATATATATATATATATATATATATATATATATATATATATATATATATACATATATATATATATATATATATATATATATATATATATATATATATATATAAATGATTATATAAAAAAAATATAGAAATGATTATTAATACTGGATCTTGGCCTATAAGCCAGAAGTTAGTTTTTAAAACCCTAAAATAAATTTGTGCCTTTCAAATAGTTCTTCAAAAATATTTTGATCCTTAAATGTATCTTCCTGATTATAAAATAATTACTGGTAAATTTTTTATCATTTAATTATTAAAAGTCTTTTTATCTATAAAACTTTATGTTGACAAACTTAAATTTTAGCCAAAAGAGATGGTTGATTTTCGAAGTATATTTTTCCTAAAATTATATATATATATATATATATATATATATATATATATATATATATATATATATATATATATATATATATATATATATATATATATATATATATATATATATATATATATATATATATATATATATATATTTAATATATATATATATATATATATATATGGTTTAAAAAAAAAAAAAAATATATATATATATATATATATATATATATATATATATATATATATATATATATATATATATATATATATATATATATATATATTTTTTTTTTTTTTTTTTTTTTTTTTTTTTTATATATATATATATATATATATGGTTTCCACCTAGATTTTGACAACTTAGAGTTTTAGTTGAAAAAAAATTTTATTTTATTTTCAAGTATATCTTTATTTAAATATTTTCAGGTAATAGACTATATTTTTCAAGTATTATACATATTCTCTAAAAAAATAATAGAATTATTGTTACCCCAAATTTCTCATCGATTATCACCATAAATCCTGACTGATCCCATATTCCTACTTCTTGCAAATTCGGACCAGTGTACAACGACCATGGCTAGTGGACTATTGGGACATGTCAGAGCAACGCACAACATCAGGCGACACCCCAGGCAAGATACCTTGCCATTATACTGTTTATATTCAGTTTGTATTTTTATTTTATATCACTGTTCATTTATTTCCAGTTCTTGATTTACTGTCTGCTCATTAATATTAGCTGTACCTTGTTACTTATCCTTTGATTGCATATGGACCTAGAGTTAAGGGACTACCACTAGTTTAGTACATTACATAAACTTTGACACTGATGTGCCACGAGATGTGTGAGTTATGAGTAGCATATAGCATCCGGACTTGCGTGTTGGCTGATCACTGATGCGTATAGGACGTGCGTTAGGTCTAACTGTCAATAGTTGTATGTTAGAAGACTTGACGGTTAGTAATGTTACATGGTCGTAGATGCGACATGATAGGTACATTGGGTGGGGAGAACATTTCCTTATCGTATGGGCTTCGATTGTACTTACCTTATAACCCGGAAGCTCCGCTGGAGATACGGGTATGTTTAGCCTCTTAGGTTTGCCACTGTCGTTTTTGAACGTCATGCGCTGTGGTCACTGGTGCCTAAGTGGGGACTATACCAGATCCCATTTACATCCAGGGCTCATGCGATGAAAGGTTTGTTCTCAACTGCATGTTCACTTTAGTATGGTTAGATTACCTTATTGTTGTCTTGTCACTTACTTTTGTTTGTGGCATATTTTATATTCAGTACTTATATGGCATGTTGTTTATTGTATCTTGTTACGTCCCTCCGAGGACCTGGTTATCTCTCCAGGTGTGTCTTGTGATTTCTGCAGGTGCTCTAGCTAAGGCCATGTCTTGCGCTCTATTCTTCGATATATTGCTTTTGGGTCGCCATCTCCTTCGCGTGACCAAATCATTTTTCTTGTATAATTCTTTCTTATTTAAATTAGTTGGTAGTGGATTTGTCTCCGCCCAACGATTGTATACATGACAAAGTCAAGTTGCTTTATATCATTATTTATCTTTATGGATGAGATTTAGTGCCTTGGTTACTATATTTTACAGCTTATGTATACATACGACGGCCCATATACTTCGTATGCATACAGCTGGCATGATTACGTTCTAGTCCTTCTATTTTGGGACTGGGGCGTTACAGTGGGAGCTAACCTGTAAGCCTGGCCTTTGGGTTTGGGCTTGTGGTTCATTGGCTTCGGCTAGAAGCCAATGGCTGGGCTGGGTTTTGTTTAGTGCTGGCTTGCTGGCCTGGCTGTAGGCATGTGGGCCTGGGGGCTTGGTCCACTTGTTGTTTTAGTTTATTCCCTTTACTTATTTATATATATAAATACATTGGTATATATATAGGTATATGTACTTCTAAATATATATGTATATATATATATATATATATATATATATATATATATATATATATATACACATACGCACATATATATAATATATTTACATATATTCCTACAAATACACATATTTATATAATATATTTATATATACATAGAATTACACCCATCTATATGATATATTTATATATACATACAAATACACACATATAATATATATTTATATATACATACACATTCACACATATATATATAATATGTATATATGTATATACTTTAATAAATTATAATTACATTTACAGGCCTATATATTCAACATGTATATCCTGATATTTATACATATATGTATACCACAAATTCCATATAGACAATAAAACATATTAAATATACTCAATATTAATAATATCTAATAGTAATAAATATATTTATTTAATCGCCACAAAATAATAAAATAATTAAATGGTGGTTTGGTGAATCCATACTATTTACCTTTATCCGGGTCCAAAAATTGTACAAATCTTGTAAAACTATATTTAATAATAAAACTACCAATTTTTATACAAATATCCAAGTAATTAAAAATGTACCTCAATACCTAAAATAATTTAGGAACTATTTGTACACACATAAAATATGACTACATGGTCGTCCCTGGTCTCACTGCATGCCCACATAGGCTCGGGTTCGGTTCAGGCCCAGCTCGGGCTAAATCGACACAAACGGTCTCCTACAAGTCAATAATATAATTAATAAATAATTAAAACGTTCTATAGGGTTAAGTCGCAACTTGGCCTGGTTTTTCTGGTTAAGACATCACTATGGCTCGGCCTTCCTTGGCACGACTAATACACTAGTCAAGGCACGCCACTGCACTATCCGTGCCATGATTCTTAGTCGTCTTGTACTTCAAAACTCAACCATAGCTAAGGTCATCTACCGTAATAATTAACTAAATAAATAATTATTTATAAAAATCTAAAAATTACCATTTAAATCAAATAAATAATAAATAAAAAATAATATTTCAAAAAATTTCGGGAAGGGGAGCTACAGTTTCAAATGATTTTTATGTAAGGTTTATCATCAGGTTTAACCATGCAATATGGATATAACCATCAAACAACATACCTTTCTTCTTGATGTTGTTAAACCGACACCATGTAGTTCGTCAGTTGGTTAGAGCGTGGTGCATATTTTATTCTTTTTGATGTCGTTAAACTGATGACCTATAGTTACTCAGTTGGTTAGAGCATGGTGCATATTGTAAAATTAGAGGAGGAAAGAAATATTGGTAGCAGAATACGTACGAGACTTTTTCTCATTAATAATATATATGAGGGAATATGATAGAGATTGTTGTGGATATTGATAAGGGCATCCATATTTGGATTTATCAAAACACAATAAAAAAATACTTCTCTCAATCTCTAGCCCTCATGCGACATTTATTATTCGGCTAGTGCACTTCTCATCAGATGGGAGGATCCTCAATAAATCTCTACTCTCTCCACATGCATACGTCAACTACTCATCATCGACACTGGATACATCTACCAACTAAGGCCATCTCCAATGGGGATTTCTAAAATTTAGTTTCTATCATACTTGTTATTATAGAGTTTACATATAGAAATGACACACACAAAATACTCTCCCATGCTCCAATGGTTCTCCATTTCTATCCTATGGACAAAAAATAAAAGGTTCAATTGAATGATGTAGGGCCCAACATATGAGAGAGGGAGAATTTCTACATGTAGAAATCCTAAACATTTTATCTACACCTATATATAAAAATTCTCATAGAAACTTTCCATCCTGCATCATTAGGCTATCTCCAATGTGGATTTCTAAAATTGAGTTTCTATCCTACTTGTCATTGCACTTTATGAAAATTTCTATCCTAGTTGGTAGAATTTCCATATAGAAATTGCACACGCACAAAAACACTCTCCAATTCTATCCCACGTGGCAACAAATGAAATGATCAATTTAATGGTGTGGGGTCCAATTAATTGCTGCGAGAGATGACAAATTTTTGTGGGAGTTTTTACATGTAGAAATCCTTATAGAAACTCTCCATCCTACACCACCGCCACATAACATAGGATAAAAATTGTCATATAAAATTTTATTAGAATTTTTTTTCTAAAGTGGATTTTTATACTAGAAATAGTTTATTTATAAGGGCACATCATATTTTGATCGGGGCTAGCCCGGATTGGGACTAGCCTATGTTTGGGAGAAAATTACTCTAAGACGACCCATTTTTTTACTCACAGGGCTGTTCCAACCCAACTCCCCCCCCCCCCAAAAAAAAGACCCAAATTTTAGTTTCATTTCCACATTTCACTCTCTCTCTTCCAAAACCATATTTCCTCTCACATTTTTCTTTCTCTTCTGTAATGCCCTGCTCCGCACGGTGCATTACGCTGAAGCGTTGACTCAACGAGTCGCGTTGACGCAAAGTAAATGTATCGATGTAAAACGATACGAGAGTTAAGTTGTCCCGAGCAATGCATCAAACTAAGTTGATGCGAAGAGTTGCATTGCCCCGAAAGAATGCATCGAGTTGAATCGATGCGAAGTGCCGCGTTGCCCCGAAGGATGAGCGCGTTGAATCGGCTTGAAGATTCTAAGAAATCGAATCGACCAAGGCGCAAGTCCGAATCGATGCAAGTATTGATTTTAGTTGATTTCGTGTGCAGGTTATACTTTGACGGGAAAATATTAGAGGTCGATCTTTTGCAATATTTAGTAAGGGGTCCGCGAAATCAAATCGTCGCCTTGCGACGGGCCGAGACTTGGGCACGCTAAGGCAAATCGGACGTATAACTCAATGAAGCACGAAGTGCTCGAATGGCTAAGTCGGGAGAGCGGCCGTGCAACAAAGTTATGAAATCGAGCCGCATCGGCTCGACGAAATGACGAAGGCGAATCGACTCAAGGTGGGAGGATTGACTTCTTTTTACTCCTTCATTCGATAAGTTAAATATATCATTATATGCTAAGTTAACCTATTGACGCCACGGGCGTGGCCGATCGGAGATAAAATCGTAGTGTGAGTCGAACACTAAGTTGGAACAATTGAAATGAAACGTGCATCAAATGCACGAGTCGCTATGGAACATGGGATATCGCTAAGGCGAGCGCCTCGGTGCGCAAGCCGTAAGAACATGGGATAATTGTACTCGGCGAGTGCCTTAGTGCACGAACCATACCGTGCCTTTGCTGTACGAGTTAGACGGCTAGAACATTGAAAGACAATAGGCGAGCGCCCTAGCGCGCAAGCCCCGAACATTGATTGCTAAGTTATAGAACATGGGGATACGGTCGAAACGTGCCTACGTGCACGGGATAATAAAAGATGGCTTCGTTGCGAGAGAATACAGTTGTGGCATGAATGTGGCGGAACTGTCGGATATGACATGGTGCCTCGAAAGGTGTTCAAGACCTTCGGGTCGTTCGGTTGACGAGCATTGAGTTGAGGCACGATGCCATTAAATCATTAAAACAAAGTATGAATTGTAAGAACACAGAAAGCTAACGAAAGAGATGCGAGATGATAAGTCTGAGTCTCGGACTCAAGACTATGTTTGGTTGTTTGAATTTGATTACTTGAATGATAGGGCGTTGCATGGTTGATTGGAATGGGCTCGAGATAAAATGTGATATCGCCCGTGCACGGGTGTTTCCCCCAAACGGTTAAATGCCGGAGTGCCCCGGAACCGCTTTGGCCTAGGAGGGATTCGAATAATCTTTGTAGGCGCACATCCTTAAACAAGATGGGAAAAGCCGCAAATGATGGTATGCAGCGAGAACATTTCGGTTGTTGGGATGTGACCCAACCCGTGAAACGCCGGGCAGCCCGACCAAATAGAGAGAAAAGAAGGAGAGAAAAGAAAGGAACTCCTTTAGTCCATTCCGGCGCGGATACGCCCACGACCTTCATATAGTTAAGGAACGATGGGTTGAAAGTGTAGGAGCATATGCGTCCCGCATAGAGATCCTACTTAGAGATACACATTTAACATAACAGGGAAGGAATGCGCCGTATTCACCTTGCATCGGTGCAAGGGCGAGTGCGTCGACTTGGTAAGTCGTGCCACGAATCAAATACGAGATTGTTTATCTGCTTGCTTATTCAATTCGATAACATGCTGCTATAATAACATGCTTTACGCTTTCGAAGATGCCATGAAATTGACCCTAAGGAGAATATAGCAAGATCATAAGCTAAGTTGCATGATTCAACATAAATATTAAAATGTCGGTTTGGAAAGATGATCTTTGCTTCAGTACATGCGAGGACGAACGTGCTGATCCCCCCACCAGCTTCATGCAGGGTGCAGGGAATGGATTGCTCGCGGCGAAGCATTGCTTGAACGTGTTAAGGCTTGGAATGCCGAAGCGCATTGAAGCGTGCTACCGTATTGACGCTCGGACTACGCAACTGGATTGATGCGGCCGAGATATAGAAGGCATGATGTATGGAACGGTGAAATCCTTTGTGGGCAAGAGAGAACCTGAGTATTGTAGCCAATCTGGCATATATTGTTAGGCTATCGAAAGCCATTGTAATCTCAGTTTCAGATATCAATAAAGAGAATTGTTTCGTATACTCTATTTCCTTTCGTTGTTAATATCGAATCAAAAGATAACCATTTGAGAACTTGTCATCTTGCCTTGCACGAGCGCAACTCCAGGCTCGTGCGGCATCACGCCCCCTGCGAAGACGATGATTCGGGTGATTCCGGATCGGGGCGTGACAAATTGGTATCAGAGCTCTAGGCTCAATTTCCTCTGGACGCTCGCTTCATTACAATTCGAAAAGTTGCCCACCACCACTTGATATCACTCTTGACTCTACTCGATGCCGTACTGGATGTTCCATACAATAAGTCTAATACAAATCATAAAATTTTACCGCATGTGTTTTGGAAATTTCATGATGTTTGCTAAAAAAGTCGCGAAAGGTATATTGCATTGAATGCAACGAGCCGTAAAAATGTTAGTTGCTGCAAGCGTAACAAATTGTGAGATACGATTTGAGATACTGTTGCAATGTAATATCTTGAATGAGAAATAAAATGATGCACGAAGTGCAGCGAGTTAATGTGAATATGCGTTAAAATGAAAGTGAGAAGTGATAAGCCAATGCCGAATGTGTTAAACGGATTGGACATTGACTTGGAAAGTCGGGAATAATCGCTGCACGATGTGCAACACGTATTGGAAGTAAAATTATTGCACGTGGTGCAACGCATATCAAATTAATCGATGTACGAAGTGCAAAGGAAATGGAAAATAAATCGTTGTACAAAGTGAAATAAAAGAGTCGGAAATAAATCGTTGCACGATGTGCAACGCGTATCGGAAGTAAAATTGTTGCATGGGATGCAACGCATATCTAAATAAATTGTTGCACGAGATGCAACGTAAGGAAAGAATTGAAATCGTAAATCGATAGAACGAATCGTTCGGTTGCACACCAAACTTATGTTGGCAAACGAGAATATTGACCGAGTTGTGTCGGATGTGAATTAATCGAAGTTACGGTTGTGATCAAGCATGATCACTGCGAAAATCGTGAGTCGGAAGAGATCGTTGGTCTATACTAAGTATAATGCGAGGGAAATGGCTTAAATTTTGAGTGGTATATGCCATACCACGTAGGCGATGAATGATTCGATTTCGAGTGGTATATGGTATAGCACTTGTGCGATAAATTTCATCGACGCGTTGTGAGAATTACGGAAGGATTGTCCGCAACGGACGGGAGAGTACCGAGACTCGATTGGAAATTTGTACGACGGTATATTGACGCAAGTGTTCTTCGAAAATCGGTTGGGACGATAAGGCGAGACTCGTATCGATGATCGATACGTCGGACAGAAATAAGTTGGTCGGGCGACCAAGACTAGCGAAATAATTTTGCCTTGATGCAATAATCGGATCGACGGGAAAGGGAAAACTCGAGCTTACGAATGAGTCGCACGATTTGCGATCTCGATAGGAATGTTGGACGAGGCGAATCGAATCGTACGACTTGTGATCTCGATAGGAATGCATCGGCTAGGCGAATCGAATCGCACGACTTGCGATTTCGATAGAAATGTTGGGCGATACGAATTATAATCGAATAGCCCGATGTACGACTTCGGTGAAGAGTTGGTTGACGTGAGTAATCGTACCTAAGAAATAGTTGGTTACGTTACGGCGACACTCATTTGAGTACGACTGAAAACACGCAAAACTTAGAGGACAAGATCGTATAACTCGAGGGCACGATGTTGGATAATCGGTAACTCGGTTACGCGATCAAAGTATAGCGGGATGCGGCGAATCGGAGAACGAGTGGATGCGTATGGAAAAGTTTGTTGCGAAGTTGGATGTATGCGTTGCGAGTTGAGTCGACGTTGAAACGGATTCGAAGTCGACCCACTTGCTATCGAAATTGATACGAACTATCAAGATCGATACGCAAGGAAACGTAAGCACGATGTGAGAATACAAAATGGAGTGCACCTTGCGCTATCAAAATTTTGTAAGTAACAATACGAGAATGAACGAACTTGGTTGATCGTAAATTTTGTGATTGATCAGGGCGAGACTATAAGTCATCGATGATTGATCGATGCGTATAGCGTCTCGTAAGTCGACCGCAAAATAAGATAGACTCGAACTCGATACGAGTAGATGTTTCGTAAATTACGGAATCATCGACGGCAGTGCATGACTTGACTCGAAGGATAGTTGTGCATCAGTTGTGCCGATAGAAATGGTTTTATCCGAAATTGGGTAGTCGCATAGAATTATCGGAACGTGATTTGGCTCTGAAATAAGATATAGCATGGTTCGTAGTAAACTGTCATTCGGTGATGATCCACAGTTATCGAGCGTAGCTTCGGGGCAGCTGACCCTAGAAGACTTGACCGCCAAATCAAATTGAATGCTGCAGACCGTAAGATGACCCATGCGATATCGCATATGAGATTGCACCGACAACAAATATAACATGGTGCATGTTGACGATAAGTCTAGGCGATCGAGAATTATTGGAACAGCTTTCGATTGAGAATGATAAGTTAGATTTTGAGTATTCGTCGGATGAATACTTGAATGGTTATGTTGGTCGACGGTCGAACTAGAATTCACCAACGGACTTGGTGATTCGGATAGGCGATTGCGAGAAACGTGCTATGCACGAGAGGGAACGATAAGGGAATGGGTTACGAGTCATGTCGTTAGGTTCGGATTCACCTTACAATTGAGCTTGCGTGAATCAAAATTTACATTCGATATTGCAAGATGGATAAGTTGGGAATTTGGCTAGTGAATTTCCTACTCGATAGAAATCGAACATAAGGCGTATCGTAAAGACCTTCGTGTCAAGGCGATCGTTGCCTTTTGCACCATCGCCTTGATGTAAACTTTCGTGTCGGATAGATTGTGGCCTTTGAGCAATGTCAATTTAAAGTTGCGTCGGGAGAAGTTAAGCACGGGGACTATGTAAGTAACCTAGCGGGCGTAGTCCCGAATGTTGATAAGGAAATCATAATCGAGATTGCATAGTCAGACTTTGAAAATAGTTGGTTGGCGATTTCGAACGCAAGGCGTTGCGAAGGATCGTTGCGATCGGATGCACGACGGCTTGACGCGATGCATAGGACTGATAGTTCCGATGAAACATACGAAATAAGAAATGCGATTTTGAATCGCATCGTGTGCCTTGACTTTTGTTGGATGATCGCGTGTGTATCAATATGCATATGCAATGAAATTGCGAGAACAAGTGCTAAGGATAAGTCCGATCGAGAGTACGAGATGACAAGCATAGGATTGAAATTTACTTGTCAGCTTTATTCCAATTTGCTACCACTGGAATTGGTCGAAATACATATATCTTCGGGACGCCTTGAATATAGGTATGAATCCAAATCGAGTTGTATACAAAATTCAAATCGAGCTGCAGGGATGACTTTGAAATGTTAATGAAAAGCTTGCGAGATAGTGTGAAACTGAACAACATTGGTGGGACGAGATCATGAAACGATCTATAAAACACTTAGTCGGAGTGTTAGTTTTGGTTCGAGGACGAACCTTGTTTTGAGTGGTATATTCTGTAATGCCCCGCTCCGCACGGTACATTACGCTGAAGCGTTGACTCAACGAGTCACGTTGACGCAAAGGAAATGTATCGATGCAAAACGATACGAGAGTTAAGTTGTCCCGAGCAATGCATCAAACTAAGTTGATGCGAAGAGTTGCCTTGCCCCGAAAGAATGCATCGAGTTGAATCGATACGAAGTGCCGCGTTGCCCCGAAGGATGAGCGCGTTGAATCGGCTTGAAGATTCTAAGAAATCGAATCGACCAAGGCGCAAGTCCGAATCGATGCAAGTATTGATTTTAGTTGGTTTCGTGTGCAGGTTATACTTTGACGGGAAAATATTAGAGGTCGATCTTTTGCAATATTTAGTAAGGGGTCCGCGAAATCAAATCGTCGCCTTGCGACGGGCCGAGACTTGGGCACGCTAAGGCAAATCGGACGTATAACTCAATGAAGCACGAAGTGCTCGAATGGCTAAGTCAGGAGAGCGGCCGTGCAACAAAGTTATGAAATCGAGCCGCATCGGCTCGGCGAAACGACGAAGGCGAATCGACTCAAGGTGGGAGGATTGACTTCTTTTTACTCCTTCATTCGATAAGTCAAATATATCATTGTATGCTAAGTTAACCTATCGACGCCACGGGCGTGGCCGATCGGAGATAAAATCGTAGTGTGAGTCGAATACTAAGTTAGAACAATTGAAATGAAACGTGCATCAAATGCACGAGTCGCTATAGAACATGGGATATCGCTAAGGCGAGCGCCTCGTGCGCAAGCCGTAAGAACATGGGATAACTGTACTCGATGAGTGCCTTAGTGCACGAACCATACCGTGCCTTTGCTGCACGAGTTAGACGGCTAGAATATTGAAAGACAATAGGCGAGCGCCCTAGCGCGCAAGCTTCGAACATTGATTGCTAAGTTATAGAACATGGGGATACGGTCGAAACGTGCCTACGTGTACGGGATAATAAAAGATGGCTTCGTTGCGAGAGAATACAGTTGTGGCATGAATGTGGCGGAACTGTCGGATATGACATGGTGCCTCGAAAGGTGTTCAAGACCTTCGGGTCGTTCGGTTGACGAGCATTGAGTTGAGGCACGATGCCATTGAATCATTAAAACGAAGTATGAATTGTAAGAACACAGAAAGCTAACGAAAGAGATGCGAGATGATAAGTCTGAGTCTCGGACTCAAGACTATGTTTGGTTGTTTGAATTTGATTACTTGAATGATAGGGCGTTGCATGGTTGATTGGAATGGGCTCGAGATAAAATGTGATATCGTCCGTGCACGGGTGTTTCCCCCAAACGGTTAAATACCGGAGCGCCCCGGAACCGCTTTGGCCTAGGAGGGATTCGAATAATCTTTGTAGGTGCACATCCTTAAACAAGATGGGAAAAGCCGCAAATGATGGTATACAGCGGGAACGTTTCGGTTGTTGGGATGTGACCCAACCCATGAAACGCCGGGCAGCCCGACCAAATAGAGAGAAAAGAAGGAGAGAAAAGAAAGGAACTCCTTTAGTCCATTCCGGCGCGGATACGCCCACGACCTTCATATAGTTAAGGAACGATGGGTTGAAAGTGTAGGCGCGTATGCGTCCCGCATAGAGATCCTACTTAGAGATGCACATATAACATGACAGGGAAGGAATGCGGCGTATTCACCTTGCGTCGGTGCAATGGCGAGTGCGTCGACTTGGTAAGTCGCGCCACGAATCAAACACGAGATTGTTTGTCTGCTTGCTTATTCAATTCGATAACATGCTTTACGCTTTCGAAGATGCCATGAAATTGACCCTAAGGAGAACATAGCAAGATCATAAGCTAAGTTGCATGATTCAACATAAATATTAAAATGTCGGTTTGGAAAGATGATCTTTGCTTCAGTATATACGAGGACGAACGTACTGATCCCCCTACCAGCTTCATGCAGGGTGCAGGGAATAGATTGCTCGCGGCGAAGCGTTGCTTGAACGTGTTAAGGCTTGGAATGCCGAAGCGCATTGAAGCATGCTATCGTATTGACGCTCGGACTACGCAACTGGATTGATGCGGCCGAGATATAGAAGGCATGATGTATGGAACGGTGAAATCCTTTGTGGGCAAGAGAGAACCTGAGTATTGTAGCCAATCTGGCATATATTGTTAGGCTATCGAAAGCCATTGTAATCTCAGTTTCAGATATCAATAAAGAGAATTGTTTCGTATACTCTATTTCCTTTCGTTGTTAATATCGAATCAAAAGATAACCATTTGAGAACTTGTCATCTTGCCTTGCACGAGCACAACTCCAGGCTCGTGCGGCATCACGCCCCCTGCGAGGACGATGATTCGGGTGATTCCGGATCGGGGCGTGACATCTTCTCCTCCACCATTTTCTCCCTTCCTAAGTAACATCTTCTTCTTCATCTTCTTGCCCACCATTTCTCCAATCTATCCCTTCGATGGCACCCAAACAAACGGTCCTCACAAACAAGATAGAATTTCTAATACTTTTTCTCTTTCTTTCCAAAACCCTAGCTAACAATTTATTTCGAAAATCCAAGTATATATTACAATGTTTATTTCAATTATTTGTAGTCCATTTGAATTAAATCCCAAGTACATTCGGAGTCTGGAATGACCCATTTGAATTAAACCCAAGTAAATACGATCAAAAAAATTCGCGTCGACTAGAACTGCTTAATTTTC
The DNA here is from genome assembly GCA_029216955.1 of Iris pallida. NCBI lineage: Eukaryota > Viridiplantae > Streptophyta > Magnoliopsida > Asparagales > Iridaceae > Iris > Iris pallida. The sequence continues at coordinate 16,669,382 of JANAVB010004800.1, forward strand.
TGGTAGTCCTACAAATTGATAGGACTACCAGAAATAGTGGCAGTCCTACTTCACAGCAAGTGAAACCAAGGACTGTCATAATTTCTGGCAGTCCTGACTGCATGTAGGACTGCCAGAATTTGTGGCAGTCCTTGGTTTCAATTGCTGTGAAGTAGGACTAGCACTATTTCTGGCAGTCCTATCAGTTTGTAGGACTACAAAAAAATTAGGCAGTCCTAGTTTGCACTTGTTGAACATCAAGTCCATTATTGTTCTTCTTGTTTGCACTTGTTGAACACCAATATTAGGGTTTTTATCAATATTAGGGTTTGTACATTATGATGAGCCTTTGAGTGTCATCGAAATTAAAAATGAGAATGAAATTAGGGTTTTGATGGAGATGAAATTAGGATTTTGATGGAGATGGTGAGGATGAAAATGGTGGAAAAGAAGAAAATGAGAAGAAAACACATCCCACATTTTTGTTCTTCTTCTTCTTCTTGGATGTGTTGAGACAAGAGCAAAAATAGAAGAATTGACTTTTATATGTAGAAATGTGATAGCCCTGAGTAATTTTTTCAATGACAAACTTATAAACAAATTAAACTTAGAAATGGAATAGCCTTTATCAAGATATGATGTGACCTTATAAATAACCTAGAAATATGGGAGATAGAAATCCCATTGAAGAAGGCCTTAGAGCATCTCCAATCCTATTGTGAGTTTAGAAAAAATGGTTGCCACATAGGAATGGCAAACTTCATTTCAAAAATCCTTCTCCAATGCAAATGTAGAATAAACCATGAAGTTGACATGACAATGACATGGCAAGGACAATGTGAGAGCATCTCCAACCCTATTGTGACTTTGGAAAAAAGTTGTTGCCACATAGGAATGACAAAATTTTATTCAAAAGTTCTTCTCCAATGCAATTGTCAAGTCAATTGTGAAGCTTATGTGGCAAAAATTAAAGAAGACATTGTGAAGTTGATTGTCTTGTTCTAGACAATGCACTTGACAATGTCTTCTCTTCCATGTCATCAATTCTGAATAAAAAATATTAAAAAAAAGAAAGAAGATGAGTAGTTGTCTTAAAAGTTGCCTTGGAAGTTGGAAAAAATAATTTTTATTGTCTCCTCAATACTTTTGCATTGGAGAGAGTTTTTTTTATCTCATTGTCTTTTGAGATATAATTTTGCCACATAAACAAGACATTGTCTTGTGGCTCATGCCACATAGGAGCCACCTAAGACTCACAACACTTAACAAGACAATAGGGTTGGAGATGCTCTGAAGTTGGTTGTCTAGATCTAGACAATGCACTTCACAATGACTTTGTCTCCACATCATCAATTATGAATAGAAATATTTATAAAAAAAAAATGAAGAAGTAGAGGAGTTGTCTTGAAAGTTGGAAAAAAAATACTTTTTATTGTCTTCTCATTACTTTTGCATTGGAGAGAGTTTTTCTATCTCATTGTCTTTTGAGATATAGTTTTGCCATATAAACAAGACATTGTCTTGTGGCTCATGCCACATAGGAGGCACCTAAACTCACAACACTTAACAAAATAATAGGGTTGGAGATGCTCTTATAACATTAAATAGATTGTTATAGAAATTTGTGTTGGGAGGTTTTTTTTTTTTTTTCTGAAGAAGATTTTTTGGAAATAGGAAAGAGAGAGATGATAAGATTTTTTTTTTTTAAAAAGGATCATCATTTCCGCTACAATTCTGACCCCGCCGATGCCATACATGTGGAGTCAAACATGCTTTGGATGGTTGAAATGATATTTCTGTTGAGGAAAAGAAAAATTCCCAACTAAAAAAAAATCCAGCTTCTCTTCCCTACCGAAATGCTTCGGGGAAGAGGAACCTTTCCCCCCAATTTCCACTGAATCCAAACCCTAACCCTAATCTTCACCACAGATCCGATCTTTTGCCCGCAGGTTTTCTGATTGGGAACCCTAGAAATATTACGGTGATGGACGGGAACAAGGACGAAGCCCTCAAATGCCTCCGCATCGGGAAGGAAGCGCTAGACTCCGGCGACCGCTCCCGCGCCATAAAGTTCCTCACCAAGGCCCGACGCCTCGATCCGTCGCTCCCCATCGATGATCTCCTCTCGACAGCCGAAGAATCAAACCCTAACACTAGCCAATATTCCTCTGTCCCCACCGAAACCATGGATTCAGCTTCCTCTTCGTCGTCTCCATCCACAACTAGGGTCAGGGCCTCGAAATCGTCTTCGAGGGATTACACCGAAGAGCAGCTGACGATCGTGCAGCAGATCAAGACCCAAAAGGACTACTACCAGATCCTCGGCGTTGAGAAGACTTGCTCCGTGGAGGATGTTCGGAAAGCGTACAGAAAGCTCTCGCTTAAAGTTCATCCCGACAAGAACAAGGCTCCCGGCGCCGAAGAGGCTTTCAAAGCCGTTTCCAAGGCTTTCCAGTGCCTGAGTGATGAAGAGAATAGGAAAAGGTACGATATTGTCGGATCCGAGGAGCCCAGTTACGGCCGAGCACCGGCTCGGCGCCACTCCCATCAGGGATTCAATGGGTTTTACAATGACGAGTTCGATCCTGATGAGATCTTTCGGAACTTCTTTGGAGGCGGGCCCCGTGCTGCAACCCCCTTTGGAACTTTCCATTTTAGGACTGGCGGAATGGGCATGCCAAATGGGAATGGGAATGGGAATGGAGTCCAACACGGTTCCGGTGGTTTCAATCTTCGTACGGTTATCCAGATCCTGCCCGTACTCTTCTTGCTGCTGTTGAATTTTCTGCCATCATCGGACCCGGTTTATGTCTTGTCTAGGAGTGAGGGGTACAATCATAAGCTGGAGACAGCAAGGGGTGTCGCGTACTTTGTGAAGTCGGCGGGGTTCGAGCAGGAGTATCCTTATGGAAGCGATGAGAGGACTGCGCTCGAGAGGCGGGTGGAGAGGGAGTATGTCGGGGTTCTTTCGCAGAATTGTAGGGTCGAGCTACAACGACGACAGTGGGGTTTGGCATACAAGATGCCACATTGTGACATGTTGGAGAAGTTCCAGGGGACGGCTTAGTGGCATTTGCTCAGGTGCTCTTACTACTTTCATTTCGTCATTTGTTCAGCGTCTATTGCACGATTAAGTTCCTGATATAGCTATAGTTTTTGTGATAAGTTGCTCATTCTGCTCAAGTGATAGACCTGTGAATGAAATGTTATGGCGTAGAGATTTCAGTTATCATTGACGCATTATAATAGCTTCAGCTTTTTCATACATTCGTCAAGATATGTATTTTCCATATATGATTGATTTTGTGAAAATGTGAGGACTTGAATTAATTGGAGTGTGGAGCTTGTTTCAAATTCAAAGTAGATTAAGGCCGTGTTTGGTAGGAAGGATGAAAAAGTGGAAGGAAGGAAAATCAGAAAGATTTATTTTCCATCCATATGGAAAGGAAAGTATTTCCTTCTTTTGTGTTTGGTAGGATGGAAGGAAAATGGAAGTGATATATTTTTCTTTGTTTGGTATGGAAAGAAAAGTGGAAGGAAGGAAAATAAAAATATAGACTTTACCAATTATATCCTCAACTAACAACATTTATTTACCATTTGACTTTATTGAACTACTTTAAAATAATATAATTTTTATAGGGTATAATTGTAAATTAAGATAGGTATGCACTTTTCCTTCCACTTTTCCTCCCACTTTTGGGAAGATTGATTTTCCTAGGTTATGAGGGAAAACCAATCCCTCCACTTTTCCTTCCATCCACTTTTCTTCTCATACCAAACAAGAGAAAATGTTTCTTTCCTCCCACTTTTCCCTCATATATTTTCCTTCCTCCCTCTTCTCTCCTACCAAACACACCCTAAGATTACATAACCAATTGAACCAACTTTATGCTTAGCTGATGAGTTGCACTCTACATGCTTCCTTAAGGGCATGTTTGGTAACTAGGAGGTGGATTTGGATTTGGATTTGGATTTTGGAAATCCAGATTTGGATTTTTGCCCAAATTGATTTATAGTTTCAGGATTTTGGACCAAAAGTTGGTTGGTGAACTTGGAATTTGACATTTGAAGTAGACATAATCCAAATTCTTTGTTTGGATAGTAGAATATATTACAAGAAGAAATATTATAATTAACTAATAATATAAACAATTAGTATTTATAAAATATTATTGTTAACTAGTTAAATATTCGTAATTTTATAAAGTTATCGATTAGCTAATTTTATGGTTTACTAATGATCATAAGTATTATGGTTAACTAATAATTGTTAAATATTAATTACCTAATTAACAAAATAGTATGGTTAACTATTAATCATAATAACTAGGTACTTACGATTAATGTGAACAAAATTATTTAATTATTTCTTGAAAAACTAATTAATTAAGTTAAAATATTAATAAATTATTTTAGTTTTAATCAACGATTATAATTATATAATAATATAAGAGTACATACTAATTCATTATCTAATTAAATTTATAGTATGTTATACCATTGATCGGATAGCAAGTTGTAAGAACCGTATCTGACCAAAATTTTCTGGGGTTACGTACATGAAATATAAGAACACACGTTGTTTCCAAAAGGTGACGATTCTTGCGTTCGGCTACACAATTTTGTTGTGGTATATAAGGACATGAGTTTGGTGGATGATTTCATGTTTAGCCAAATGAGAATTGAACTCTCGAGATACATACTCACGATCATTATCGCTCCGAAGACACTTAATAGGAACCCCAAATTGGATTTGATTTTAGCATAAAAATTGTACCAAATATTCAAAGAGTTTGGAATTATTTTTCATCAAGTAGACAAAAGTAACTCGGGAGTAGTCAATAAAGTAGACAAAAATACTTGAACTCCATCGTAGATTCAATAGGGCATGGCCTCCATACATCAGTATGCACCAACTCAAAAGGACATGAAGCAGTTTTATTTATACTTACCTGATAGGGTACCCGGTGAGTTTTACGAAACTACATGACTCATAATGAAAAGGGACTTGAAAGTCTAAATATCGACACATTTTCTGGAGAGCTTGGATAGATGTGTGAGATAACCGACAGTGCAACTCAAACAGAGCGAGAGAGACGCTGGCACATGCAACGGAAGAATTCATGTCAAATAGGTACAAACCTCTAGCCATATATCCCCTATCGATTGTCTTCTAAGTCTTCAGGTCATAAAAAATACAACCATCGGAAAAAAATATTATCGAGCATTGCAAGTCACGAGTAATCTGACTAATTGATAGTAAATTGAATGTGTTTCCAGGTGTGTGTAATATTGAATTGAGTGGCAGACCGGAAGAAAGACAATATTTTCTTTTCCATAAACTTTCAGTGAACTTGTATTCACAACAGTAATATCGGTCACACGATCCACTGATACATAATCTCACAACATACATATGTCGTCTGTCATGTGATCAGACGTAACAAAGTTAATCACCCACTGCTTCGACCTTACCACACATGCCGCTGAATATCCGATTGTGGATCAAGATGTAGAAGTTTCACCACGACACTGATTTTGGAATTTAGCGAATTCTGCATAAATATTTGCCGTCATCTATACAGATAACCTGTCATTGTCAGGAGCATCTGATGCAATGTTGGCTGCTGGTGTTTTGGGACATTGCCATTGAAAGTGTCCTTGTTGACCACACTGGAAACATGTCCGCGGTCGGTTTCCATCACATCCACCATCACCTCGACTACCGTTTTGGCCAGCATTCTGGCCATCACGTATACCACCACAAAATCCACTACGAGCATCTTCCAATGCTGATCGATCAGCAGGTGCGTCACTCGTATCAGTTCCAACTACTTTTGCTGCCTATAGGACACGAAAGTGGACTTCCATCAGAGATGGAACCTCGGGCCCATCAATAATCTGAGACTGTACAGTGTCTGCATTAGGACGAAGGGAGGCAAGATATGCCATGGCATATAGCTGATGACGTTGTGTCCTTGTCTCATTGATATCCGTCGTCAATGGTAGCACGCGATCCATCTCATCATCTAGTGCCTTAAAGGCATAGAAGTGGTCCTTATGTGACTTGTCTCCTCAGCTCAGTAGACGTCAACGAACGAGTCATAGATGCGAAACAAATCGCGTTTGCCATCAAACGAGTCACAAGGGCCTTTCATAACTCCTTCATTGAATCCATATTCTAAACTGTGTCCTCAATTGACGGTTCCATCGAATTCATCAATTGTGTAAACATTCGACTGTCATCCATCATCCACTGCTCGTATGTGGGATCATTCACTGTTGGGGAATTGTCAGTCCGATGCTTTGACAACCTCATGCCCTGAAGTGTCTTTTCGACCTTCTTTCACCGTGTAAAGTACCATATGGACCTTCCAGCCGTCGATTTACAAGTCGAATCGATGAAATCATTGTGCCAATGCCTAGTGTCCCGTACTGCGTTTTTGGCACTAATGTTGTCAGCAGTGCTACTTGTCTCAGTGTTCGTCATCCTTCAATACTCGATTTGATTGTCGTGGATCGTCCCGACCCAATATTCACATCACTTATGTCAACGTACGTTCAATGTAACCAGAAGTGGCCTGCGCAATGTAAGCAAAGATCGAATGTGGGTCACACAAGCCAGGATGGAGATGCAACCCATGTTGCTTTCTGTTGGATTCTGATGTGGATACCGGACCAGGAACAGAGATTCACGCAAACCAAATTTACTCTCTGTTAACTTCTGATGTCGTTGTCGAGGTTCACGCAAACAAATCATTATTTACTCTAAAGAATCTCATCGTATACTTTTTTTGGGGAAGCTAGGATTAGGTTTGGGAGGTGACAACTACAGAACTAGGGTTAGGGTTTGTGGACATTGGAAGGGTGGGGGGAGGCGCCGGAGCCGTCGGGATAGTGGGGACGGGGGAGGGGCACTGGAGCCGTTGGGGGAGGGCTTATGTAGAAATTTTTTTAGTCCCACAAGAAGGAAGAATTTTTTTTTAGTGTTTGAAAAGTAGTATGGCTCTGTTACCATGTTAGATGAGATAATTGGATGATTGTTTTATTGAAAGAGAGCTTACATATATGTATAGGAGAGGACTAGCCTCCTCTTTATCTTTACCCGATGTGGGACTAAATAACTAATACTCAACAAGCTGTTTCGAATTGAAGTATCATATTTTTTTGGTATTGAAAAGCAAATCATTATTAATAAATTATTAAAATTTAGAAAAAATATTTTATATATTTAGGCATAATTTTAAGTATTTTCTGTGTTGTGCTTTAGTAGTTTTAAGATTAAATGAAATAGTAGTCATCCTTTCCGATTGGTTTACTTGCGATAGATAAGTTTTCTTCTTTTACATGTTTTTACAACCTTACTATCCTTTTACATCCTTGTTGATTGGTCGTTTTCGTTCATTTTTTTTGTCGAATTGACTAAAAAAGAGATCTCCAATGTCAATATTGGTATCGATCGATATTGGATCGGGATAAGTTAAACTGTATCGGTATCGGTCGTATCGGATCGTTATCGGCCGATACTGCAAACTATGTTTCATGTATGACTTGTAGGCTTATTTTTTCAATAGTTATTACAACTTTATATATCTTAATTGCTCTTACGTATGGTTACTATAATACTGCATCTCCGTTCACCTACCATCTTTTAGTCCTTAGGATTTGTTGAATAAATCGGTAAGCCACATTAATCTTTTCTCTCCTAAACATTTCAAATCTCAATAAGAATATCGTAAGGTCCTACGCTTTTTCCATTTCTCATTTTCTCTAATGCATCGTTAACTTTATAAATTCTAATTTTATGACAATAGCAATAGGACTTATAGCGAGCTAACTTTGGATCTAAACTATGCTTTTGTAGGTTGCTCTCATTAAATAACTTGTGAAAATAACTCCTCTACTTCTCCTTATTATCATTTTCTCTGACGAATACCTTTTGGTCTTGCTCTTGATACACTTATATTACGTAATAACCAATTCTTTCTCATTTTTACACTTATGTCAATTTATAGCCAATTCTTTCTACCTTAATAACCTTTTAAATTTTCTTCGTTCCACCACCGACTTTCTTTCGAGATCCAACCATTGCCTTTTGATACTCCTATAATATCTCTTTCTACTATCTTGATACAACTTGCCATATAGTATCACATGACATTAGAATTCTCTTCTATGTCCCACCTTCCTTTACAATCTTACCCTTAAAAGTGAAATTCTTTTGTTTTTTTCCTATTTTCCTCAGTTGGTATCTTCATCATATTTTGTTCTCATAAATCCCGTCAAGGTTCCATCTTAGTCATGCAAGAAGTAGAGTACTAAAGATACAATAGTATGTTGCACTATTAGAGAGACAAATAATGTGTTGCAGAGACATGCATATGGGACCATTACCGTATTAGATACATATATAATATGCATATGCTTCCAATACTAGATCATTCATGTCTAATACGATCTGCACTATGATACCCAATGTGCAATCATGTTGGAGGTGAAGAAATGGAGAGAGACTACTTGTCATAGGTATTTTCTTTTCTATGGCTTTGCTATAGTGGTGTGCTCTTATTGTTGCTTTTGTGGACGGTGGTAATAAATGGAGTAAGTGTTTGCAAATTAGTCTTCCCGTCATATATAAATCATTACATATGGATATTTTACTGCCACATTCCTTAATTGGTCTCACCTTTATTATATCTGTCCTAGTTAGAAAACATTAAAACATAGGTGGACATACTCTGCTCCTCTCTATAAGTGGGTCATTTGCCCAACTTCTTTCCTGATTGGTTGGTTGCTACTTTTTTGTTTATCAAACTTCGTACTTGGGCATCCTGCTGCTGTATGCTGAGTTGAAATACATGGATGTGAAAAAGAATAACGATTAATGACATAAATACCGAAAATTGTGTGCTGGGGCGCACTTAAATACTATATAGCAATGGGAAATCTGGAGCAGGTCTAGACTTGGGATTGATCTTACCACCTTAAGACGAATCAAAAGCTGGGCATACTGTTCTGTTCACTGATCTCCACCAGGAAACTCGAACTTCTAGGAATTAAGAAAAAATGTTGGTGGCTCCCTCATGGGTAGTTATGTCATTTTTCTTGATGTTTTTGTTCTTGTTTGGTTGAGTAATTATAGGATGGAAATGCAAGAAGAAATTAAAAATGTAAAAAGGAAATTTGGCAGTTTTGAATCTTTTGGTGGATAAGAGGTACGGTTGACAAATAGTCTTTGGCAACTTACTATTTTGAGATCGTAGGGGTTGTTTGGATTGGTGAACTGGGAGATAACATGGAATTTGATAAGAGTTTCCAAGTCACCCATTTGTTTAATGGATATATGCACCATGGTCCAGATCTTTTTGATCCGTGTTCCATTGCCCCTTGTTAAGTGTTATATTAGAGTTATTAGTTAATGGACTTTAGTCCCACATTGCTTAGAATAATAGGAGAGGAGGCTAGCCTCCTATATATATGTAGTCTCTCATGAATAATAATCATCTCATTATTTCTATTCTACATGATATCAGAGCCAAAACCTAGCCGTCACCCCTCTCTCTCTTCTTCTCTCACAAAATCCTAATCTTAAAAAAAAAAAAAAACTACCCGCCCCCCTCTCTCCGCTGCTGCTGCCCCCCTTTTCGCTGCTGCAACCCCCCTTCCCGGACCTGCTGTCCCCCCACCCCGACTGCTGCTGCTGTCGCGCCTCCCCCCTCACGACCTGCTGCTGCCGCCGCCTCCCCCCCTCCAACTGCCGCCACCTCCACCCACCCCTCCTCCACCCCCCCCCCCCCCCCCCCCCCCACCTGCTGCTACTGCTGCACTCCCTCCCTCCACGACCTGCTGCCCGCCCCCTCCCTCCCCCCCGGCCCCCTGTCAGCCCCCCTCGATGTCTCTAATCCCTAACCCTAACTCTAACCCTCTCCTTCCATCAGCCGCCATTCACTCCCTCCAAATCCTAGTTTAGTTTCTAAAAAAATCATTATTGGGATTCTCAGAGGGAAACATTTGTTGGAACCTCTGCCCATCAATGCTGAAAATTTAACAAAGCACACATACGGCATCGGTTCTGGCTCCGTTTTTAGCGCATTGGCAGAGTTGCTGTGTTTATCAAGTGGAAAGAACATATCGACAGTCGAATCTCTGATAAATGACAGACTCTGCGGCGAATAGCAGTGCCACAGATACTGTAGTGCCCCGTCCCGCTCAGTCAATCGGAGGAATCGAAACGCCGACGGCGTTCGGACTTAGCCTTACAACGGCGACTCGAAGACATCTCGGTCAAGGCGACCGCTCGCTCAGGTGGGGTAGTTTCGGTGAACTTGCCTCATCTTTGCCTTCACATAATAAATCGTGTTTTCAACTTGCACAAGTAGGCTTAATAATAAAAGAGATGAATCCACATAGCTAAGGGAATAATCCCGATGGGTCAAAATGAGTTAGAACATGGAAAACGTCCCACGGTCGGCTTAGAGTTGTGCACGGCGTGCTTTGAAAATGACACTCGGTCCTTCGTCCCGTGGCTTGGGAGAAGGGAAGTTGGTCTTCGACACAAAGTTATGAAATAGCCTAAGTCATAGGCGTCGCCTGCGTGAATGCTTGTTAAAGCATGCACGGTCCCGTCGAATTGTCCCGACACTTGAGTTGGCCTAAGTCATAGGCGTTGCCCACGTAAATGCTCGACAAAGCATGCACGTTTCCATAACGCAAGGCTTGGCATAGCCTTTGCTCGTCCCTTAAGTCAAGTTATAGGCTCGATTAAGTTAGGCAAAGTTATGCCGATCGACCTAAGTCATTTCTAGTGCTGTCCCGCTCTTTCTGCGGCTGTCAACTTAAATAGTCCCACGATCCCACGGCCCGTCATATAAAGTATGACTTGGGCGATAGCGCCGCGTAGAGCGGAAGTCGAGTTGAGGCACGATTGCACGATCCTAGAGTTTTTAAAGGCACGGGCCACGATTGATTAGTTGAGTTTTGGAAAGTGTCTAAATAAGTTGTTGTCTTGAGTTAAAAGAAAGGAAGAAAGAAAGAAATGCTCACGACTGGGTCGTTGAGGCAAGAAAGAACAATGCTCGCGACTACGGGTCGTCGAGGCAAGATCTCAGATGTGAGAAATGGCACTAAAAGAGAGGAATGGCACTAAAAGAGATGGTAACACCAGAAGTGAATGACTATGTGAGACGTCAGTTTGAGTCGGTCTTGCATGGTCATGGACAACTTGTCGACAAGGTAGAGTTTCCCCGAATCGGCAACCTGTGGCGCCACGGGACCGATTGCGGCCTAAGGAAACATAAAGGCTCTGGGAGCCAAGCTGCGCCTGGGGCAAAGTATTCGGTGGACGCGGAATAGGGCTAGCTACCCAAAGAAGGTCCATCCTATACTCAGCAAAAAGGAGTCCACTATGGCTCTGGGAGTCAGTGACCAAATCATATAGATGAGTCGGCATAGCGGCAGATCCGCGGGTATGCCTTTGGATTGAGTTGAGTTGTCGAAGGTGTATACAAGCTAGAATACAAGTATTGGACTTAAAGAATGGCTACAACATAGGCGACGTGCTTCGGCACGAGATGTGGCATTGAGTCTTGAGTTGTCGGCATATAGTTGCATAAGTTGGTTGAGTTGTTTGAGTGTAAGTCGGGAAACCGCCGCAAGGCAAAGTCAGTCGTGTGACACTAAACCCACAAGTCTTGATTGGGTCAGTTGGCGATCAAAGTAACAAAGGGGCCGCGAGGCGGCGATATGGTTGAGTCGCACTGAGTTGCGAGGCACGGCACGAAGGAGTTATAGCACGGTCGTAAGGAAATTGGGTACTACCGCGTAGTTGCGTCTCTGATTCTGGCCGAAAGGCAAGCACGACCTGATAGGTTAACGTTGTGGCACGAGAAGTGGTCTAGAGGCAAAGTATGAGTAACGTTGACATTGCAAGCACGGGATGGTTTTGACACACAAGTTGCGCCAAGGCGCCGGTCCTAAAACTGAACCTAAGGCAAGAGTAGAAAGACAATCGAAAAGGGATTTAAACTGCACAAAGTAAATGAACGTGTAGGTTTTGTATGGGTGGGCGAGAAGCTCACTCCACCAGTACAGTTGAGTACTGACACCCACACAGTGTTCATGTGCAGGCACAGGTAGAAGCTCGTGGCGCGGAGCCCGCTTGGATGCGTCGAGGCACAGGAGTTCCTTGGCGATTCGAAGCGTGCGGCCGCATGGATTGAAGACTTATACAGGACATAATGTATGGACATCGCCTTCCGAAGCTTCCGCTGGATCGACAAATATTGAGAGATGAGAGAGAGAGAGAGAGAGCAGAGTGAACTTGTAATGAGAGAAAAGTGAGCTTGAGTGAGCTTGAGAGACTTGTAACATTGGCCTTGCGCCCCATTGTAATCTTTGTTTCAATATCAATAAAGATCATCTTTTGAGAAACTTGTGTTTGTTCTAAATTCCGCTGCTATTATTTAACGTCTCTGCTTGGGACTTCTCTGCGACGACCCCGTCGCAGCCGCTGAAATCGGCCGTTATGGAACCCGCCTTGCACGAGCGCAATCTAGGCTCGTGCGGCATCACGCCTTAGCGAGGACGATCGCTCCTACGGGAGCGGGGCGTGACATAGTGGTATCAGAGCACGGCTTTACGTCCTTGGACTATCGATTGAATTCTTTAACTCCGTTGTTTCCGCAAACTCTGAATCGTTGCTTCCGCAAAGTTGAAATCGTTGGTGCGCTCTCTCTCAAATGTCCTACGGGATGTCCATACAATAAGTCTATCTATTTTGCAAAACGTAGGAGAACAGTCTTTGACAACAAAACAAAAGATGGTTTGCGTAAGCACGGTTGGCTAAGTCGGGCTGGGCATATACACTAAAGTTGCGTCGACCTTAGAAAAGTCGAGTGCGGGATTCAAATTATGTCGGACGAGAATGAGTTGAACTCGATTGGGTAAAGTGAGATGACTATCGACAGGGGTACTATCGAGCGACAATAACGTCGGTGCGATATAGACGAGCGTGCTTGGATTTCGAGGAACGATTTGGACAGAAAATTTGAAGAAGTAGATTGTGAATCAAATGTTAAGTTGAGGATTTGTTGAATGACTTCATCCTTGAGTGGTGTATGCGATAGGCTCAGGGATGTCGAACGATGCGAATTGAGGAAAATACGTTGGTCGATGACTTAAGATTAACGGATGAACGATACTCGAAATTGGTCTGAGGGAAATTGATGATTATAAATGTAGAGGAGATTATCCAGTCGGACGATAGCACCATTCGCACGACTCAGAATTTGGTTGCAAAGGAAGATCGTCAGGTTACGCATATCGTCGATGGTATTGAGGCGTATCAAAGATCGATATGCGATAACTCGGGGGCACTCCAACTCGCCGAGTGACGATCGTGCAGTGTTATCGTTCGGTCGGATGTGATGCCTAGGATTTTGATTGAGATGGATGTTGGATGAAAATGAAAGTGTCTTGATGGTTACGCGGATAATCACAACGTCAACATTCTTGTCTTGCGCGAGCGCAACTCTAGCCTCGCACATGCGTTGCGTCGGGTTTGAGGCGATCGTTCCGCGTGAGCGCAGACATGGTGATTCATGTCGCGGGAATGATCGAACTCGGAGTCAGGACGCGGCAACTACGATTGTCTTGACTTGTCGGTTTGATGCAAAGGAGAATTCGAGGATGACTTGTGATCAATGAATGAAATGAACTTGAGGATTGAGTAGGTCCAATCCACGCATCGAGAATGAATTAGTCTAGACGTAAAACAAGAGTTACATCCCGATGAGAATGACTATCTCGCGGGAGCGTGCATGGTGATTCATGCCCATCGCGGATAATCTGACTCGCGTGAGATCGGGGCGCAACATGTTGTTAAGCTAGACGACCTTGTGATCGATTTCGTGAATTGGAATAGATGACTTCGGAAATGTGAAATGTGGATTATGGTTTAGCGGTGAATTACGTAGTAGTGTGCTTGACTTGGAAGGGTTTGATAGGCAGATTATGTCGAACGTGTTCGAAGAGATAGACCATGCAAGATGGCTTGTTGAACGGGCGATATTGATACGTCGAGAATTTGGTTGAACGTGAGTTGTAGGATGGCTTTGCTAAATGACTCAGGCCCCGTGCGGCGAATGTTGGGATGTGCGTAGGGAATCGATGCTCGATGTTTAGAAATCGGAGTGATGCGAGCTTGGGTAGAAAATCCCGTACTATCAACTTGGTTTGACCTTAGGATGGGGGTCAGTGTTGATATTGTTGTTTGGGAACTATGATTCCAATACTGACGAATGACTTTAGCCAAAAGATATAGCCTAGCGATTAGGCAGACGTCCCGGCGAAAAGCGATAGGAGTTATGGTGGCACCACTCGTGAGCTCGGTTGAGATGCATGTATATCAGGGACGCTTGAATACGTGCACGATCCGACTCGAGTGGTGATGGCGGATTCTCTATCACAAGGCTTGGCTAAAATGCATGTATTTTGGGGACGCCTGGAATATGTGCACGATCCAACCAAGTGATAAGTTGAATCAAGTGAGACTTGAGGAATGGAAAGTGTTGAGGATTTCGAAATAGAGATTCGAAGAAAAGATTGAGGGTAGTGCGAGCGTGGCTCGGATTGAGGAAACGCATAGGCGTAGTGTATGCGAGAGTTCCTGAATGTTGAGTAAGGTGATAAGTCAATAAGTAAGTACTCAGTAAGTCTCGAGGACGAGACTTGTTCTGAGTGGTGTATGTTGTAGTGCCCCGTCCCGCTCAGTCAATCGGAGGAATCGAAACGCCGACGGCGTTCGGACTTAGCCTTACAACGGCGACTCGAAGACATCTCGGTCAAGGCGACCGCTCGCTCAGGTGGGGTAGTTTCGATGAACTTGCCTCATCTTTGCCTTCACATAATAAATCGTGTTTTCAACTTGCACAAGTAGGCTTAATAATAAAAGAGATGAATCCACATAGCTAAGGGAATAATCCCGATGGGTCAAAAATGAGTTAGAACATGGAAAACGTCCCACGGTCGGCTTAGAGTTGCTGCATGGCGTGCTTTGAAAATGACACTCGGTCCTTCGTCCCGTGGCTTGGGAGAAGGAAGTTGGTCTTCGACACAAAGTTATGAAATAGCCTAAGTCATAGGCGTCGCCTGCGTGAATGCTTGTTAAAGCATGCACGGTCCGTCGAATTGTCCCGACACTTGAGTTGGCCTAAGTCATAGGCGTTGTCCACGTAAATGCTTGACAAAGCATGCACTCCATAACGCAAGGCTTGGCATAGCCTTTGCTCGTCCCTTAAGTCAAGTTATATGCTCGATTAAGTTAGGCAAAGTTATGCCGATCGACCTAAGTCATTTCTAGTGCTGTCCCGCTCTTTCTGCGGCTGTCAACTTAAATAGTCCCACGATCCCACGGCCCGTCATATAAAGTATGACTTGGGCGATAGCGCCGCGTAGAGCGGAAGTCGAGTTGAGGCACGATTGCACGATCCTAGAGTTTTTAAAGGCACGGGCCACGATTGATTAGTTGAGTTTTGGAAAGTGTCTAAATAAGTTGTCTTGAGTTAAAAGAAAGGAAGAAAGAAAGAAATGCTCACGACTGGGTCGTTGAGGCAAGAAAGAACAATGCTCGCGACTACGGGTCGTCGAGGCAAGATCTCAGATGTGAGAAATGGCACTAAAAGAGAGGAATGGCACTAAAAGAGATGGTAACACCAGAAGTGAATGACTATGTGAGACGTCAGTTTGAGTCGGTCTTGCATGGTCATGGACAACTTGTCGACAAGGTAGAGTTTCCCCGAATCGGCAACCTGTGGCGCCACGGGACCGATTGCGGCCTAAGGAAACATAAAGGCTCTGGGAGCCAAGCTGCGCCTGGGGCAAAGTATTCGGTGGACGCGGAATAGGGCTAGCTACCCAAAGAAGGTCCATCCTATACTCAGCAAAAAGGAGTCCACTATGGCTCTGGGAGTCGGTGACCAAATCATATAGATGAGTCGGCATAGCGGCAGATCCGCGGGTATGCCTTTGGATTGAGTTGAGTTGTCGAAGGTGTATACAAGCTAGAATACAAGTATTGGACTTAAAGAATGGCTACAACATAGGCGACGTGCTTCGGCACGAGATGTGGCATTGAGTCTTGAGTTGTCGGCATATAGTTGCATAAGTTGGTTGAGTGTAAGTCGGGAAACCGCCGCAAGGCAAAGTCAGTCGTGTGACACTAAACCCACAAGTCTTGATTGGGTCAGTTGGCGATCAAAGTAACAAAGGGGCCGCGAGGCGGCGATATGGTTGAGTCGCACTGAGTTGCGAGGCACGGCACGAAGGAGTTATAGCACGGTCGTAAGGAAATTGGGTACTACCGCGTAGTTGCGTCTCTGATTCTGGCCGAAAGGCAAGCACGACCTGATAGGTTAACGTTGTGGCACGAGAAGTGGTCTAGAGGCAAAGTATGAGTAACGTTGACATTGCAAGCACGGGATGGTTTTGACACACAAGTTGCGCCAAGGCGCCGGTCCTAAAACTGAACCTAAGGCAAGAGTAGAAAGACAATCGAAATGGAATTTAAACTGCACAAAGTAAATGAACGTGTAGGTTTTGTATGGGTGGGCGAGAAGCTCACTCCACCAGTACAGTTGAGTACTGACACCCACACAGTGTTCATGTGCAGGCACAGGTAGAAGCTCGTGGCGCGGAGCCCGCTTGGATGCGTCGAGGCACAGGAGTTCCTTGGCGATTCGAAGCGTGCGGCCGCATGGATTGAAGACTTATACAGGACATAATGTATTGACATCGCCTTCCGAAGCTTCCGCTGGATCGACAAATATTGAGAGATGAGAGAGAGAGAGAGCAGAGTGAACTTGTAATGAGAGAAAAGTGAGCTTGAGTGAGCTTGAGAGACTTGTAACATTGGCCTTGCGCCCCATTGTAATCTTTGTTTCAATATCAATAAAGATCATCTTTTGAGAAACTTGTGTTTGTTCTAAATTCCGCTGCTATTATTTAACGTCTCTGCTTGGGACTTCTCTGCGACGACCCCGTCGCAGCCGCTGAAATCGGCCGTTATGGAACCCGCCTTGCACGAGCGCAATCTAGGCTCGTGCGGCATCACGCCTTAGCGAGGACGATCGCTCCTACGGGAGCAGGGCGTGACAGATACTAGTGTCAACAACATACTAGCGGGCACTAGCACGACGATTTCCTCCATTCGCCTTGTCGATCGACGGTTGGAAGGGCTAGAGGGCTACTCGACATGGAGAAAGAAGGTCGAGAAGACACTTCGAGAAATGCGGTTGTCCAAACATCTGACTGACAATCCTCCAGCAGACGATGATCCCATTTTTGAGCAATGGGAGACAGATGACAGTCGACTGTTTACACAGTTGATGAATTCCATGGAACCGTCGGTGGAAGACATGGTTCAGAATACAGACTCCGTGAAGGAGTTATGGGAAATGTTGGCGGCGACGTTTGATGGTAAACGCGATTTGTCTCGTATCTATGACTCGGTCGTTGGTGTGTACTGAGCAAATCAAGGAGACAAATCTCATAAAGATCATTTTCGGGCCTTTAAGGCTATGACGGATGAGATCGACCGCGTATTACCCCTTACGTCGAATATTAATGAAGCACGGGCTCAACGTGAGCAGCTTCATGTCATGGCTTATCTCGTCTCTCTCCGTCCTGATGCAGACTCTGCTCGTTCTCAGATTATTGTTGGATCTGATGTACCGTCCCTGTTGGAAGCACACTATCGTGTCCTTCGGGCTGCCAAAGTCGTTGAGACCACTTCGGGTGATACTCCTGCTGATCGTTCTGCTCTCGGGGCCGCTCGTACGGGATTTCGTAGTGGTCGTGGCGGTCGACGGGGTGGCCGTAATGGTGGTCGTGGAGATGGGGCAATGGCGGTCGTGATGGAGGAAGACCGCGCACATGCTTTAACTGTGGTCAGCTTGGCTATTTCTATTGGCAATGCACTAAATCATCTACTGCTAATATCACCACTGATGCCCCTGATGATGGGGTCCGATCTATTCAGATGACTTCGGACTTATATATAAAGTTCCTTGATTTCCAGGCTCAACATCGGGGTGAAGCATCCACGTCTGGTTCCACAGCCGGATACTCAGCCGCGTGCATAGTGAAACCCAAGCAATGGGTAATTGACTTTGGTGCATCCTCTCACATGACTGGTGACGCAGGTATGATACATGATATGTACCTGTACGTCGTGCTTCTGGCATTACTGTTGCCAATGGCGGTTCCCTGACAGTCCGAGGCCGTAGAAGTGTCAATCTTTCTTCCGGACTGTCACTCAATTCTGTACTGCTTACTCCTGGGAACCCGTTCAGTTAATTTCTATTAGTCAAATTACTCGTGAACTACATTGCTCGGTAACATTTTTTTTTCTGATGGTTGTGTTTTTCAGGACCTGAAAACTAGAAAGACTATCGGTAAGGGGCATGTAGCTGGAGGCTTGTACCTGTTTGACGCAACTCCTTCTGTTGTCTGTGCCGGCATGAACTCGATCTTGTCGAGTTACATTGTCGGTTAGGCCATCCATCGTCCCAAGCTCTCCAGAAAATGTACCCATCTTTAGATATTATCTCTTCTTTTCATTGTGAGCCATGTAGTTTAGCTAAGCATCATCGGGTTCCTTATCCGGTGAGTCCAAATAAAATGCTTCCGCTCCTTTTGAGTTGGTGCATTCTGATATATGGGGACCTTGTCCGACTGACTATGTAATGGGTTTTAAGTACTTTGTTACTTTTGTCGATGATTACTCACGTGTCACTTTTGTTTATTTGATGAAAAATGCTCTGAATTATTTAACATCTGGTGCAACTTTGCTGAAATAAAAACACAATTTGGTCTTCCAATTAAAAATTTTCGGAGTGACAATGGCCGTGAGTATTTATCTCGTAATCTCGATAAACATCTGGACCTCAATGATATCATCCACCAAACCTCTTGTGTGTACAAACCACAACAAAATGGTGTAGCCGAACGCAAAATCGTCATTTATTGGAAACAACACGTGCTCTTATGTTTCAAGCACGTACTCCCAAGCGATTTTGGTCGGATGCGGTTCTTACTGCTTGTTATCTTATTAACCGCATGCCATCGTCTGTTTTCAATGGTAGCTCTCCCTTTTCTAGGCTTTTTCCTGGACGAGAACTATTTCTCTCTGCTTCTCCGCATCTTTGGTTGCTTATGCTATATTCGGGATACCCTACCAATCCTTTCTAAATTAGATCATAAGGCAATACAATGTATTTTTCTTGGGTATCCTAAAGATCAGGAAGGGTATCGGTGTTTCTCCTCTGTCTTAAAGTGAGATTTTTTCACTCGGGATGTTACCTTTGTAGAAACAGAATTTTCACCATTCCCACAATCAACGGGTCCGGCTCCTCTGGTCTATCCAAAAGAGGATTTTTTGTTATTTTCTCCTCAAACACAACAGTTTTCCGTACGGTGCCCTCCCTTACCGAGCCAGTCTCCAGGCAGATGGTCCATATATACCGATTCAGCCATTGCCGACATCGCCCACAAAATCCTCCTCTGGTTCTACCAGCAGCTCCGGCTCCAATGAGTTGCCTCCATCTGTTCCACCAGCAGCTCCACCAGTTCCGCCAGCAGCTCCGGCGGTTCCGCCTCCAGAACGTCCTCGTCGTGCTGTCGTGATCATCCCTTGTATGTTAATAGCTACAAAGGACTTACCAGTCACACTCAGTCTCTGGTGGCTACTATTGATGGGATTCAGATCCCCAAGACCGCTGAGGAGGGTCTCCGACATCGGTTGGCGTGCTGCTATGAACGAGGAGATGAAAGCTCTCCAGGAAAATCATACTTGGGACTTAGTCGACTTACCTACTGGTAAACAAGCAGTCGACTGCAAATGGGTGTTCACGATTAAGGTGAAACCGGATGGCACTCTTGATCGACTGAAGGCTCGTCTGGTGGCCAAATGATACTCTCAAACCTACGGTGAGGATTACTTCGAGACATTCTCTCCTGTGGCCAAAATGACATCCGTTCGTGTCATGGCCTTGGCCATTCGATATGACTGGCCGTTACTTTAGTTGGATATAAAGAATCCTTTTCTCCACGGGGATCTTGATGAAGAGGTATATGTGATGCAACCTCCCGGGTTCGTTGTAAGGGAGGATAAAGTGTGTCATCTGAGGAAAGTCCTCTATGGCTGAAACAATCACCTCGTGCATGGTTTGGTCGATTTACACATGTTGTTACTCAATTTGGCATGTGTCAATCAAAGAAGGACCATTCAATCTTCTGTCGATACACATCTGCTGGAAGAATACTTCTTGGTGTCTACGTTGATGATATTGTAATCACAGAGATGACAGTCAGGGTATTTCAAGTCTCAAGAAGTTTCTTGGAGAACGATTTCAAACAAAGGATATGGGATCCTTGAACTATTTCTTGGGCATTGAGGTCACACGGGGTAAGCGGGACATTGTAATGTCTCAAAGAAAGTATGTGCTGGACATACTAAATGATGCATACATTATGCAAGTAAAGGGAGCAACCTCACCTATGGATCTAGGGGCGAAGTTACTTCAGAGAAGGGGTCCTGATGACCAATCCAGATCAGTATCGTCGAGTAGTTGGAAAACTCAACTACTTGGCGGTTATGATGCGTCCGGACATTTCTTTTGCAGTGAGTGTTGCAAGTAGATTTATGGCTTCTCCAAGAATTCCATACTGGCAGGCAGTTCTCGAAATTCTGTGTTATCTAGTAAAGAATCCAGGAAAAGGAATTCGAATGGAGAATAATGGACACACTCGCATTTTGTGTTTTACTGATGCTGACTGGGGAGCAAGCCTGATAGATAGACGGTCTACATCTGGCTACTCAATATTTATTGGCGGAAATTTAGTGTCATGGAAGAGCAAGAAACAAAGTGTGATAGTACGCTCAAGCTCAGAAGCAGAATATCGAGCTATTGCTCATGGCACGTCAGAGATATTATATGAAACATCTCCTACAAGAACTGGGAGAAGACGCAGGGTCTTAAGTGGCAGATCTATGGTGTGATAACCAGTCTGCTATTCACATTGCCACCAATCCAGTATTTCATGAACGGACGAAGCATATTGAAATTGACATTCATTTTGTTCGTGATGAATATACAAAGGGAGTGATAAATTTCAACATGTGAGGACCGGACCAGATAGCTGATATCTTCACAAAGTCTCTTCTGGGTCCTCGGGTTCAATTTTTATGTAACAAGTTGGGCATGATTGACATCTATGCTCCAGCTTGAGGGAGGGTGTTAAGTAAAATATTAGAGTTATTAGTTAATGGGCTTTAGTCCCACATTGCTTAGAATAATAGGAGTGGAGGCTAGCCTCTCATATATATATATATATATGTAGACTCTCATCAATAATATCATCTCATTATTTCTATTCCACATCCCTCTTGTTTTGTTCTCTGCTGGTCTCCGAACTTGTCGTAGCTAAATGAGGAATTAAACCTCTCTTTGATCACCTCTTATCTACAGTCTAAATAGCTAAAAGCATATTTCTAATGTTATCTTCTCTTTTATCCAATACTCCCTTGAACCAAACAAGAGAAGTCCTGAATAAATGTGCCAAATTACATATGTGGGATCCATTCACTTATTTCCTGGACCATACTATTTCCCTGGGGAGATCACTGAAGCAAAACAGCTCCGTGGGGTTGGAAGTATGTTTTGGAAGAGGGTACACATATGTCATGACAGAGGAACATGGATCTTAAAATTTTGGATCTTACTAAACACATGCAAACCAAACATAAGAGCTTGAAAATTCTTCCCAAGTCCCATGTTTTTTCCTCCCATTTACTGAAGCAGCAACCCTTGGCATGAGAAGCACGAGTTCTGCAAGACTTGACTAATAAGTAAAGTTGAGAATGGATCGTTAGGATTAGATTAACAGTTTGAACGGATTGTGGCTTAGTGAATATGGAGATGTAGTATTTTGGACATGGACTATGATTAAACAAAGATGCAGGTGGAGTAATTTGCCGATGTGACCGGTAACTTGTAACATCGGTAGTCTTCTAAATGGCGGTTGAGGCAGTCCGTCTAGGCACGAGGCGGCCGCTCTCCGCATCGCTTTTATCGTAGGCGATGGTTTAGACGGCCGACGACGGTTTGGCGGCGTAGGCGTACGTGAGGCGGCTTAAGTGGGAGCCATCTCGGAAAAAGCTATATATTTTATATTTAAAAAAACTGAAAGAAGAGGGAACGCCACTGTTTCTGGACTATGGACGTTCTTTATTCTAATTTACAAGTAATATCAGTTAGGGGAATCCAACTCCATATTCTGTACCAAAGACATTGTCAGTATGAATAGACTTGAAATCCTCGAAACTACAAAAAACTAATTTCAGCTTCATGAAAATTTTATTTAGTGTTTATATACTTAGGCAGGATGCCATACACACATAGGCGAAAGATGTATTAGGCGCCTAGGCGGACCCTCTCCGCCGCGCACCCGCCTACCGCCGTTTAGAACCTTGAACATGAGAATGGAAAATCTAGGCGTTCCATTCTCATCCTACAGGTTTGTTGTTAGATATGGGCAACTCATAACTTGCTCCACTATTGCAAGCCATCATTTACCTTGCTTGGGCTAGATTCTAGACATCTTCGTTGTGCATGGAAACATTGGTTATCATCTATAGTTTGTTTGCAATCAGATTATGAGTGATTGACATATAATTGAATCATTTACGGATAGCACATCATTGTACAGTAGAGCTCTGTAAGAGGCAAGTAGAAAGTGAATGGAGGTGGAACTCGGGAATGGATTGTGGTTAAGCAAAGATGCAGGTGGCATAGTTTGCAGATGTGACATGTCAAGTTGTAATATAGGGTGGAAACCTAAGCCTTCCATGATTACCCTTCTGTTTTGTTGTTAGATAGAGACAACTCCTAACCAAGGTTCGCAATATCGGAATTAGTATTGGACCCTTCCTATGAGTATATGGATCGGCAGCATTGGCATCATCGACAATTTCGGAACGGAGTATCGGATTTTTTTGGTATCGGAAAACAAATAATTATTAATAAATTATAAAAAATTTAGAAAAAATATTTTATACATTTATGCATAATTTTATGTATTTTATGTGTTGATTCTTAATAGTTTTGAAATTGAACAAATAATAGTCACATTTATTTATTGGTTTACCTGTTATAAATAAATTTGCTTCATTTACATGCTTTTATAACCTTACTATTTTATACCCTTGTTGATTGGTCTTTTTTTAATTCAATTTTCTCTACCGAATTGACCGATAAAGAGACTCCCAACGTCAGTATTAGTCGATATCGGTAGCGGTCGATATGAGATCGAGACATATCAAACCGTATCGGTATCAGCCGTATCGTAACGGTATCGGCCAATTTTGTAAAGTATGCTCATAACTTGCTCCACCTTGCCTTGACTGGATTCTAGACATACTTGTTGTGTATGGAAACACAAACAATGGTTAGTGATTATCTAACAGTTTTTTGTGATCAGATTATAATTGATTCCCATATAATTGAATCATTTACAAATAGCATATCATGTGGGTGGTCACCTTTACTTATTTTTACTACGTTGGCTTATGTGAGACCATATCTTGCAACAAAACCCTGCCAGCCTCATTGGAAATTGAATATTTACTCAACATATCTAAACTCTAAACAAGAAATCAGACAGTTTACTATTGATATGAAAGCGTTCCTATCATGTGTATGGAGCTTGCAATAAGATATATTGGTGCACATGGGAAATATATCCAAGTGAAAACAACAAGGAGCTGCGTGGAGTTAAAGCACATGAAGATGTTGCTGCTGGAGGAGGGAGTACAAAAGGAGCACCATCAAGGTCCACCGTTGAAGTTTGAAGAATCATTGCCACCATATCCAGATGTTAACTTGTTCTCTTGTAGAAGCTGCTGCCATTAGTCCATCTTCTTTTTCTTACTTTTGATATCTTGTGACACCCAATTTTGTCTGGTTAGATGATCACTGGCCATGCATTATCATGCAAGGATTAGCACTACAATTTTTTTTTGTTATTTTTAATTGTGTTTACAAAACTTATGTGAATATATTTTACATGGTTTTCTTTTGTAGGTTGTGAAGACAGGTATTCAGGAAATTACTTAGGAGTGGTATGGCTTGGTGATGACTCTGGAGCTTGCCAAGCTTTTTACCTTATATCTAAGCAAGTTGCACATAGAAAAGTAGTTCTATCTCATCACATGTTGGTGACAAGATCTCTACCCATTTGTTACTTGCTGTATTAGCAAAATCATTACTGTATATCAAGATTGTGGTGCCAAAAACTGCATATTGAGTCGTATTTTTTTATACTTAAGACATGCTATTGTAGTATAGGAATAAATCTGATTTTTGATTCGGCTCTTTTTTGTTAGTGATGTACGTTGTGCATTTTCCTCTCTTGTATTATATTTTACTTAATCAGTTCCACACATTGTATGTTGGCACAAAAATATGCTGAAATGGCTTATTTTAGAACTGTTAAAAAGTTGCAACATTTTGTAATGACATTGTTATTGGGCTGCTTTATTTATTAGTGGGGTGAGTTTGTAAGACTCATACTGGTGAATTTCTTTAGTAGTTATTACAAATTTCCTCTTTTGTTCGAACTGTTAAAATTTGTCTAATTTTTATGGGTCTGATTCTTTGAAGTTACTTTACACCGCTAATTTAATTGTCTGACTTGGTTTTGTTGCTCATTCAACTGTATCATGGATAACAAGTTACAGCTAGCCCATTGGTTTGAATTTGGACCCTATGACGTAAAGTATGCTACTACATTAAATGTATTGCAAGATAGAAGATGTTTTTTTTTTTTTTTAATTCCAGCACGTGCGGGTTCAGTTAAATCATGTGCCTCTCTCCTCCTACCCACCCTCCGGTTGTTATGTCATTTCGGACTCGTACGAATTTTGTCTGCACTAGCTTTGTCATCATCGTCATGAATCTTAAACATGTTACCAATAAATCTGTGGGTACACACATTCATCTCCCGAGGAAATGCAATGCCTTACAATATAGATCGGATATCAAGTGTACATATTGAATCATGATTGAAAGGAGTTGTATAGGCAAGAGGTTGATGCGAAGAACAAGAAACTAGTTGACATGGCGGGGTTTTGTAAATTCTGCGCAATCTGGGTTTTAAATGACCTGCTGAGTTTATGTAATTGGTAAAATATCAATTTTTATGTCTACTTCGGATGTTTATATTGAACTCACTTTTTTTGTAATTAATTTATTTTTATAATTATTATTTTGTATGACAACCCCATTAAGAAATTCCACTAGAAACACGAAACCCCTCAAGTTTGCTTTATCCCACCAAATTAATCCAACTCAAGTGTGACATGACCCAAACCTGACTCGCTCACAGAGAAGTCAAAAGCAAACAGAACTGAAACCACCAGAAGAGAGGAGAACAAAATTATCATGGTCTTCCCACGTTTACGTAATCAGTTAAAAGTTCTTTTCTCCCCTGACTTGTTTGGTAAAATGGATTTACATCTAGATTTGGATTTGAAAATCTAAAATTCAAATCAAATCTAAATTATGAATTTTTAAATTTAAATTCAAATCCAAATCTAACCAAACATAGAATTTGGTAAATTATTAATTAGCTATTATAATTATAATTATATTTGTGATTAATAATTAAATTATTATTATAATTAATAAAATAATAAATAAATAAATTAATTAGCTATTATAATTATAATTATTGTTGTGATTAATAATTAAATTATTATTATAATTATGATAATAGTTATGATTAATAAATTATTAATTAAAGTTTAATAATATATTAATTATTAAATTATTAAAAAATAATTATTAATTTCGATGATAATTTATGATAACTAACTATTAGTTATTTTTTATTAAAATAATAATTAATTTTTAGTTATAATTTTTTAAAATAATAATGACTAATTAATTAACTATTAGTTAATTTTTAATTAACTATTAATTAACTATAAATTAAATATTTTAAAATAAAATTATAAATTAATATAATGATAATTAAAAAATTATTAATTAAATTACTATAATATATTAATTATTAAAATATAATTATAAATTTTGATTATAATTGTGATTAAAATATTATGAATTAAGATTATAATAAAATAGTAATAAAAAATTATTAATTAATATATTAAGACTATTAATTATGATTATAATTGGATATTAGTTAATAAATTATTAATTAAGATTACAATTATGATTAGTAAATTTATTATAATTATGATTAATAAAGTTATAAATTATTAATTAAGATTATTATATATTATTAAATAATAAAATTATTAATTAATAAATTATTAACTTAGATTATAATTATGATAACTAACTATTAGTTAATTTTTTTTATTAAAAACAATAAAATAATTTTTTTAAAATAATAATAATGACCAATTTTTAATTAACTATTAGTTAATTTTGAATAAACTATAAACTAAATATTTTATAACGAAATTATTAAAGAATAACTAATTTTTTTCTCCCAAATCTAACTTCTTTCTTCCAAATCCAAATATTAGATTTGGTCATACTTTTCATATTCAAATCCATCTGTCACGCCCCAGAACCAGAATACTGGCAAGTCGGGACGGACAAGGCTAGCTACGTAATACCAAAGTACGCAAGTACTCTGAAATCACGTATAAGCTGTCAAGACATGGGGGTTAGTTTTATAAGCCAACAGTCGATCCTAGATCAAGCATTCCTCGGTATCTCAATCATAGGTAATTATACAAAGTACAAGAAGTATGATCATCAGACATACAATAGTAAAGCGTCCCAAACCATTTATACATGGATGATCATGAAGCTAGTCATACCAAAATAGAGAACTAGCAAGAGTAATAGTCATACATGATAAGCTCTAGCTATAGTCTAGAATATGCACATCATGTTTTGGTCCGTAGGCTAAATGTCAAGAACGAAAACACGAGCTAAATACGTGCTCGGAGGCCAAACGCCACAAAAGAATAATGTACATATCAAGTGGGAGAATGAAACAAGAAACCCACTCAGGTACTCTGGTGCTCTGGATGGTCACCGTCGAGTAGATGGTGCGGAAGATCCTCTGGGCTTCTCTATCAGATCTGGCCAAACAAAACCAGTGGGGTCAGACCCCCAATAGCAAGTACCACAAAGGAAGTCAAACTATGAACTAAAATCAGCAATCAATAACATCAACAATTAGAGATACAAATGAGTAAGAGCAGATCGAGACTCGTGCACTACTAATGCACTTATCCCGAACATATAGGAAGACAATAAGTAAGCATCTTGGAGCATAAAGTAATTATCATGCGACATAATATAAAGTGTAGACATGTTAAGTAAACAGAAGCTTGAGAATATATAAAAGCAATTGAACATGTGAACTTGTGAGATAGTCGGGTCATAAGAGCATGGTGACCCGGCATAGGGAGTCATGTATAGCTTGTGAGATAATTGAACATGTGAGCATGTAAGAATTTTATAGAAAGACAATGATAAGTGGACTTAGGAACTAATTCGGAAGTCAAGTTACAACCCTTAAACCAAACAAGGACCGGGGTTGTAACCATTCTCCTGAACAGAACTTAGTCTCTAATCATTGTGCATCATAAGGATCATGTAGAACATGTGAGTACTAAATAGGACGACATATAATAGGATAACTTAGGAACCATTCCGGAAGCCAAGTTACAACCCGTAAACCAAACAAGGACCGGAGTTGTAACCCTTCTCCTGAAAAGAACTTTGTCTCCGACCATTTATCGATGAAAGTAAAGCATAAACCATAGTGTACTGAAATAAATATACGGACACTGCCTAGATGAAACTAGACTGGACTGGACTGACTCCATCCATCAATCACGGCCAAGCAATAAGTACGACTTGATACTTTAACTAACTAGGGTTATCACAAGCCTAGTTACTAACAAGATGCGAAGAGATTTCCAAGTCCAGTTACCCGCTGATGCTACCGGAGTGACCCCAGCAAAAGAAAACAAGTATAGCAGACACACTGCAGTAAGATACATGTGTCCTAAGGAGGTGCCCCACTCGACGGTGAGCTGGAAATGTGCTCATCATGACAAAATATATATATATATATATATATATATATATATATATAAGGCCGGGATCAAACGGGCAACAGGTAACTGGAAAAGTCTCTTCATGAACTACTTGATCAATCTAGTCATTAATCCTAGCCAGATTCAGTATGAATCCCTGACCGTGGTCATCAGGAATCCATGCCTTAGACATGATGCAATACAGAACATGTAGCTTGTACAAACACACTTAAGAGAAACACCCACGGTGTCCAAATCATTCATTACTTGTAAGCCAATAAAGCCGTCGCAACAGCATTCATGGTTCATGTCATGTCATATTACTTGTCTGGAGTGCACCACGATGGATCACTATCATGTTAAGAGTACTTGTTAGGTGTGCGCCACGACGGGCCACAATCATGTTAAGCAAAGAAGTGACATGTGACTTGAGTGCACCGCAACGGGTCACTATCGTGTTAAGCAAAGAAAGGAGACATAAATTATAAGTGAACCACAACGGGCCACTATCTAGTTAAGCAAATCATAGGCGTAAGATAGCATGTAGAAAGATCTTGACGAAAGGCTTATCATAACATGTGAGAAGGAATAGAGATAGTAACTACTTGGCACAAAACAATAATTGAATCTGTGCTAATGTTTGAGTGTATAAGGGTGTACAATTATTCTCTAATCATGCAAAATCTTCTAACCTTGATAAGAAATTATCGTGCTATTTAAGATAGGTCGTCGCAATTTAGGCCGAGTACAGAAAGCATGCTAAGAAAAGCATATACATTTTTTCGCGGAATTAAACTATCAAATCACATAAAAATCTCCAGTTAAAGTGAGACAAGTAGATTCTTGAAACCAAGACAAAGATCTAAAACTTTCATATTTTGAGGTTTGCCAGACTCTGGCTACAAAATAATTTAAACAGGCAAAATAGTAATAATAGTAAAACGGCTACTACACCGGCGCATGGGAATTCTGCATCGTACCGACGCGTATCACCCCAAATAGCCAAGTCAGTCGTACTAAGATCGTGTCAAAGCCCAATGAACTAGCAGGAAGACACGAAATATACAATAAACAAAAGGGGTCATGATAGGTCTAGAGGGGTGCAACCTAGATGGATTAGCAAACATGGAAGTATACGACTAAGTACATGAGGTCATGCACCCACACCAGGGGGTTATACGCATACATGGAGGCTATGAGCACACATGGAGACTATGAGCACCCATGAAGACTCTGAGCACCCATGAAGACTATGAGTACCTATGAAATGTTATGCGCCCACACAAACACTATGAGCCCACACAAAACACTATGAGCCCACATAAAATGCTATGTGCCCAAAGAAGACTATGCGTCCAAAGGGAACTATGCGCCCAAAGGAAACACTATGCGTCCAAATGGAACACTATGCGGCCAAAGGAGCACTATGCGCCCAAAGGAAACTATGCGCCCAAAGGAGCACTATGCGCCTAAAGGGAACACTATGCGCCCAAAGGAAGCTATGCGCCCAAAGACTGGCGCATGCACTGTTCTTCTTCCCCACTTGGCCGAGGATGAACTCCAAGGAACCCAAGAACTTCAAATGTCCATAACTTGGTCAAAATAACTCCAAATTAGGACTTTCAAAGGTCAAAATGGGGTAAAACGAAATTCTCTATAACATGGAACAACCAAAACTTGAAAATAATGAAATTTGATAGATCAAAACCCAAAAAATCTAAAAATAACATAAACTTAGATCTACAATAAGTTATCCTCCAAAATCCAAAATACCAAGAACTAAAATGTTTTAGAATGTAGCAATAAAGAGAATGGAACAATTAATATCACGTTTGTCCAACATTTGGCAAGATACTTGCCTTAGATTGGAGAAGAAAATGGAAGGAAGAAGAAAATGAAAAGTAAATGGAGGAGAGAGAGAGAGAGGGGTGGGTTTTTATACAAAATCATTTTTCATGTAAAACCATCCCAAACCAAACAAAGCAAGCTAGGTTGAATCAAACCAAATTAAACCAAGTCAAGATAAATCTATATCTTGGAAAATTTTTAAAATATTTTGAAAACCAAGAATTACGAAATACGGCTCAAAATACGTACCCGTATATAAATACTGATACAGTGAGACGGGGTCTCAGAAATCTCCAACCAAATATAGGATTTTATAGATTTGACTCCAAATACATAAATCTTAAAATTTAACTTCAAATACGGTTTATCAAACGGACCGATGAGAAAGAATCATCACTTCCTTTCCTTAGCGTAAAGATTATGAAGCTGCTTTTCCTCCTTCCAAGATAACAATATTTATAATTTAGAGAAGCCACCGTGCTAAGCTAATCCTAGATATATAATGTTCTCCATAGATCCTCTGAATTTGTGCCCGCTGTCAGAGGACCATTGAAATTGTCCGGGCCCAATTTTGACCGAACTTGACCAGGTAATAGGATAGGCTGGGCCAGGCCGGCAAGGAAGTCTGGAGCCAGCCCATAGAACATTACCCTAACCTAGGACGGCTTACTACCCTGAAAAAATTGGGCCGGACTGAACCAGACTAGGTTCGGACTGGATCTAGATTTTTTTGTAAAAAAAAAAATCAAAAAAGCATGTTGGGCTTCAGCTATGGGCTTGGACTTAAAAAATATAAATAAAGAAGTATTTGGCCTGGGTTTATAAAAAATAATAGAAATAAAGAAACCTTATTATTTATTTATTTATTTGAGAAGTTAATATTATATTTCTATGTTTTCTTGAACAGCTGAAAGAGTGAAAATACAAATTTAATCTTCAATTTAATTTTTAGTCTTCATGTTCGATTTCTTTTAAAAAATCTTTGTTGCCGTCTTTGATATCTTCAAATCTTTAATTTTTATAGAAATAGATCTAACTTTGCAAGACATCGTCGTTTCATTCTTTATCTCCAGTAGCGTCCTCCATAGTAGGAGATTAAAAATCCATATTATAAATGTCGGCAACTTCATATCTTAAGTGTTGAGTCCGTTTTTTTTTGCACGAACCAAATCTTGAACGCAAGCATAGACTTTTAAAATATCCGCTAGCATCCTGCTTATCTTCTTTCTTAGCATTCTAGAATCTACACTAAGATAATATTTTGATATTGTCGTGGACACTAGGACCATTGGAAGATCACATGCCAAAGATATAAAGTATAGGATAAGTTTATTTTTTATATTTTCCACCACTCTAAAATTAAAAATTGTGATAAAAGATTGTCATCTTTATCATAGGAGTTTAAATACAAGGACAATCCTTGAGTTGGAAGAGAATATTATTTTTGTTTCTTTATATTCTTAGTATGAGATAACTTAGAAATTAAACCAGATATACTACTACCTTGAACGGTTAGATCGGGTCGTTTCGATATAGATTTTTTATATAAACTAACTAGAGTATCTAAACATCTTTATTTTCTATTTTTAAACCAATTACTTCAATGTTCATATTTTCATAAAAATAATCTAACAATATAATTACACCAAATTGATTTTAGGATCTAAAATCATAGCCAAACAATATAAAAGAGGTATTTCAAGCCTATATTTTAAAAAATGTTTCCATTTTAGAACTGACAGTCAAAACTAGGAGCATTTCTATATTCTACAAATAAATACGAAATTTTAATTATCACTGTTAAAACTAAAGGAGAAGTTGGATAACAAACTCCAGATAAAATACATGTAAATTGTAAAACAATTCTAAAAATTTAGAAACTGAATAACCAACTAACCAATCATTCACAATTAATTGGTAATCAATACATGGAGCTATGTTAGGTTTATTTTCAACTAAATATCCTCAACTATTTAAAATAAATTTGATATCCTATACTTTCATAATATACCAGTAAATACTCTCAACTATTGAAAAGTCAAGTTGCAATATTTCGTTAGTCAATAGTTACTTTTTTTATCCCCCCAAAAATAGTTTTTTTTACCAAATTATTCATGATTAGTTTAGGAAATGGATCTTTACTTTCTAAATGAACTTCACTTTTATAAATTACATTATCTTAGGTATGACATATACTACTTTCATTACATGATCAGGATTCAAGATTTGTATAACTTGAACTCTAAACAAGGCCGACCGTGAGCTCATGGGGCCCGAGACAAATTTTAAAATATGGCCCCCATACATAATGCAAAAATATTAAAAACTAAAAAAAGTAAAGTAAAAAAAAGTTAGAATCAAGAATTGAACTAAGGACCTTTTAAATACAAATTTAACAAACTAACCACTACACAACAATAACTATATATCAAGGAACGGCTATGGTACATACTGGTTCTATTTTATATACAAAATTATTAACATATATTTAGTTTAAAGTATTTTTTGGGCCCTCGTGCCTTGGAGGGTCACTAATTTGAGACAACAACATTAACACCATGAATGCATGACATATCTAAATTCTGAGAACATAGACGATTGACACGACAAGCACACATGATCTAAAAATTAAGAAGGATAAAGCACAAGATGGAACACAAGAAATAAATTCGAGGATAAAACTAAATGTACAAAATAAAGCACCTTCAATTCATGCAACCTTCCTTATGTATATTCCCCTATTGAAATGCAAATTCTAAAGAGTGCAACTACCTATTGTTCAACTCACCACCATGATTTAGGTTCTTTCTGACCTCTTCCCCTTCCCACGCTCTTCCCATATTTGCAGGGCAACTATGCATATTTCGGGTGCAACTCATCAAACTCTGTTTAGTCACACATTCTTAAAAAGAAAGTTGCAACACTACAATGGTCTCACCTTTTATAGAACATAGATCAAGAGAGCACATCTACCACAAACAAATTCAACAAAGTCCAAAGACAATGTCATTGATCATGGTGACATAGCAAAAACAATAATGACAAGATAACCTATTGTCCATAAAATTTCATTCATGGTTTGATCGGATTGAGGAAAAAAAGTAGATAAGTGGAGTTAAGTGAGGGTGAGTAGAATCAATACATATGACCCATCTTGGTTTAGATGGAGTGTTAATGAGGTGTGTTTAATAGCTCTTGATTGGATTGAAAGTTTTAAGTGAGAGAATAATTAATAAAAAATATAATAAGTACCAAAATATTATTCTTACATATTACAGTCAAAACACAGCAGTCGATCATATGTGATTAGTTAGAAATTGTTTTATGGAAAGAACAACTTGGATGTCCATCAAAGCTATCTTGCAGAGGTGAATGTCGGCGCTAAAGCCTGGAGATTTTCTTTTATAGACTATGTTGTCTATGAAATTCTTCCAGATGATTCGAAAAAGCTATTTTTGTTAAGAGACATTCCCTTCGTTTCTTTTATGACACGTCGACCAAGATACTATAACGTCGATCATATGATGGACTTTTGCTATAATGCCTATCAGATGTAGAATCCAAGCAAGCGCTGCATAAAGCTTATGATGGTACTTCCGGTGCACATCAACCAAGTCTTAAGTTACATGATCGACTAAGACATATAGCTTATTATTGGCCCACTTTGGTGGCTGACGCTATAGAAAATGTCAGAAAATGCAGGGCATGCCATATTCATGTTGACTACATTATTCAACTTTTGGAGTTCCTACATTCGACGGTCGCGTCGTAGCCATTCGAAGCATGCGGTATGGATGTTATAGGTCCTATCAGCTATCGTTCGTCCAGTGGATATCGGTTATCTTAACAATAATTGATTATTTCTCCAAATGGGTGAAAGCTGTACCGCTCGTCGGAGTAAAAATATCTATTGTGATTAGCTTCGTTAAACATTACGTCATTTATCGTTTCGAACTTTCTTGAAAGATTATCCATGACAATGGGCCTCAATTTGTAAGTCATGCATTATATCGATTTTGTAACAAGAACCTGATCCAAAACATAGCTTTAACGACGTACAACCCTGCAGTCAGTGGGTTAGCTGAAGCTTTCAACAAGATAATAATCATGATGCTCAAAAAGTTCATTTCGTCCAACAAATGTGATTGGAATGAAAAGTTTGGTGAATATCTCTAGGACTACCGCACAACGGTATGGACTCCAACTGACATCACGCGATATTCTCTGGTATATGGAAGTGAAGCAATTCTTTCCCTGGATATCCGGATCCCATCTCTTCGGATTGCCTTACCCAATGAATTGATAATCGAAGACAACGATTGTTTACAATTACAATTAGCTTAACAACGTATTGAGCTATGACAAGCCCGTATTACCAAAGCCTTTGACAAAAAGGTAAAACAAAGGGTGTTCCAAGTCTTAACAATGAGAAGAAGAAGACCCATGGTCATGATGCACACGAGCAGAGGAAAGTTCCTAGCAAAATAGGAAGGTCAGTTTGTGGTAGAATCAGTGTATTCTAATGGAGCATATATGCTCACAAAACCTAATATTATCTTTTTAATGATGTCGATAAATGGCAAATTCCTAAAAAAATACTATCAATAAGATACATACATGGGTTGATGATGTATATAATGTACAATATGACATTTATAAATTTCCCAGAGTGTGTGTTTTCAAATTATTATCTGTGTTTAATAGATAATAGGTCAAAAGAAAAAAAATCCCCACCGAAGAGATCTTTAGGTTTGGTGAAATGTTCTTGTCAAGTCGATTGAAAGCACAAATCTATCATCTCCTTTCGAGCTACTATCTGTGTTCAAGAGTCTTGAATATGCAATAGATATTAGATCCTCAAATTTGTCCAGTGGAATTATCCTCAGATCCTACAGAACATTCTCGTAGAGATCATTAGTCAAAATCCTATACCCGACAAAATCTGTCACTAAAGCCCAATTGCTTTAAAGACTTCCTATTTCTATTTCCCAGTTGGATTGGAGATAGTCTTTTATAGAAGATGCTCATATTCACATTACATATGAACTGTTTGTCTTCTAGCACTTTTTCTTAGAAGAGCGAACCAAAACTTAGAGCCCAATTGTTCTAAGGATCTTCCTTATTCTGATCCCCAACTGGACTAAAGATAATCTATTCTCCGATTAAATCATCCCCAGTTGATTCAAATGTTTTTAAAAGTTGTTTGCTTCCATATTACCTCTAACTATTAATTCTTAGTGCTAGTTGTCCTAAGGATTTCTTATTTCTAATCCCCAATTGAATTGAGAATGGTCAATACCTTAATCGAGTTTGCTATATTCTAACAAAAATCATTCATGTCCATATTGTAATGCCCTGAATTCCGTTGCGAAGCACGGATCGGGCTAGCGGCCGAATGGCCGAGCGGATGATAATTGGGGAACTTTACTTGGAAAAAATTTACCAGTATCGCGGGATAATGAATTGAGATCCTTTTCTCATTATGGATTGGACTCTTTTGAAATGATGCCAAAGATATAGTGGCGCGCGTCTTGGGGGAAGAGTTCTATATAAGAGTCGCTTGTCCCGAGACCATTGCCTAGCTGGTTTTCGATGTTGCTTTTGCTGTTGGCTTTTGTGTGCATTTTCGTAATTATTTTTGATGAATATTTTTATGAATTTACTTTCACTGTCTACGCATTTCAAATTGAATCACTGAGAGAAAGAGAATAAGT
Organism: Iris pallida; assembly: GCA_029216955.1. Taxonomy (NCBI): domain Eukaryota; kingdom Viridiplantae; phylum Streptophyta; class Magnoliopsida; order Asparagales; family Iridaceae; genus Iris; species Iris pallida. Next base: position 16,705,067 of record JANAVB010004800.1, read on the forward strand.
ATGCTGACCATACGTTGGTGCCAATGCAGGTGCTAACGCAGTGAACCGAGCTTGACATTGCATGAAAGACCTCTTTCTCTCGGCAATTCACTAACAAGTGAGTGGCTTTGATCCTTCGACGATCCTTAATCTTCGTGCGTAACAATGGTAGACTTGTTATTGCGTTCGGTGCTTAATAAAAGATGCCTATTAATAACTCGAAAAGATAATAAAAGATAAATTATCACATCAGATGGCTAGGCTTTTGTTGTAAATCAAATGATGCTTGTATGTTACGATATGGATTGTTGAACAGGTGGTGTAAAGACCCAAGTATTGGGCGGTAAGTATATCGGACTTCAGTTCGAAAGAATGATAAAATAAATGAATAGTCCCTTGGTTGGATAAACGAGTATGCGAGCCTATGGCTCAAGGCGAGATGGTAAGATGGCAAGATGGCAAGATAAATAAGAAATGTGGCTTACGTACTTGAATTTTGTTATCATGCATGTATGTTTCTTATTTAGTTAAGTTGCATTCACATGCATGGTCATGGACAACTTGTATACAAGGTATAGTTCCTCGAACGGTACTCTGAGGCCACAGAACCGATTCGACCTAGGAGGAACAATAGTACTGAAGTAGTAGCACAGTGCTGAAGTAGTAGCACGGTCTTTCAGGAACTTTCTGGTTGGGCTAGCTACCCACCGCTGAAGGGGAGCCATCTGACCATGATGTCCAAGATGGCATGTAGTCAGTAACCTTCATATAGACAGGTGGCATAGATAACAATGTCTTATGCAGGTAAGAGTAAGTGTTACTCATAAATATACAGGGATGGCTGTCGATCGTGGGTAAGATTCACCAAATTGGTGAACGATATAAATTAATTATGTTAGAACAATATGAATTGCTTATGTTTCTAACATCGATGTATGCTTCTTATGTTTCCTATCAATATGAATTGTTAATGGACCCTAAGGCAAGATAGAAAGATCACAAATCAATAGTGTACATTCACATAATTTACTACTGTTGATTTATGGTGAGATTTGTTATGGCCGCTTACCAGTACATATGTGGCAATGTACTGATCCTCATCTCCATAGGTGCTGGAAACCTAGTGGATCATCTTAGATGCTGAAGGCTTGCTGTCCGACTCTTTAGAAGCTTCATACGTTCTTGAAGTTTCCATTTGAGAAAAAGGGCATTTTGCTGAAGGTGGTTATTGCCGCATTATTAATAAAGGGATATGATGTATGGAACAAGTTGTATCTCATTTTAATATTTTTGCAAGTTGTAGCCAAGTTTGGCATTTCATCTCGACTGTTTGAGAACCTTATGTTTTCTGTTTCAAAGATATCAATAAAGAGCTTATTTCGGATCATATCTGTGTTGTCCAACTTCTTTGTTAACTTGCTGCAAATCTCTATTCAAAATGTCTCTTTTATAAAAAGGAACACGAGCACGTCTTGCACAAGTACAATTCTAGACTTGTATGGTATCACGCCTTAGCGAGGGACAATTCGGCATGAATCAAAGCGGAGGTGAACGATTCTCCGAATCGGGCCGTGACAGTTTGGTATCAGAGCACGGCTTTACTTCCTTGGGAATTTCTTGGTTTTAAAATTTCAAAAATGCCACAAGCTTTATTGCTTCTTGAGAAACTTTGGTTTTAAATGTCTCAAAATGAGATATTCCATACAATAAGTCCATCAATATTTTATGAGACTAACAAATTTCTCTGTGTTGCAGAGATGACGAAGGCGGGTACTGCGAACAATGCGAGTAGCTCAAGGGCGGTGGCCTCAACTGACCCGATGGAGATGATGCTGGCTATGATGGAGAGCCAACAAAGGCAAAATGCAAAGCAATTTAAAGCCCAACAAAAGCAGCTAGATACCCTACAACAGTTGGTCCGATCAGTGGTGAACATTGGGGCTCAAGGCACTCCAGTCTCAAGGGAGAGCGAGATTGTGGAGGCAGAGGAACCCCGGGCGGCTAAAAAAATAATTGTTGTGGCCGACATTATAAAGTTCAAGAAAATCTGCAACAAAGAATTCAAAGGTACGTAGGAAGCCACCATTGCTATGGATTGGCTAGTTGAAGTGGAGGACCATCTGGAAGCCTTGGGTATTACTGGATCTAAGAGGGTATCGTGTGTGAAACTATTGCTGGTTTCTAACGCACACTACTGGTGGCAAGGTCAAAAAAGGATCCTTGCGGGGTGAATGGGGCAACAAAAATTACTTGGCAGATGTTCCAGGAGGCCTTTCTGGCTCAGTATTTCTCTTCGACTGAGCAGCGCGCTAAGGAATTGGAATTCCAAAAGCTCAAACATGGAAATTTGACGGTAAAGGAGTACGAGGCAGGATTTTTAAGACTGTCTCAGTATGCAATTACGAAGTTTACTGACGAAGCATCTAAGGCTCGTCGGTTTGAGTAGGGCCTGAGGCCTGCTCTGAAGGCTCAAGTTGTGGTTCAGAAGTATAAGACTTTTCAGGAGTCTTATGAGCACGCAAAAGAGTTAGACCCACACTATCCTGCGATGACGCCAGTGCGAGCGTCGGTGCAGAATATGCATAATAAGAGATCGAACAGTGGTAATAAGTATGAGGCGCCAAAGTGCCAGAATCATGGTGGCTATCAACGACCCAACCAGGGCGGACCATTCTGCAACAAGTACCACAACAGAGGGCACTTCGCTAATGAGTGTCAGGTGCTAGAGGGTGGATGCTTCAAATGTGGTCGCATGGGCCACGGATTCAGAGACTGTCCAGGAAGGGGACATCAGAACCCTCCGAGGCAGCAACATCACCACCAGCATCAACAAAATTATGGGTAGGCACCACGACCCCACCAGCCACCACAGAATCAGAGGCCCGGTGCTCAGGGCCGAGTCTTTGCATTGACTTAGGAGGAAGTACTTACATCAGATACTATCGTGATAGGTATATTGTTATTTAATAGAATTCCTGCACGTACTTTATTTGATTCTGGTGCCACACATAGTTTTTATCTGAAGACTATGTTAAGGAACATGAAATAAAAATGTTAATGCTAAATGTATATCTTAGTATTAGTACTACATCAGGAGTGGAGATGTCTACTAACATGATATGTAGGGATGGTTACATATGTATTAGGAACAGAAAACTATTATTGGATGTAATCGTGCTCGATATCAAGGATTATGATATCATTCTGGGAATGGATTGATTAAGTGCATGTTGTGCGACGATTGACTGTATGAAGAAGTGAGTTGTGTTTTGACTACCTGAAGAAACATAATTCTCTTACTCGGCCAGTTCGTCGGCGAAGGCATCGATGGTGATTTCAACTATTACGGCCCGATGAATGTTACATTCTGGCTGCGACAGGTACCTTGCTTCTGTTCGAGACATACGCAAGAATGGTGCAGACTCAGCTAACACTGAAGTCGTAGCAGAATTTCCTGATATATTTCCTGACGAGATACCCGGAATGCATCTGGATTGAGAGATTGAATTTATTATCGATACATTTCCAGATGCTCGTCCGATCTCAAGGGCTCCGTACAGGATGGCGTCTGCTGAATTAAAGGAACTCAAAGTGCACTTGCAAGAATTGTTGGACAGGGGGTATATCAGACCTAATATTTCTCCATTGGGTGCTCTGGTGCTATTTGTGAAGAAGAAAGATGGATCGATGCGGCTGTGCATCGACTTTTACGAGCTAAACAAAGTTATAATTCGAAACAAGTACCCATTGCCTCGAATAGATGACCTCTTTGATCAGTTGAAAGGGGTGTCTGTATTTTTAAAGATTAATCTTCGCTCAGGCTACCATTAGTTGAAGATCAAACTAGATGACGTTCCTAAGTTCGCATTCCGAACCAGATATGGACACTATGAATTCTTGGTCATGTCCTTCGGACTGACCAACGCCCCAGCCGCTTTCATGGATATGATGAACAAAGTCTTCCGGCCCTTCTTGGATAAATTTACGGTCGTGTTCATTGATGATATCCTAATCTACTCGAAAAACAGAGAAGACCATGCAGAGCATTTGAAAACAGTGTTACAGACTCTACGGGAAAATCAGCTCTATGCCAAGTTGAGAAAATATGAATTTTGGATGAGTAGCGTGTCATTTTTAGGGCACGTTATCTCAGTGGAAGGTGTGTCCGTTGAACCAAAGAAAATTGAAGCCATAGTGGATTGGAAGCAACCCACGTCGGCGAGCAAGATCCGAAGTTTTCTCGGCTTTGCAGGCTACTACAGGAAGTTTGTCAAAGATTTTTTTGAAAGTGGCAGCGCCCTTAACTCGGCTAACCCAGAAGAGAGTTGCATTTGATTGGACTGATGAGTGCAAGGCTAGCTTTCAAAATCTGAAGCGATGTCTCGTGTCAGCTCCAATCCTTGCACTTCCAGACGGCGTCGAGGGATTCCAGATATACAGTGATGCATCCGGATTGGGTTTGGGATGTGTTTTGACTCAGAGGGGGAAAGTGATATCGTATGCCTCAAGACGGCTTAAGTCGCACGAGAAAATTTATCCAATGCACGATTTGAAATTGGCAGCAATAGCGTTTGCATTGAAATTATGGAGGCATTACTTGTATGGAGTGGCTTGCGAGATCTTCATCGATCATAAGAGCATGAAGTACATCTTTACTCAAAAGGATTTAAATTTGCGGCAAAGACGTTGGTTGGAGCTTATAAAAGATTATGACTTGACGATCGCGTACACCTCAGGAAAAGGCAATGTGGTAGCGGACGCGTTGCGTCGGAACTTTGTAGGATTAATCAGTATTGACAAACGAATATTGGAGGAATTAGAGAGCATGGGAATTGAGCTCCAGATTTGTGGCCGAAATGCACAACTGGCTCAACTTCAACTTGAGCCGAGTTTGTTAGAAAAGATTAAGACTGCACAGAGGGCAGATGAGTTCTTACTTAAGATTGACAGAATGATAGAAAGGGGTAAAACAAACGACTTCACCAGGCACGAGGACGGATCATGGCGACTCAAGGGGAGGCTATATGTTCCGAAGGATGAAGAACTCCGGAAAGAAATCTTGACGGAGGCCCATTATGCCAAGTATTCGTTGCACCCGGGAAGTACAAAAATATATAAAGATTTGCGTACGACCTTTTGGTGGCATGGTATGAAACGAGATATGGCCCTCTTTGTCTCGCGATGCTTATCTTGTCAACGAGTCAAGATGGAACACCAGAGGCCCGGCAGGGAGATGCAGAACCTCGCGATCCCAGAATGGAAGTAGGATCATATAACCATAGATTTTATAGTTGGCTTGCCGAAGACGCAGTGGGAGAATGATACAATTTGGGTCATCGTTGATCGATTAACAAAATCTGTACATTTTCTCGCAATCAAAACCATATGGAGCGTCGATCGGTTAGCTCAGCTATACTTGGATGAAATTTTCTGATTGCATGGGGGTGCCGACATCAATAGTGTCGGATCGGGATGGGAGATTTGTATCACATTTTTGGGTCAGTTTATATTCGACCATGGGAATGCAATTGAAATTCAGTTTTGCATACCATCCACAAACCGATTGCCAGACCGAGAGGGTGAATAAGATACTTGAGGACATGCTATGGCTTTGTACAATTGATCTGAAAACTAGTTGGGACACTCACTTGCCGCTAGCAAAATTTGTCTATAGCAACAGTTACCAATCGAGTATACAAATGGCTCCGTATGAAGCATTATACGTGTAATGCTCCAGTCCCAAAATACGTAGGACTAGGAACGTAGATATGCCAGCTGTACTCATACGAAGTATACTCCAATATATGGAAGCCTCGTATGAATACATTGTTGGCCCATTGGTCATATGGTCAACCTGATTTTAATAATTGATCAAACTCTGTCTGGATATGAAGCTAGTCAGGACATCTCGGATTCTTGGACATGATCAAGAATGGCTATCCACTGAATTCAAGACCGAAGATCTGTTTGCCTGTTCGAGTCTGTAATTCCTTATGCAATATATTTTTCATTTTATTTGAGTCTAGGAATATGTTGTACACCGAGTCGTACTAGCAAATAGGCTACCCTTAAATGAGTTCAAAATATTTTTAAAATGACCTCTCAAAAATGTTTACAAAAAGGTTTTCAAAAAGGTTTTCAAAAATCACCAAAAAGCTTTTTTAAAACCCTAACTAAACCCTGACAGAACTCGGGCCGAGTTCGGCCAGAGTTTGGCCAGAGTTCGGTTGGTGGCCGTTGTGATTTTGAATCCTTGTTACTTGGTCCTCCTGCAGTTGCGGATTTGACCGAGATTTGCTCATAGAGTTCTGCCCGAATTCTGCCCGAATTCTGTCAGAAGTCTGTCTTTGGAATTCCTATAAATAGAGAAGGATTTCGATCATTTCAACTCACTCATTCACTTTCAATCTTCTCTCTATCTAAAGCTTTCAGTCTTCCAAAGAGTTTTCTAGAGCTTTCAATTTCAGATCCCAAGCCAGTTACAATCCTCTAGTCGATTTGCCAGTGCGGTGCGGTCTAGAAGTTTCTGAGAGATTGTAATCAGAAGGCTTGATTGAAGAATACCTCTTCACATTTGAAGTTGGACGAGTTCTTCGTATCAAAGCTCGCGTTGTAGAAGTTGTAAGGACTTCGTAAGAAAACTTACGGTTTTTCCAATAGTGGATTCAACTGGTAGCAAGAGTTCTACCCGACTGGATTAGTCCTCAACAGAGGGATACCAGTATACATCGCTGTCTTTGCGTTTGCTCTCTTAACTTTACCTTTACATTATTTTAGTTGTGATTAATATTCTGTGATTGTGCTGCTAACATTTTTTTTAATTAGTATTATTCCGCTGCCAACTCTATTCACCTCCCCTCTAGAGTATTACGCTTTACTATTTCGTTCCTACAATTGGTATCAGAGCGGGTGTTACAGGTAAAGCAAGGTAACAATGAAATTATTTATTTATTTTTAATTAACTGTTATATAGATCACAGCACAACACATGGCAACTGTGAAATTCACAAGTGAAGGCCAGGCCACAAACAGACCCCCACTGTTTGATGGTACGAACTATACCTATTGGAAAACACGGATGAGTTTCTTCTTGAAATCACTTGACTTTGATTTATGGTCCATTGTTCTTGATGGCTATCAAAAGCCACCTCGTATAAATGTTGATGAAGTTTTAGTTGAAAAACCCTATAGCAGATATACAGAGGAAGAAAAGAAAAGGGCTAGTCTTGACGCATGTGCCATTAATGCTCTTTTTTGTGCTTTAGACAGAACTGAATTTAACAGGGTGTCTATCTGTACAACGGCTAATGAAGTGTGGAAGCTACTTGAAGTCACACATGAAGGCACGACTCAAGTCAAAGAATCAAAGGTCAGCAGACTTACTCAAGAGTATGAGGTGTTCAAGATGAAGCCCAACGAAACGGTTACTCAGATGTTCGAGAGGTTCTTGGATATTGTAAATCCTTTGTCCTCCGTAGGCAAAGATTACAGTAACCATGAAAAGATTCGCAAACTCCTGCGAGCTCTCACCAAGAACTGGATTTCAAAGGCTACTGCAATCATTGAAGGGAACAATCTCACAACTATGTCCCTCGAAGTACTCATGGGTAAGCTACTCACTCATGAACTGGAGCTACAAGATTTTGAAGAGCCTGCACCAAAGGAGAAGACGATCGCTTTCAAGGCTCAGCACAGAAAAGCTGCTGAAGGTGACTCAGACAGCAGTAAATCTGATGCTGAAGATCAAGCACTCCTAGCAAGGAAATTCAAAAGATTCATGAGATATGAGAAGAGAGCCAAAGAAAACAACAGCAGCAACAACTGGTATCAAGATGACGCTGTCTGCTACGGCTGCAAGAAAAAGGGACATATGAAGAAAGATTGTCCTACAAACTCATCATCAAGCAAGAAGAGCAACATGTATGAAAAAGGAAACCTAAAAAGATCAACATCACGGAAGTATGCCAACACCAGCATATGGTATGAAAGTGAAGCCAGCGACTCAGAAGACGAACAATCAGAAGACGCTGCAAACGTATGCTTTATGGCATCCGATCAGGTACCTACTGAACCTGTAGTTGATACTTATGATAACTTCACCTTTGAGCAATTAGGAGATGCCTTCAGTAACCTGATGACTGATTACAGGAAACTGCGTAGCAAGTATCAGACCTCTAAGAAGGTACTCAAAGAGTACAAAGGTGAAATAGGTAGACTTATCGACCTACTAGCTGAGGTTAGAAATAATGTTAGTGAGTCTGGTGAGCTTTCTTCTATAAAGCTCTTATTATACGAGACTACCAAGTCATCTGAAGAGAAAGACAAAATTATTGACCAACTCAAAGAAGAACTTTCTATAGAGAAGAAAAGTCTTCGATGTGCATAAATCAGAATGGAATCACTCACTTCTGATTATACTAAGTTGTATGACACTTCCAAAAGATTGGAAATTAGGTTAGGAAAACAGCCTGAGCCTGCTGCTTCCTACCCTAACACGTGTCACTTACCAAAAAATTGGAACATTCCCAAGCTAAACACTGTCAGACCTAACCCTATCAAACCTTTACCCCAAAAGGTTAAACCCAAACAGGATTATAGGCATGCATTCTTCTATACTAGAAAACCCAAACATACCAACCATGCACACCACTCAGCTTTCAACACTCGACATGCATAATGTCATTATTGTGGCCTCATTGGTCATATTTCATCTACATGTAGAATCAGAAAGCTTGTTGATTTAAATGTTTATACTTGGATACCAAAAGCTAACAATTCAGGACCCTACAAGAAATGGGTACCAAAAGTTTCATCTGCAAACTATTTTGTAGGTGGAACACCCTTCACATGCTAAAAGCAAATGGATCATCGACAGTGGTTGTTCACGGCATATGACCGATGACGCTACATTATTTGCAACACTGTCGAAGAAGAAGAAGGAAGGCTATGTTTCCTTCGGTAATAACTTGAAAGGTTATATTATTGGTATCAGTGATGTTGGTAAGTCTCCCTATCCTGTTATTAAAGATGTCTGTCTGGTTACCGAGTTGAAACATAATCTACTCAGCATAAGTCATTTGGCTGATCATGGTTATGGCATCAACTTTGGCAAAGACAAATGTATTATAGTTGATAGCTCAAACTGGTAATACTATCTTTGAAGGTATCAGGGAAGACAACATATATGTTTCTATTTGTTGGAAGAAACTAACATTTCAGGTAGATGCTTAATGGCTAAAAGCGATGAGAGTCATCTGTGGCATATGGGACTCGGTTACGCAAATATGGACACAATATCAAGATTATCCACAAAGAAGCTAGTACGCGGTTTACCGGACATAACATTCAAGAAGGATTCGGTATGCAGCCAATGTGAAAAGAACAAAGCTACCCGATCCACATTTAAGTCAGTAAACGCAGTATGTACTACTAGACCTCTACAATTGCTACATATGGACTTATTTGGTCCTAGCAGAGTTGCTAGCCTCGGAGGTAAACATTACGCTTTTGTAATTGTAGATGATTTCTCTAGATACACGTGGGTATACTTCTTGACACACAAGAATGATGCATTATCTGAATTTGTCGCCTTTTGCAAGAAAGTACAGAATGAAAAAGGTTACATGATCACCCGTATTAGAAGCGATCATGGTGGCGAATTCAAGAATGCAGAGTTTGAGCAATTTTGTAACACACACGGTTTTGTACACGAGTTCTCCTGCCCTAGGACTCCACAACAAAATGGAGTTGTGGAACGTAAGAACAGAACTCTATCCGAAATGGCCAGAGTAATGTTAAACCAGTTTAATCTACCCAAATATTTCTGGGCTGAAGCTGTCAATACAGCATGCTTTGTTCTCAATAGAGTCCTAATTCGACCCAAATTGAAGAAGACTCCATTTGAGTTATGGTTTGATAGAATTCCTTCAGTTTCTTACTTTAGAATATTTGGTTGTAAATGTTTTATTCTTAATACAAAAGACAATTTAGAAAAGTTTGACGAAAAGGCCGATGAAGGTATATTTGTAGGTTATGCGGCCAAGAGCAAAGGATACAGAGTCTTCAACAAACGAACCATGATCATCGAAGAGTAAATCAACGTCACCTTTGATGAACTGAATCAAATGACTATCGATGACAATGACGAAGATGTAACTGTACCAAGCTCAACAACAGCTGATTCTCAACCAAGCTCTGCACTAGCTGAACCTCCTAGAGAAGATCCAGGAACCAGCTACCTTCAGAGTCTACCGAAAAGGTTGAAATTTACAGCTGATCATCCAAAGAATTTGGTAATTGGTGACATTACCAAATGTGTAAGTACTCGTACATCCAGTAGAGATATTGTTTCTAGTGTTGCTTTTATTTCATAGCTAGAACCCAAATCCATTGATGAAGCATGTAGTGATAACTTTTGGATAGATGCTATGCAAGAGGAATTAAACCAATTTGAACGGAATCAAGTTTGGGAACTTGTTCCCAGGCCGATTGATCATCCGGTCATTGGCACCCGTTGGGTATTCCGAAATAAACTTAATGAGGATGGTTTAGTGACTCGTAATAAGGCTCGACTCGTAGCTCAAGGATACAATCAAGAAGAAGGTATCGACTACGATGAGACTTATGCTCCAGTTGCGAGATTAGAATCCATTCGCATGTTATGTGCATTTGCATGTTTTTATGATTTCAAACTATTTCAAATGGATGTTAAGAGCGCTTTTTTAAATGGTTTTATAAAAGAAGAAGTTTTTGTAGCACAACCTCCAGGTTTTACGGATTTCAAAAACCCTGATCATGTTTTCAAGTTGAAGAAAGCCTTATACGGTTTAAAACAAGCCCATCGTGCTTGGTATGATCGTCTAAGCTCTTTTCTACTTGACAACGGCTTTTCAAAAGGCAAGGTTGACACTACACTGTTTATTAAGTCTTTTAATGGCAAACTTCTTTTAATACAAATCTATGTTGATGATATTATATTTTGATCCACTGATGAATCTCTCTGTCAAGAATTTTCTAAGTGTATACAGAATGAGTTTGAGATGAGCATGATGGAAGAGCTGAAATTCTTTCTCGAATTGCAAATCAAACAAACTAACAATGGGACATTCATAAATCAAGCCAAGTACACAAAAGATTTGCTAAAGAAGTTCGATCTGGACAATGTCAAACCTATTGGCACTCCAATGGCAACTTCAACAAACCTTGATTCAGATGAACAAGGCAAGCCAGTCGACACACGTAAGTATCGAGGTATGATTGGTAGTTTACTTTATTTAACTGCTAGTCGTCCAGATATAATGTTTAGTGTTTTCCTGTGTGCACGTTTTCAAGCTAACCCAAAGGAATCACATTTGTGCGCAGTTAAGCGTATCTTTCGATACCTTAAGGGCACTTCTTCTGTTGGCTTGTGGTATCCCAAAACTAAGTCCTTTGACCTTACTGGTTATTCGGATGCAGATTTTGCCGGATGCAAGGTTGATAGAAAAAGTACCAGTGGCACATGTCATTTCTTAGGCAAGGCTTTAGTCTCATGGTTTAGTAAAAAGCAAAATTCTGTAGCCCTACAACAACAGAGGCCGAATACATCGCCGCAGGACGTTGTTGTGCTCAGATTTTGTGGATGAAACAAACCTTGGAAGACTATGATTTATTTTACACATATATTCCTATTTTTTGTGATAATACGAGCACTATTAATTTGACTAAGAATCCAGTATGTCACTCTCGTACTAAACATATCGAGATTCGACATCATTTTCTTAGAGATCATCATCAAAATGGAGATATAGACCTTGTGTACATAGATACTGAAAATCAACTAGCTGACATCTTCACTAAACCTCTAGCGGAAGATCGTTTCAATTATTTACGTCGAGAATTAGAAATTTTGGAGGTCAATAATATTAATTAATTTTGTTTTATGATTATATCTCAATACGCAAAAACTGTGTTAGAGACAAGCCAATAAAGAGTCTGTCTGTCACCACAACTACGATTGAAGCGAAGCGGTACTTAAGAGTTCCCCGGTGAACCTTCGCCAGCTGGGATAGTACTCCTACAACTAATCTGAGACAGTCGCTGTGTAACAACATTTAATTCATAAAATAATATTAATTATGTTAATTGAAGGCTAAAATAACTAATCTTTGAATTAAATACTTGAAATGAGCTGCTGGTCATCATACTGATGATGATGATGATGAGGAGATGTGACTATATGATTTTGAGTGATATTTTATTGTACACTTGGAAATGCTCCGACATTCTAAGTTATTATCAGTACTTTTTTATTATTATCAGCACTTTTTAGTTTGCTTCAGTACTCTGTTATTTTTTCATGGACATGATTATGCGTAGTTTATGGCATTCCAGTTTATTTTTAGCACTATGTTTCAGTTTCAGTTTATGATAGCACTATCTCTTTATATTGCTTCTTTCATTAAAACTGCCTGTGAAATAACTTGCCTATGATACTATGCTTTTCTGTTCTGAGACAATACATGCCTGTGATATTTCTCTAGTTTTATGCCTTATTTCTTTTATGTGTTTTCTCACTATTTGTTACTTATGCATTGATTGCGGGGGAGCCTTCTCTTTTGTAATTATTTTGCTAAGTGACAAAGGGGGAGAAAATTAAAGATCTAACATTTTTTTGAGATAATACAGGATATGAACAATTCTACTTTTTGATATTTTGAACAAGCTTAATGTTATATCATTAATAGTTTGTCAATTATCAAAATGGGGGAGATTGTTGGCCCATTGGTCATATGGTCAACCTGATTTTAATAATTGATCAAACTCTGTCTGGATATACGAAGCTAGTCGGAACATCTCGAATTCTTGGACATGATCAAGAATGGCTTTCCACTAAATTCAAGATCGAAGATCTGTTTGCCTGTTCGAGTCTGTAATTCCTTATGCAATATATTTTTCATTTTATTTGAGTCTAGGAATATGTTGTACACCGAGTCGTACTGGCAAATAGGCTACCCTTAAATGAGTTCAAAATGTTTTTAAAATGACCTCTCAAAAAGGTTTACAAAAAGGTTTTCAAAAAGGTTTTCAAAAATCACCAAAAAATCTTTTTTAAAACCCTAACTAAACTCTGACAGAACTCGGGCCGAGTTCGGCCAGAGTTCGGTTGGTGGCCGTTGTGATTTTGAATCCTTGTTACTTGGTCCTCCTGCAGTTGCGGATTTGACCGAGATTTGCTCATAGAGTTCTGTCCGAATTCTGTCAGAAGTCTGTCTTTGGAATTCCTATAAATAGAGAAGGATTTCGATCATTTCAACTCACTCATTCACTTTCAATCTTCTCTCTATCTAAAGCTTTCAGTCTTCCAAAGAGTTTTCTAGAGCTTTCAATTTCAGATCCCAAGCCAGTTACAATCCTCTAGTCGATTTGCCAGTGCGGTGCGGTCTAGAAGTTTCTGAGAGATTGTAATCAGAAGGCTTGATTGAAGAATACCTCTTCACATTTGAAGTTGGACGAGTTCTTCGTATCAAAGCTCGCGTTGTAGAAGTTGCAAGGACTTCGTAAGAAAACTTACGGTTTTTCCAATAGTGGATTCAACTGGTAGCAAGAGTTCTACCGACTGGATTAGTCCTCAACAGAGGGATACCAGTATACATCGCTGTCTTTGCGTTTGCTCTCTTAACTTTGCCTTTACATTATTTTAGTTGTGATTAATATTCTGTGATTGTGCTGCTAACATTTTTTTAATTAGTATTATTCCGCTGCCAACTCTATTCACCCCCCCTCTAGAGTATTACGCTTTACTATTTTGTTCCAACGTACATAAGCTGTAAAATGCAGTAAACCATAACTAATCTCATCCACACAAAATAAATGAATAGAAGATCTCATATAATCAACTATGAAATTGTCATGATACAATATGTTGGGCGGAGACAAATCTATTACCAACAAGTAAAAAAAATACATGAGAAAAGAAATAATTTTGGCGAGCGAAGTGAAGACGATCCAAGTGCAATCATCCTCGAGAAATTGCAATGAACACGGCTTAGAGCTAAAGCACCTGCGAAAGACAAGAGCATACACCTGGAGAGATGACCAGGTCCTCAGAGGGACGTAACAAGACACATAATATCATGCCATATAAACTGAATAAATATTGCTCAAATAGATATATAATAGGGTACCTAACCGTACTATAGTGAATATGCAATAAAGAACAAACCTTGACGCATGGGCAGGATCAGAAAAATCAGGAATCAGGACCGTACCTCCCACTGGAGATAACCGGCAATCAGGACCGTACCTCCCACTGGAGATAACCGGCTATCAGGACCGTACCTCCCACTGGAGATAACCGGCAATCAGGGCAGTGCATATATGACCCATACATTAAGGAGCTGTTCTTCCCACCCAATGCCTACTATGTTGTATCCACAACAGTAAACCTCTATAACCGCTAAGTCAAACTAGCATGCAATTTCTATTAGCGGTTATTCCTATCGCACGGCTTATACGCACCGGTGGCCAGCCAGTCGCGCATGTCCGTATTCTACATGCGACACAAAACTTCGTGATACAACGTGTCAAGGCCATGAATGCAACACACAAGGTGGTCCCTTAAATCTAGGTTTAATGTGTAAAAAATACATAGCAGAAAATATAAATGAACAGTAAGTTCTAACAGTTATGCCATGTATCATAGTTTATTTTGCATAAAGAAAATAAATAATGCATGAAATATGAGCTAAAATAAATAAACAGCAAATGGCAAGGTGTCTTGCCTGGTAGAGCGCCTGGTGTGCTACGATGATCAAGGTGGCACGATCTGCAACTTCGATGTAACAACTATGCAAGGTGACCTCAGATGGTGGCACGGACAGTTCCATTGGGTCCAGAAGGGTCAAATTAGTTAGGGTGGATATATGGTAGTCTCGAAATGGACGAAGGAATAGGACTTGGATACGGACAGGAAAAATCAAAGAATAATGGATAAATAAATATTTATATATATACGAATTTTAGAAAATATTTATAATCCCTAAAAGCTAGTTTTCACGAGTCAAAATATTTATAGGAAAAATACAAAAGAAAGTTCTTTAAAGTCAAGAGACCGTTTTCGGCAAAAACTCTAAGTTTGTAAAGATACGACTCTAGATAGAAAAATGTATATATTTTATTGCCAAAATATTTATATAACACAAACTTAAAATCAAAATAGTTGTTTCCTTTTAGCCAGAAAATAATATTTTCCTAAAACTTTTATAAATAATAATATTTAGCAAATAGATAGTTTTGCAAGTAACAACAATAATAATCATAATAAAAATAATGAGAATAATAATAATAATAACTATCTTTAACAATAATAATAATGATGACAAATAATAATAATAATGAGAATAATAATGATAATAAAAATAATAGTAATAATGATAATAACAACCAAAATAAAATCAGTAAAAAATACCAAGCTCTGTTCCCATACTTTAAGTATGGAATGGAATAAGAACCAAAAAAGCAAATAAAATATAATAAATAATAATAATAATAATAAACTAACAGTTACAAAAAGTAAATAATAATAAGCTAAACACCACAAATAAATAAAAAAACCAACAAACATAATAAATGCTGTTGTTCTTCGTAAAGAAGGAAGAGGGAGGAGAGAGAATGAGAGGGCGAGTGAGGGAGCGGTGGTCCGGCGCGGCAGCGGAGAAGAGAGGAAAGGCGGTAGGCGGAGCTGAGGAGGAAAAGGAGGAGCGGACTGAGGGAGAGGCGTCGGAGGACGGCGGCTGAAGCGGAGGGAGGAGATCGGGAAGGGGGTTGTGGGGGGATCCGGCCGGCGGAGCGGCCAGGGTTTACGGAGGCGGGGGTTTTGGAGTGCAGCGGAGCCGGAGGAAGGGGTACGGAGAAGGAAGCACAGGCGCGGGGTGAGTCCATGCGCCGGATCGGCGGTCGCCGGTGCGGAGAGAGGGACCGAAGAAGGAGGATGGGCGCGGTGGCTCTGCGGGAGAGCTCGACGGCGGATGGAAGTAGAGGCCGGCGGATCGCCGGAAGGAGCTCGGAGGCGAGGGCTGAGTAGCGGCTGGACGCGGCGGGACGGGGCGGCGTTGGGTCAGGTTAGTGGTGGTTCAATTGTTTTTGGGTTTTTTTTTTGGGTTTACCGACGTCAAACGCCGGTAGTTATGGTGGTTGTCGGTTGGACGGGATGGCCGTGACGACGGTGACGGCGGCGGTGGTAGGGTTTTGTGGTGTTGTCAAGGTTGAGGAAGGTGCGGCCGGTTATGGCAGACGGGTCGGACATAGGGGTGACCATGGTGACAGTATTGTGTCTTGGAGGGGATGAAGACGGCGTCGATGGGGAAACTGTGGCGGTTGGCAAACGGAGGGGACAGGGTTAGAATTAGAGCTAGGGTTAGGGTTTAGGAACTAGGGATTTGTATTGTGTGGGGGTTGTGTCCTGTGCGACACATAATAGGGTTGTGGAGGATGGGTGTCCGGTGTGTCGGACACGGGGGATGAAGATGTAAATGTAATAAAGTACTTGAAGGAAAATGATGGACACGGACACGATGCACACACGTTATGGGGAATTTTGTGGAAGATGAATTGTGGAGCAAATAACATGGAGGAGTACCTGCCTATTTATATGATGTGGGAATTCCCATTAAGATAAGGATCAGGATTGGTTTAAACCCAAACTAGATAATTCATCTATTTATTTAAATTAAATCAATAATCCAAATTCAAATCAAAATCCAATTCCAAATATAAATCAAATTTAAATCTAATTAAATTCTTGGTTTAAAATTAATGAGATAAATCAAATTTCAAATATTTAATTATTTAAATAAATCCAAAAATTAAATCAAGATTTAAATGGCCACAATAACTTCCAAATATATTTTTCAAAATACCAATAATAATAATTTCAAAAATAATAATATTTTTAAATATCTTTTTTAATAAAAAATGTTAATAATAATAAATCTCGAAAATTATACTTTTATTTAAAATAGACCAATAAATAATTACGAAATATATGTATGCAAAAATATTCTTTACATAATTATGCTTTTCTAGTATACACAATATTATTTTATATTTAATAACTTTTAGAAATGACGTAAGAACAACAAGCTTAGAAATAATAGCAAAACTAATTATTATATTATTTGAAACTATAAAAATAGAACAAAATATTTTTTTTCTAAAATATGTACGCTCGCACATATTCGCACTCGTCGAGCAAATTCGAAAAATGAACTTCCGCACACGACGTACAATACGACTACGTGACGTACAATACAAAATTTTAAATCAGTACCAAATTTAATATAAAAAAATAGTAGAAATTTAGGGGTTTTACATCCTACCCAACTTAAAAGAATTTCGTCCTCGAAATTAAGAATTCGTAGGGGGGTGAGAAGACACAAGGGGTATCGATGAGGAACAATCGATAACAAAATCATGCCGTAAGAAATTGCGATCTAGATCATAGAAAATTAATACGGTATGGTAACGGGTAATGAATGAGGGTCACGATTAATAGAACAAAAAAGATTCACTTAAATTAAACGATTAGAGGGTCTTGATAGGGCCGAGTAGTTTGGGATGAAGATATAGCAACATCGAGTGAGAATGGTCATAGCCGATAGGAAGGCTAGAGGAAGTTCTAGTATAACGCTTTCGTCCTTCAAAAATGGTGAAGGCGAAAGCAATATAGGGTTCGAAGGAGGCGTTATCGAATATGAATACGTGATTCAAAGACGATCGAATAATTTCAAAAGAATTGTCAAGGCAGTCGTGGATGGGATTGTAAGGGCCAAGTTTAATTATGTCCCCATCCACGTAGAGTAATAGACAAAAGCGAACCAAAGTGCACTTGGTTGATCAGACCATTATGCACCGGTTCTGATTAGACAATAGGCTAGTGAGCGCTCAATAGCATATGTCATGAACAAACTCGATAAAGAATAAGCTTATAAAAACTAGGCTACATTAGCATCATTAGTCAAAATGGTAAATACATAGGCACGAGAGATTAAGATTTAAAGAATGTAGAATGATTCTAAGTCATACAGTCGTCCTATAGTCTTCTTGTCCAAGTCCTTGGTTGGCTAGACGTGTTAGGTCCTCTAGATTCTAGGATCTAAATAAGCTTGCTATATAGGTCGCTAGGTCAAAGGGGTTGCTAGTTCATAAGGTATTCTATCCAACTTAAAGAATTAAACTAGTGGTGTTTTGGAACAACTAACTAGTAGGGTCAATCTCTAGCAAGCACGAAGGGAAGATAAGAATAGGGATGGAAGGAAGCAAGCAAGATGCAATTGATGAGTCAAACGGTAGATAAAATCAAGAAAAGAGGTCAAGTATGTGGATGAGATCCTAGACTTTTAATCCTATACGCAGGCTTGCTTGGTACGATAAAGTAACCAAATAATTTATCTAGACCTGCATGGGCCACCACAAAAATATGTAACGCTCCAGTCCCAAAATACGTAGGACTAGGAACGTAGACATGCCAGCTGTACTCATACGAAGTATACTCCAATATATGGAAGCCTCGTATGAATACATAAGCTGTAAAATGCAGTAAACCATAACTAATCTCATCCACACAAAATAAATGAATAGAAGATCTCATATAATCAACTATGAAATTGTCATGATACAATATGTTGGGCGGAGACAAATCCACTACCAACAAGTAAAGGAAAATACATGAGAAAAGAAATAATTTTAGCGAGCGAAGTGAAGACGATCCAAGTGCAATCATCCTCGAAAAATAGCAATGAACACGGCTTAGAGCTAAAGCACCTGCGAAAGACAAGAGCACACACCTGGAGAGATAACCAGGTCCTCAGAGGGACGTAACAAGACACATAATATCATGCCATATAAACTGAATAAATATTGCTCAAATAGATATGTAATAGGGTTCCTAACCGTACTATAGTGAATATGCAATAAAGAACAAACCTTGACGTATGGGCCGGATCAGGAAAATCAGGAATCAGGACCGTACCTCCCACTGGAGATAACCGGCAATCAGGACCGTACCTCCCACTGGAGATAACCGGCTATCAGGACCGTACCTCCCACTGGAGATAACCGACAATCAGGGCAGTGCATATATGACCCATACATTAAGGAGCTGTTCTTTCCACCCATTACCTACCATGTTGTATCCACAACAGTAAACCTCTATAACCGCTAAGTCAAACTAGCATACAATTTCTATTAGCGGTTATTTCTATCGCACGGCTTATACGCACCGGTGGCCAGCCAGTCGCGCATGTCCGTGTTCTACATGCGACACACAACTTCGTGATACAACGTGTCAAGGCCATGAATGCAATACACAAGGTGGTCCCTTAAATCTAGGTTTAATGTGTAAAAAATACATAGCAGGAAATATAAATGAACAGTAAGTTCTAACAGTTATGCCATGTATCACAGTTTATTTTGCATAAAGAAAATAAATAATGCATAAAATATGAGCTAAAATAAATAAACAGCAAATGGCAAGGTGTCTTGCCTGGTAGAGCGCCTGGTGTGCTACGATGATCAAGGTGGCACGATCTGCAACTTCGATGTAACAACTATACAAGGTGACCTCAGATGGTGGCACGAACAGTTCCATTGGGTCCAGAAGGGTCAAATTAGTTAGGGTGGACATATGGTAGTCTCGAAATGGACGAAGGAATAGGACTTGGATACGGATAGGAAAAATCAAAGAATAATGGATAAATAAATATTTATATATATACGAATTTTAGAAAATATTTATAATCCCTAAATGCTAATTTTCACGAGTCAAAATATTTATAGGAAAAATACAAAAGAAAGTTCTTTAAAGTCAAGAGACCGTTTTCGGCAAAAACTCTAAGTTTGTAAAGATACGACTCTAGATAGAAAAATGTATATATTTTATTGCCAAAATATTTATATAACACAAACTTAAAATCAAAATAGTTGTTTCCTTTTAGCCAGAAAATAATATTTTCCTAAAACTTTTATAAATAATAATATTTAGCAAATAGATAGTTTTACAAGTAACAACAATAATAATCATAATAAAAATATGAGAATAATAATAATAATAACTATCTTTAACAATAATAATAATGATGACAAATAATAATAATAATGAGAATAATAATAATAATAGTAATAATGATAATAGAAATAATAGTAATAATGATAATAACAACCAAAATAAAATCAGTAAAAAATACCAAGCTCTGTTCCCATACTTTAAGTATGGAATGGATTGAGAACCAAAAAAGCAAAAAAATATAATAAATAAATAATAATAATAATAATAAACTAACAGTTACAAAAAGTAAATAATAATAAACTAAACACCACAAATAAATAAAAAAACCAACAAACATAATAAATGATGTTGTTCTTCGTAAAGAAGGAAGAGGGAGGAGAGAGAATGAGAGGGCGAGTGAGGGAGCGGTGGTCCGGCGCGGCAGCAGAGAAGAGAGGAAAGGCGGTAGGCGGAGCTGAAGAGGAAAAGGAGGAGCGGACTGAGGGAGAGGCGTCGGAGGACGGCGGCTCAAGCGGAGGGAGGAGATCGGGAAGGGGGTTGTGGGGAGATCCGGCCGGCGGAGCGGCCAGGGTTTACGGAGACGGGGGTTTTGGAGTGCGGCGGAGCCGGAGGAAGGGGTACGGAGGAGGAAGCACAGGCGCGGGGTGATTCCATGCGCCGGATCGGCGGTCGCCGGCACAGAGAGAGGGACCGGAGAAGGAGGATGGGCGCGGTGGCTCTGCGGGAGAGCTCGGCGGCGGATGGAAGTAGAGGCCGGCGGATCGCCGGACGGAGCTCGGAGACGAGGGCTGAGTAGCGGCTGGACGCAGCGGGACGGGGCGGCGTTGGGTCAGGTTAGTGGTGGTTCAATTGTTTTTGGGTTTGCCGACGTCGAACGCCAATAGTTATGGTGGTTGTCGGCTGGACGGGATGGCCGTGACGACGGTGACGGCGGTGGTGGTGGGGTTTTGTGGTGTTGTCAAGGTTGAGGAAGGTGCGGCCGGTTATGGGAGGCGGGTCGGACATAGGGGTGACCATGGTGACAGTATTGTGTCATGGAGGGGATGAAGACGACGACGATGGGGAAACTGTGGCGGTTGGCAAACGGAGGGGACATGGTTAGAATTAGAGCTAGGGTTAGGGTTTAGGAACTAGGGATTTGTATTGTGTCTGGGTTGTGTCCTGCGCGACACATAATAGGGTTGTGGAGGATGGGTGTCCGGTGTGTCGGACACGGGGGAGGAAGATGTAAATGTAATAAAGTTCTTGAAGGAAAATGATGGACACGGACACGATGCACACACGTTGTGGAGAATTTTGTGGAAGATAAATTGTGGAGCAAATAACATAGAGGAGTACCTGCCTATTTATAGGATGTGGGAATTCCCATTAAGATAAGGATCAGGATTGGTTTAAACCCAAACTAGATAATTCATCTATTTATCTAAATTAAATCAATAATCCAAATTCAAATCAAAATCCAATTCCAAATATAAATCAAATTTAAATCTAATTAAATTCTTGGTTTAAAATTAATGGGATAAATCAAATTTCAAATATTTAATTATTTAAATAAATCCAAAAATTAAATCAAGATTTAAATGGCCACAATAACTTCCAAATATATTTTTCAAAATACCAATAATAATAATTTCGAAAATAATAAATATTTTTAAATATCTTTTTGAATAAAAATATTAATAATAATAAATCTCAAAAATTATACTTTTATTTAAAATAGACCAATAAATAATTACGAAATATATGTATGCAAAAATATTCTTTACATAATTATGCTTTTCTAGTATACACAATATTATTTTATATTTAATAACTTTTAGAAATGACGTAAGAACAACAAGCTTAGAAATAATAGCAAAACTAATTATTATATTATTTGAAACTATAAAAATAGAATAAAATATTTTTTTCTAAAATATGTACGCTCGTACATATTCGCACTCGTCGAGCAAATTCGAAAAACGAACTTCCGTACACGACGTACAATACGACTACGTGACGTACAATACAAAATTTTAAATCAGTACCAAATTTAATATAAAAAAATAGTAGAAATTTAGGGGTTTTACAATACGGGCGAAAGTGTCGCTCTCCGATTTGTTGGGATGAAGTCAGTGAACGATAGGTACTTGGTCCAGAGATGGTGGAGCAGGCCGTCGATAAGGTCCGCATGATTCTGGAGAAGTTACTTGTGGCACAAAGTCGACAGAAGAGTTATACGGATACTTATCGACGACCATTTGAATTTGTGGTGGGCGATCATATATTTCTGAAAGTGTCACCGATGCACGGAGTTATGCGATTCGGTACGAATGGGAAGTTAAGTCCAAGATTTGTTAGCCCGTTTGAAATCCTTAAGCGAGTCGGCCCCATTGCCTATCAGATCCCGTTACCACCGGCATTGGATGGAGTGCACGATATCTTCCATGTTTCCCAACTACGAAAGTATGTACATGATCTAAGCCATGTGGTAGATTTTAGTTAGTTAGGACTAAGAGCCGACTTGTCTTATGTGGAGGAGCCTGTGCAGATTGTAGATAAGAAGGATAAAGTTCTGCAGAATCGAGTTGTTCCTTTGGTTCGAGTGCTTTGGTGAAATCATTCTGTCGAGGAGTCGACTTGGGAACTTGAAGCGGATATGAAGAAAAAGTTTCCTTCGTTATTCGATCTAGGTAGGTTTGTGTTTAAGTTTTGGGGACGAAACGTTTTGTTAGTATATTAATATGTAATGTCCTGAATCCCGTTGCGGAGCATGGATCGGGCTAGCAGTCGAATGGCCGAGTCGGATGAGAATTGGGGAACTTTGCTTGGAAAAACATTACCAGGATCACGGGATAATGAATTGAGATCCTTTCCTCGTTATGGATTGGAATCTTTTGAAATGATGCCCAAGATGAAGTGGTGCACGTCTTGGGGGAAGAGTTTTATATAAGAGTCGCTTACCCCGAGACCGTTGCCCTGCTGGTTTTTAATGTCGCTTTTGCTGTTGGCTTTTGTGTGCATTTTTGTGATTGTTTTCGATGAATGTTTTCATGGATTTACTTTCACTGTCTACACATTTCATATCGAATCACTGAAAAAAAGAGAAGAAGTATGCTGACCAGACGTTGGTGACATTGCAGGTGCTAACACAGTGAACCGAGCTTGATATTGCATGGAAGACCTCTTTCTCTCGGTAATTCACCAACAAGTGAGTGGCTTTGATCCTTCGACGATCCTTAATCTTTGCGCGTAACAATGGTAGACTTGTTATTGTGTTTGGGGCTTAATAAAAGATGCCTAGTAATAACTCGAAAAGATAATAAAAGATAAATTATCACATCACATGGCTAGGCTTATGTTGTAAATCAAATGATGCTTGTATGTTGCGATATGAATTGTTGAATAGGTGGTGCAAAGACCCAAGTATTGGACGGTAAGTATTTCGGACTTCGGTTCGAAAGAATAATAAAACAAATGAATAGTCCCTTGGTTGGAAAAACGAGTATGCGAGCCTATGGCTCAAGGCGAGACGGTAAGATGGCAAGATGGTAAGATGAATGAGAACTGTGGCTTACGTACTTGAATTCTGGTATCATGCATGTATGTTTCTTATTTAGTTAAGTTGCATTCACATGCATGGTCATGGATAACTTATATACAAGGTATAGTTCCTCGAACGATACTCCGAGGCCATGGAACCGATTCAGCCTAGGAGAAACAATAGTGCTGAAGTAGTAGCACGGTCTTTCGGTTGGACTAGCTATCCACCGCTGAAGGGGAGCCGTCTGACCATGATGTCCAAGATGGCGTGTAGTCTGTGACCTTCATATAGACAGGTGGCATAACTAACAATGTCTTATGCATGTAAGAGTAAGTGTTACTCATAAATATACAGGGATGGCTGTCGACCGTGGGTAAGATTCACCAAATTGGTGAACGATGTGAATTGATTATGTTAGAAAAATATGAATTAATTATGTTTCTAACATCGATGTATGCTTCTTATGTTTTCTATCAATATGAATTGTTAATGGACCCTAAGGCAAGATAGAAAGATCACAAATCAATAGTGTACATTCACATAACTTACTACTATTGATTTATGGTGAGATTGGTTACGGCCGCTCACCAGTACATATGTGGCAATGTACTGAACCTCATCTCCACAGGTGCCGAGAACCTAGTGGATCACCTTAGACGTTGAAGGCTTGCTGTCCGACTCTTTAGAAGCTTCATACGTTTTTGAAGTTTCCACTTAAAGAAGAAAGCATTTTGCTGAAGGTGGTTATTGCCGCATTATTAATAAATGGATATAATGTATGGAACAAGTTGTATCTCATTTCAATATTTCTGTAAGTTGTAGCCAAGTTTGATATTTCATCTCGGCTATTTGAGAGCCTTATGTTTTCTGTTTCAAAGATATCAATAAAGAGCTTATTTTAGATCATATCTGTATTGTCCAACTTCTTTGTTAACTTGCTGCGAATCTCTATTCAAAATATCTCTTTTATAAAAAGGAACACGAGTAAGCCTTGTACAAGTGCAATTCCAAACTTGTACGACATCACGCCTTAGCGAGGACGAACGATTCGACGTAAATCAAAGCGGAGGTGAATGATTCCCCGAATCGGGGTGTGACACATATTACCTCTGAATTGGTTGTTGGAATTAACTCTTCACAGAGTTAATACACTAGTCAAAGCACACAACTATACTATCTGTGCCAAAATTCCTGGTCTCTTGAATCTGAAACTTAATCATGACTAAGGCCATATATATAGTAATAACTATTTGATAAAAATATTTATAAAATAAAAAAAATTACCATTTAAGTCAAATAAATAATAAAAAAGATATTTAAATTTTTTTGGAAGCTTACATTCTACCATCCTTAAAAGAATTTCGTCCTCAAAATTAAAATATCTCACCATGGTCGAGGGATATGCTAATGGTTCTAAGGTTCCTCTAGAGGTGTGCTATGTTTCTATGGTTTTCCTAATCAAGCGAGTAGCAACCAAGCGTAAATAAATATTCTACTCACTATCCTTATCACAAAATTTCAAGTTATTACCTTCAGCTGCTTCTTGTGTCGCAATTCTGTCTTCAACCATCATGGCATAGGCCTGTCCAGGTCGTTGTGCTGCTGCCTGCTGTCTAACTTGCACAAACTGTGTCGCCTGGTCAAAAAGTGGTCCATGTGGATATCCTTCTTGCATTGCGATTTGAGCTAGGGGTGAGCATCGGTTCGGTTCGGTTCAAACCGAACCGAATATGTGAAAACTGAAATAACCGTAAACCGTATTTCTCAAAACCGAAAACTGAACCGTTTTTATAAAAACCGAACAAAACCGAACCGAATTAATTCGATTCGATTTTCGGTCGGTTCGGTTTCATGGACCAATGTGCATGGCCTTCAAGTTTTTAGCAAAATGAGCCTATTTAAATAAATTTTTTTTAAAAATATATGACATTATTGTATTTATGAATTGTTATATTACATAGAGTGAAAGATATTAGTATATATAGATTGAGGGTAGATAGAGAGAGTGCACAAAGAAGCACCGACATAGAATAAGAGAAGAGAGTGCGCTCAGTTAGGGATTAATAAACATTAGCATATGTATATCGTGGGTAGTTTGATAAATTACTAAATCTAAATCGGTTTTCGGTTCGGTTCGATTTTTCGGATGAAGAACCGAAAACCGAACCGTTATTTCAAATTTTTAAAATTTTAAACCGTAAACCGAACCGATAACCGAAAAACCGAACCGTTTGTCATATTTCGGCTCGGTTCGGTTCGGTTTTCGGTTTTCAACCGTTATATGCTCACCCCTAATTTGAGCTGGTACTGGTGGTGCTCGTGGACCTCTTGTTGGGCAATCCCAAAGTTGATGTTGATCTGAACCACATATTAGATATTGGCTAGTCTTCAGCGATAATTTTTCTGAGTATGACCTCTTCTATTACAATACTGGCATGTCGAGTTATCTTGGTTTTGGTATGGGACGACCCTCTGTTGTTGGTGATGCATTGGGGAATGCCTTTCTGGTCCTCTAGGTGGTGCTTGTGTTGATGATATGACTTTCCGTGGATGCTTCTGGTTAGCCCCCTTCCGGTGGACTCGCTCCAAGCGCCCTGCGGCTGTAAGGACTCCCGAGTAGGTGGTAGGTGCAGCGGCTCCAATAAGCTCCTATAGTTTGTAGCTCAGCCCGTCATAGAATTTCTCTGCCTTTTCTTCTTCAATCTGGATCAATGTGGATGCAAATCGACTGAGTCACAAAAATTCGGCATTGTACTCTTCTACCGTCATGCTGTCCTGGGTAAGGTGAAGGAATTTGTCTCGCAGCTCTGCTTTGGAAGTGGCCAGGATATACATCTCTTCAAAGAGCTTAGAAAACTTCTCCCAAGTGATATTATCCTGCCCCAGTCTTCTCTCCTCCGTAAGCCACTAGCGGTGCGCATTGCCAGTCAGTTACATCCCGACGACAATCATCTAATGCTCCTTCGGTAAATCTGCTGTCTCCAACTGATGCTAGATGTTGGTGATCCACTCGTGAACCTCTGTGGGCCCTCCTTGCCCGAGAATTTGGTGGGCTTCAGTTGGCAAAAATTAGCAAGTTTCTCGTCGATAACTGACGAGCTGGTGGACTCGTCCTCTCCAAAGCTGCTACAATACGGTCCTCCAAGTTCTCTGTCTGTATCCGCTGAATCTCCATTTGAATCTGCTGTTGTTCTTGCATCATCACACAGAAGGTCTGGAACAACTGCTGAGGATCCATAGTCTATCCAAGCTGGAGGAACATTATTAGCGGCATTGGTGGCAACGATGGCATCGGTGGGATATCCTCTTTCCTGAACCTCGATGGGTGTGAAGCTGCTTGATTGTCTGGTTGGTAGAAGAACCTCCAACCGGTGGCGTAGTCGTGTCAACGTGAGTCACTAATGCGTTCTACAGAGTAACCGCATGATTCTTGTCGCCTGCTTGCGGGTTCATTGAACTGCTAAAAAAAAAACGTATAAGCTAAGGAAAGATGATATCAAGCATGATGCATGTCAAGAAAATAAAATTTGAAATTGATGTAGAAATCAAGGACGTATAATGAATGTGGATGATATCCTATGGGTGTTTCCCATTCTAATTGCAGGCTCACGTCGGTACAGTAACGTAACTCTAGTGATTTAACGCTGACCTGTATGGGCCACTACAAAAACATGTAACGTCCTAATCCTAAAATACATAGGATCAGTTATACGAATATATGCCAACAGCACGTCACCAATGGGCCAAACCACATAACAAGCCCATTAGCGAAATACTTAAGCTGTAAATCATGATAATAAACCCATAACAACAACACAAGTCACAGATCATAGGGTGCATTGCTAAATCTCATCTCGTAGAATAATCAAGACACAAGATATCCAAGTCCAAAAATAATAATAATGTCAACTATCTAGCAGTAAAGATAAGTAATAAATGTACGAAAAAATAACCCGTCACCATAGCAAAGAGAAATAGGTTATCAACTACAGGTCTACTGAACTGAAATAAAATAAAGTAGCAAGTCTAAAATAGAGAATGACACGTCTTAAGATAAATTCTCTAGCACTATCTCGTCCTCCTAGGAAGGTACGTCTCCTGTCTCGACTCCAGAACCATATACCTCCGGGTAGCCATCCTCTCTATCTAAGCTTGGGAAATAACCAGGTTTTCAGGGGACATAACAAGATACACAATACATAAACCTACTGTAACAATATATAACATGCATAGAAAGACATGAAATGGTACAAGAGGTAAAGAACTAAAGAATGACACAATACAAGAATGAAAACGCGAAGAATGTGGCATGCCATAAAAAATCGTACTAATAAACACGATTACAAGTAAATCGAGATAACCACAACTCAATGGGAGCTCACAGTCCTATAGTAAGTAGGCCAATGGGGACTCCCAAACTATAGTAATGTAGAACCCTAGAGGGGGGGGTGAATAGGAAAATAAAAAATAACTTAAGCACAAGAAGCAATATATGTAAAATAAAAGGATAGAGTAAGAAGATCAAACACAAGATGTATCCTGGTATCCTCGCTAGAGGCAATCCAGTCCCGGAACTCTCTCCGGCTTAAATCTACTATTTGATAAAATAGTACACACGAGTTTGGATCTGAAGAACTCGCCAACTTCAACACACGAGTTTTCTTACGAAGGCTCGCCAACTTCAAAGAAATGAGAAGAGAACTTGTTGATCTTCTAACACTTGAAGATCGAAATTTACAACTCTTTAAATACTCTAGCACTTTGGGAGAGGATGATAATTAAAGATTGAGTAGAGTAGAGTAGTAATGGTGAAGCTCTTTTGTGGTTGAGAAAATTTAAAGCTTGGAAGAGATGGCCTTTATGAGGAGAGACTAAAGCCCCTTTTATATAAATCCAAAGTCATAAAGGGCATTCAGCCATCAACCGGATTATCCGCCGGATTTCAACGAAAATTCGTCGGATTATCCGGTCAACAGTAACGGTCATAAAAAGAGCCGCTAGATGCATTAAATACAGCTGCCATCTGCCGTTGGATTTGAATTCAAAAGTTGCAAATAAGTCAAGCGGATTATCCGTCGAATTTCAGCGAAAGTCCGGCGGATGATCCGAACTTCAGTTCACTAACTTGCTGTGAGAGGTTCGGATTATCCGCAGGATTTCTGCGGATGTCCGTCGGATTATCTGAACTTCTGCTCACTAACTTGCTGTGAGCGATCGGATTATCCGGCAGATTTTCGCGGATGTCCGTCGGATTATCCGAACTTCTGCTTACTAACTTGCTGTGAGCGATCGGATTATCCTGCGGATTTATCCTGAAATCTGTCGGATTTTCCGTCTCCTCTGAATGACTTTTACTTCACCATTTCTTTTATGTTTGTCATCTTAGCAAAGTACGTACATAGATTCCTAGACATTTACAGACTCAAGAAAAGAACAGGGATAAGAACCGTCTTCTATGTAGACTTCAAGCTGGGTCTTTTTGCATCGTCTACTTCATAGTCTTTCAAGAAGTGTCTCTTGCATTTTCTCTTTGTTGTAGTATATCATCATCTTGATAATGGAGAATTGCATGTACTCCATGGTCTTTGATAAGCTTCATAGAATTTGTATGGAGATGCGTTTCTTCTATTCTTGTCTTTTTGGAAGTGCCTGTGAAAAGTATAAACAAAAGACGTACAAGGGTTATTGTGAACAATGTATCAAAATCGATGTGCCAAAAAACTCCCCTATTTTGATAATTGACAAAAAAAATAAGAATATAGAAAGTAGCTCCCCCGAAATCAAGGATCTCTCCCTCAATACGATTTCTCCCCCTTTGTCATTTAATCAAAGATGGTGAGAAAAAATAGAACAATAAAGCACATATGGGTAAGGGACATAGCAGTAACCAGAAATGCATAAGAAGAAAACATCCATTGAAAATAAACATGGGTACAATAACTGGGCTTTGAAAGCCAAACCACAACACATAATCTGGAAAATAGATTTTAAAAAGGCTCGTAGGACAGCAGAAAACACATACTAAAAGTCTCCGAAGGACCACACAAAACAAGACTAAACATAAAACACCACTCATCAACTGTCAGGAGCATTAGAAGGACCTGCCTCCTGATCATCATCATCCCCGGGAGCTGTGGTAAAGGCACTATAAGGGTCGACGCCATCCGGGTACATGAAACCATAGACGTTGGGATCAGTGAAGCGAGGGCCAGGATAATCAGGATGAGGAGTGTTAGGATTAAGAAAGGGATTGCGCTCCTCAAACATGCGCTGAATATAGTAAGCCTGATCCATAAAGCCGTGGTGGATAAGGGTACCGAGCCCCCGAGTGTTGGCCTGAAGGCGTTCATGGGTTGAGAGAGAGAGAGAGAGATCGACAAACTTGCGATCAATGTATCGGCGAACATCATGAGTGAGGAGGGACGTCGGAGGAAAGGCAGGTCCACCGACAACAGCAGCAGGAGCAGCAGCAGGAGCACCAGCAGGAACTGCACGGCCACGACTCTTAGATTTGGCAAGAGGAGTTGGACGAGGGTCACAAATCGGGCAGTGAGTGAGGTCAACACCATTGGCTTCGAGGATCATAGTGATGTACATGCCAAAAAGGAGAGAACGATGAGGAGAGTCCCTGATGAGCATCATGGTGTAGATAATGGATTTTACCAGTAAGAAAGGTTGCCCGGCAACCATATAGTACATGCAGATAAGTTCTTCAGCAGTCATGCTGTCCATGTTTTCAGATTTTGGGGTCAGAGCGTGGCAGAGGATGCGATGCATGTCATGGAAGAAAGGACTAAGATCCTTGTCATCCGGGCATTGAACAAGGGAGCCACCACAGATGTTGAAGAGGAACTCCTCATAAGACATGTCAGGGGAGAAAGAGATGTGGTCTATGGTGCTCGGAAAGGAACAATATACCTTCCGTTCATCAAGACCAAGGATGCTAGCCAAGGATGCGGCAGCGACAGTAATCTTGATGCCACCAACCTTAGTCTCGAACTCGGGACCTTCCTTGGCAGAAACAAGGTTGCAGTAAAACATCTGGATGGCATGTGGATAGTAGTCAACTTGACGCTCGAGGAGTGCATCGATGCGGGGGAAGCGAAAGTAATGACGATGGTCTTTGAAGTTGATCCAAGAGATGGGTTTCCTGGCGCATACGGGAGCCTTGTGGTAGAAGGAGAACCATTCCCGTGAATGGGAAGCCGACTTGAAAATGAGCAGATTATAGCCGTGAGTCGGTGGAGGAACGAAGAGTGTAAAGGAAGGAGGCTGAGCGGAGGAGGAGCTTCCGTCATGTCATTGACGCTTGGAGTGTGAAGCCATGGAAGAAGAGAGAGTGAAAGAATGGGTTTGAAAGAAGGAAGGAGAGGGAAACAAGTTTATATGGGGCAGAAAGGTGTAATGAGGGGTCATGATGGTTGGGAATGGATAGAGAGAAATGGGAACGGATAGGAAGAAAAGGGGAACGGATAGAGAGGCACCTGACGCTTCGGTTTCTGCGCCTGTCCTACAAAAATGAAAAATCCGTCAGATTATACAGGAAATCCGACGGAAAATCCGGATGCAGATGAGTTCGAATTTAATGTGGGTAGGTGGCGGGTCACATCCCATAAATGAGGCAGCCGTTCACAACCGGATTATACGGAGAACAATAAATGCGGATGATCCGTCGGATTACCGCGGTAATCCGACAAATTATCCGAACTTATTCCTCAAAAAGCTGCTGGAAACGAACGGATAATCCGACGGATTTATGCAGAAATCCTTCGGAAAATCTGTAAAAGACAGAAAAAGTTTAAGTTGAGAGATCGAGGAGACCGATTTCACGACAAATAAAAGTGAATCGATCTTCAGAAAGAGGTTTGGTAAAAATATCAGCAAGTTGATGAGTGGTGCCAATAAATTCAAGACAAATATCACCTTTAAGCTGATGATCCCGTAGAAAGTGGTGTCTGATTTCTATGTGTTTGGTGCGAGAGTGACAAATCGGGTTTTTTGTGAGATTAATGGAGCTAGTATTATCACATTTGATAGGGATGCAATGAGAAGAAATACCATAATCTACTAGTGTCTGTGTCATCCAAAGAATTTGTGCACAACAACACCCTGCCGCTATATATTCAGCTTCACTGGTAGAAAGAGCGACAGAGTTTTGTTTCTTGTTAAACCATGATACCAAGGATTTGATGGAACTGGGGATTCCCAGGACCCTTCCTTTGGTGTGCGTATTGATCGATAGAAAGTTAGACAGATCTGATACGTGTTCTAACCCTTCATAGGCGGAAACTAGGGTTCACGAATTATACCTACGGCAGAAAGGAGACAAGTAATTCCTGGCTATCTCGAGTGAACGACCCCAAGATCTTCTGCACGTATTCCTTCCTCGAGTTGGACGTCGTGTGGGCGACGATCTCCCAACCTTTTCTTCTCCTTGGCAGCCCTCTCTTTCTCTCCTTACGTGAATCCCGAATTTAAAGAAAGTTCCAAATTTCTGATCGGTAATAATGGCGGCCAGAGAATAGAGGATATATATAGGCTACGGTAGGGACCATGAGGAGAAATTAGGGTTAGACCTCCTAACGGATCTGGATATCCCGTGTTCAGCCCGAACACACAATCCATGCCCATTAACAATAGCTCGGTCGACTAATGAGCTATTGTTGTACTACCTCCCTAATCCCAAATTATGTTTGTGGGCTCCTTTTATTATATGCTCGTTTGGCTCCCCATGTAAAGATATCTTATGTCCGTCGATAAAATTAAGTTACTGACAACTATATTAATTCGACATCTTTTATCCTTAAGTAGTACCGCTCAACTTTATTTGTCATGTCGGATATAATCCACCTGCAGGGTTTACATGACAATCCTTATGAGCTCATTAAGGGGACATCATCAACCCGATGTATCGGGACATAGATTCTATTTATAATCAACAGCTCATCATACATACAATATTATTATCCAATTTATAGAGGTTGTTGATCCATAATGAATCTCACTCTTTTATGAGTCAAAATAATGCACACTATATATACATGTCCGTTATTATATCCGGATTAAGAGCACAAGCATCCATAATAACAGAGGTGTTTGTTCTTTTATGTAGTCAGTACAAAGAGAACAACCTCAAGTGGTCCTGTTCAATACACACAAAGTTTACTAGTGTAAACCTATAGTCAAGATAGACTAATACCAGATTACACTACAACCTTTCCAATAGATTGTCCAAGTCCATCTAGGTTGTGAACTATTTATATACTCCATAGGGAACTGATAATATGATCTTCTGTATGACACCATATACCATATTATCTACAATATAGAATATCAGACATTTGCATTAACACTTGCAACAAATACAATATGCAAACATTTGCCCATATGATTCTCATTCAAAATTTAAAGAAATAAGGTTACTAAAAAAGTGATGCTTTTAGTATATAACCCTAACATGATTTACCCAAGAAGTGACATGTGCCGTTAGTGCTTTTTTCGTCAAGTTTGCATCCTGCAAAATCTGCATCCGAGAAGCCGCGAAGCTCAAAGGATGAGGATTTTGGGTACCATAGCCCCATGCTAATGGTGCCCTTGAGATACCAAA
Organism: Iris pallida; assembly: GCA_029216955.1. Lineage (NCBI taxonomy): Eukaryota > Viridiplantae > Streptophyta > Magnoliopsida > Asparagales > Iridaceae > Iris > Iris pallida. Next base: position 16,738,220 of record JANAVB010004800.1, read on the forward strand.
AAATACGTTTTACGGTACATAGGTGAGATTCTTTGGGATTTGCTTGATATCGAGCACAAAGACATACACTAAACATAATGTCGGGACGGCTAGCAGTTAGATAAAGTAAACTACCGATCATACCTCGATACTTACGAATGTCGACAGATGAGCCATCTTCATCATTGTCAAGCTTTGTCGTTGTTGCCATAGGAGTCCTCATTGATTTGGATGAGTCAAGTTCGAAACGCTTGAGGAGATCCTTTGTATATTTTGCTTGATTGATGAAGGTCCCTTTGGGTCCTTGTTTGATTTGTAAGCCCAAAAAGAATGATAGTTCACCCATCATGCTCATTTCAAATTCTTCCTGCATAACTTTAGCAAATTCTACACAAAGTGTATTGCTAGTAGAACCAAAAATAATGTCGTCGACATAAATTTGAACCAATAAAAGAGTGCCATTATGGGATTTGATAAAAAGTGTCGTGTCGACTTTGCCCTTAGAAAAATTGTGTGAAACAAAAAAGGAGCTAAGGCGCTCATACCAAGCACGGGGAGCTTGTTTGAGGCCATAAAGGGCTTTGTGGAGTTTGAACACGTGATTAGGAAATTGAAAATCTTCAAAGCCAGGAGGTTGTTTTACATAAACTTCCTCTTTAATAATACCATTTAGAAAAGTACTCTTAAGATCCATTTGAAAGAGTTTAAAATCATTAAAGCAAGCAAAAGTACATAACATACGAATGGATTCAAGACGAGCAACCGGAGCATAGGTTTCGTCGTAGTCAATGCCTTCCTCTTGGTTATAGCCTTGAGCAACCAATCGGGCTTTGTTACGAGTCACTAACCCATCTTCATTAAGTTTATTTCGAAACACCCATTTGGTTCCAATAATAGGGTGATTGCTAGGTTTTGGGACAAGTTCCCAAACCTTGTTTCGCTCAAATTGATTTAGCTCTTCTTGCATCGCTATCATCCAAAATTTATCATGAAAAGCATCATTAATATTTTTAGGCTCTATTTGAGAGATAAAAGCCACGTCTGCACAAAGATCACGAGTGGAGGATCTAGTGCTAACACTGGAAGAAGGATCCCCAATGATAATGTAAAACCCCTAAATTTCTACTATATTTTTTTTACTAAATTTGGTACTGATTTAAAATTTCGTATAGTACGTCGCGTAGTCGTATTGTACGTCGTGCGCGAAATTTTATTTTTCGAATTTGCTCGACGAGTGCGAATATCTGCGAGCGTACATATTTTAGAAAAAAATATTTTTTCTAATTTTATAGTTTCAAAATAACTTATATAATAATTATTTTAGATATCTTACCAAACTTTCAAGCTCATTATTTTATTTATTTTAATGGTACAGAGCCTTTCGTTTATAACAATTATTGATAATATTCTTGTGCATACGTATATATTTTATAAATATTTTACTAGTCTATTTTAAATAAAAATATAATTTTTGAGATTTATTAATATTAATATTTTATTATTCAAAAAGATATTTAAAAATATTTATTATTTTTGAAATTATTATTATTGGTATTTTGAAAAATATATTTGGAAGTTATTATGGCCATTTGAATCTTGATTTGATTTTTGGATTTATTTTAATAGATTAAATTAATATCTATAATTGAAATTTGATTTATTTGATTTGATTTTAAACTAAAGGGATATAATTTAAATAGGATTTGTATTTGGATTTGGATTTGAATTAAATAGATTGAATTATCTAATTTGGGTTTTAAATCTTTTCCTAATCCTATCCAATTGGGAATTCCCACATCCTATAAATAGGTAGGTACTCCTCCAATATTTTCTCCACAATATTCCTCCATAAATTCCACCACAAACGTGCGTGCACCGTGTCCGTGTTCCCCGTCCAATTCTTATTCCACCCTTTACAAGTACATTCATTTCCCCGTGTCGACAACTCCGACACGATAAATCAAATCCTAAACCTAACTCCGACGAGCCATTGTCGCTTCACGTCTTCCCTACACCATTGCGATCCTTGTCATCAACCCCGAATCCCGACCAAAACAAACACCACCCGTGTCGCCTCCTGACTGCCAACAATACCACCCTGACAAATCGACAATCGCCGTGGCCAACCCCGGCAACCTGCCGCCACCTCCCTGGCTATTGCCGTACATCGAGTACCAGACCCGATCCCAGCACCCTCTATGGCAACCAAACCCTGCCACCCTCACATCCCAGCGTCCCCGCCGTCGCAGCACCCGCTGCCCCGTCGACCTGCCACCACCAGTGCCAAACCCGTCGCCATCACCCACACCACCAGCCCGACCCCCAAACTCCGGCCAACGTCGCCGTGACCACAGCCCCCCAATATCCCCAAATAAATAAAATAAAATAAACCGAGGGACCACCACATACCTAACTCCGCTGGCCGAAGCAGCCGTCCTCTCCGCCGGTAAGGTCTGCCTCCTCCGCCGGGACACACGGCCACCACCGCTGTGTTCTGAAACCATTATGCTTGGGCGCTTGAGCGCGCACCGCCACTCCCAAACCCTTCCGTCTGCTGGCGCCGTCGAGCTGAGCCCGTGCTGACGGTTCGACGTCGGTCCTCCCCGCCAATGGTGAGGCCACCCAGTTCTCTTCTGCTCAAACCCTTCTGAGCCTCTCCACCCCTCCGGTCCTCCACCTCCTCCACGCGCGAGGCATCTCCCTCTTCCGGAGCTTCTCGCCGCCGATAAACCCCTCGCCGTACCGACCGGCGCCGACCTGAACCCCTCTCCAGCTCCCACTCCTTCTTTCCTTCCTTGTTTCTTTTTTCCTCCTTTCTCCTCTCTCTCCTTCTCTTTCTCTTTCCTCATCTTTTTTTTGTACTTCTTTAAAGAGAAATCACTGTTCTCGAGAAACATTGGTATTTTGTTTTATTATGAGTTTATGTATTATCATTATTTTACTAAAATTATTATTGTTATGTTTAATTATTTTATTAGTATAAAGAGAGAAAGAAAAAAGGAATTTTTTGTGGTTTCTTTCCTTTTATTTGTTGTTGGGTTCTTTTTCCAATATTATATTTATTATTATTATTATTATTACTGGGTTCTTTATTTATAAGTATGTATACAGTGTCATTATCCTTATTACTATTCATTATTATTATTATTGTTATTTGTTATATCTTATGAATTGTGTTATGTCATTAAGATTGTTTATTAATAAAAGTTTTATTATTTGACTCATGCTAGTATCAAATAAAATATTTATGATAAATAATCTCCAAAATGTTTTTGGTTGAAAGAAATCCTAAAATAAATTTTTAGAAATTTTTAGTATTATTCTAAAATATTTTCTATTAAAATTTATATTTTTAGCCCTACGATCAAATTTTTAGAAAAATTACCTACAAGTACTTTGACAAATAAAAAGTGTTTTTTAAGTAATTATCTAAAAATATTCTGAGTAATTAAAAATTTTAGTTCTCAATATCATAAAATATTTTTATTATAATATGAGCATATATTTTTTTCCAAATTTTATTTGATTACCTTTCCGCCTATGGGTATCCTCATTATTCCAAATTCCTTCGCCAATCTATACATCCTCCTATCGTCCCTGGCCAATTTGACCGTCTTGGACCTGATGGAACCGTTCGTGCCGCCATCAGAGGTCGCATTGCATAGTTGTTACAACGAAGTTGCAGTTCGTGCCACATTGATCATCGCAGCACACTAGGCGTCCTACCAGGCAAGACACCTTGCCATTTGCTGTTTAATTATTTTAGCTCATATTTCATGCATTACTTATTTTTTTTATACAAAATAAACTGTGATACATGGCATAACCTGTTAGAACTTACTGTTCATTTATATTTTCTGCTATGTATTATTTTTTTACACATTAAACCTAGATTTAAGGGACCACCTTTGTGTGTTGCATTCATGGCCTTGACACGTTGTACCACGAAGTTATGTGTCGCATGTAGAACACGGACGTGCGTGATTGGCTGGCCACCAGTACGTACAAGCTATGCGATAGGAATAACCGCTAATAGAGATTGCATGCTAGTTTGACTTAGCGGTTATAGTGGTTTTGTGTTATGGATACAACACAGTAGGCATTGGGCGGGGAGGACAATTCCTTAGCGTATGGGCTTCGATGCACTTCCCTTGTGACCCGGACTCTCCGCTGGAGATACGGGGTTGATGACCCATGATTACTGACGGCCACTGACGATTCTGCGGAACGTCATGCTCTTACTGATGGGGCCTCTGGTGCCCAAGGGGGACTATGCCGATCCTATTCAGCCAGGGCCCATGCGTAGGAAGGATTATTCTTAACTATATATCACTTAGAACGGTAGGCTACCTTTATCCGTTAGGTACGAGTACTTTTGGTTTGAGTACTTGTATCTGACCGTAGCTTGGAACAATAACTTGTCACGGATTAGTTCGTCACATCTTGTCCTTGTTTGGTTGTAGGTGTGACTTACTACTTCGATGAGAAGGTATTGAACCTTGTTGGGGTCCGGATACCATATTGGATTTATAGCATGGAAAGATACGTCACCGTGAATTAGTTTACCATCTCCTGTCCTTGTTTGGTTGGGGGGATGGTACGCTCGTTCAATAGGTGCGTATTGGACCATGTTATAATTTAATTGACTTATTTATTTGAGCAATATTTATTCAGTCTATATGGCATGATATTATGTGTCTTGTTACGTCCCTCTGAGGACCTGGTTATCTCGCCAGGTGTGTGCTATTGTCTTTCACAGGTATTCTAGCTCTAGCCGTGATCATCGCTATTTCTTCGAGGATGATTGCACTTGGATCATTTTCGCTTCGCTCGCCAAAAATCATTTTTTTCTCATATATTTTCCTTTACTTGTTGGTAGTGGATTTGTCTCCGCCCAACATATTGTATCAAGATAATTCATCATCATTATATGATATCTTTTATTCATTTATTTTGTGTGGATGAGATTAGTTATGGTTCTACTGTATTTTACAGCTTATATAACCATACGAGGCCCATGTACTTCGTATGAATACAGCTGGCATATCTATGTTCCTAGTCCTACGTATTTTGGGACTGGGGCGTTACATATTTTTGAGGTGGCCCATGCAGGTCGAGATAAATTATTTGGTTACTTTACCGTACCAAGCAAGCCTGCGAATAGGATTAGAAGTCTAGGCTCTCATCCACATACTTGACCACTTTCCTAGATTTTATCTACCGTTTAACTCATCGACTGCATCTTGCTTGATTCCTCCTATCATTATCCTTATATTTCCTTCGTGCTTGCTAGAGATTGACCCTACAAGTTAGATGTCCCAAAACACCCTTAGTTTAATTCTTTTAAGTTGGATAGAATGCCTTGTGACCTAGCAATCCCTTTGTCCTTGTGACCTATATTAGCAAGTTTACTTAGATTCTAGAATTTAGAGGACCCTAACCCATTTAGCCAACCAAGGACTTGGACAAGAAGACTATAGGACGACTGTATGACTTAGAATCATTCTGCCTTCCTTTAAATCTTAATCTCTCGTGCCTATGTATTTACCATTTTGACTAATGATGCTAATGTAGCCTAGTTTTTGCAAGCTTATTCCTTATCGAGCTTGTCTAAGACATATGTTAATTGGGTCGCTCCCACTAACATATTGTCTAATCAGAACCGGTGCAGGATAGTCTGATCAACCGAGGGCACTTTGGTTCGTTTTTGTCTATCGTTCTATGTGGATGGAACAAAATTAAACTTGGCCTTTAGAGTCCCATCCACGACTGCCTTGAAAATTTTTTTTGAAATTTTTCGGTCGCCTTTGAACCACGTATTCGTATTCGATAAATTCACCTTTGGAACCCTTTATCGCTTTCGTCTTCCTCCTATTTTAGAAGGACGAAATCCCTCGTGCCGAGTATCCCCTTTAGTTGCCCGATCACTTATGACCAATGTAATTAGCCATTACTAACCCGTGACTATATCCTCATCCTAAAACTATTCGTTTTTCCCTTGATCCTAAACCTACCATCGTGACCTACTAAATGCTTGTTTATGTTAAGGCGTTATTTCTTTGCCTCGCCCGAAGACTTGTCATACCCCTTGTACCTTCTCACCCCCTACTAATTCTTAATTTCGAGTACGAAATTCTTTTAAGTTGGATAGGATGTAAAACCCCTAAATTTCTACTATATTTTTTTACTAAATTTGGTACTCATTTAAAATTTCGTATTGTACGTCGCGTAGTCGTATTGTACGTCGTGCGTAAAATTTCATTTTTCGAATTTGCTCGACGAGTGCGAATATGTACGAGCGTACATATTTTAGAAAAAAATATTTTTTCTAATTTTATAGTTTCAAAATAATTTATATAATAATTATTTTAGCTATCGTACCAAACTTTCAAGCTCATTATTTTATTTATTTTAATGGTACAAAGCCTTTCGTTTATAACAATTATTGATAATATTCTTGTGCATACGTATATATTTTCTAAATATTTTACTAGTCTATTTTAAATAAAAATGTAATTTTTGAGATTTATTAATATTAATATTTTATTATTCAAAAAGATATTTAAAAATATTTATTATTTTCGAAATTATTATTATTGGTATTTTGAAAAATATATTTGGAAGTTATTGTGGCCATTTGAATCTTGATTTGATTTTTGGATTTATTTTAATAGATTAAATTAATATCTATAATTGAAATTTGATTTATTTGATTTGATTTTAAACTAAAGGGATATAATTTAAATAGGATTTGTATTTGGATTTGGATTTAAATTAAATAGATTGAATTATCTAATTTGGGTTTTAAATCTTTTCCTAATCCTATCCAATTGGGAATTCCCACATCCTATAAATAGGCAGGTACTCCTCCAATATTTTCTCCATAATATTCCTTCACAAATTCCACCACAAACGTGCGTGCACCGTGTCCGTGTTCCCCGTCCAATTCTTATTCCACCCTTTACAAGTACATTCATTTCCCCGTGTCGACAACTCCGACACGATAAATCAAATCCTAAACCTAACTCCGGCGAGCCACTGTCGCTTCACGTCTTCCCTACACCATTGCGACCCTCGTCATCAACCCCGACTCCCGACCAATACAAACACCACCCGTGTCACCTCCTGACTGCCAGCAATACCACCCCGACAAATCGGCAATCGCCGTGGCCAACCCCGACAACCTGCCGCCACCTCCCTGGCTATTGCCGCACATCGAGTACCTGACCCGATCCCAGCACCCTCTCTGGCAACCAAACCCTGCCACCCTCACCATTCCAGCGTCCCCGCCGCTGCAGCACCCGCTGCCCCGTCGACCTGCCACCACCAGTGCCAAACCCGTCGCCATCACCCACACCACCAGCCCGACCCCCAAACTCCGGCCAACGCCGCCGTGACCACAGCTCCCCCAACATCCCTAAATAAATAAAATAAAATAAACTGAGGGACCACCACATACCTAACTCCGCTGGCCGGAGCAGCCGTCTGCTCCGTCGGTAAGGTCTGCCTCCTCCGTCGGGACACGGCCACCACCGCTGTATTCTGAAACCATTATGCTTGGGCGCTTGAGCGCGCACCGCCACTCCCAAACCCTTCCGTCTGCTGGCACCGTCGAGCTGAGCCCGTGCTGACGGCTCGACATCGGTCCTCCCCGCCAATGGCGAGGCCACCCAGTTCTCTTCTGCTCAAACCCTTCTGAGCCTCTCCACCCCTCTGGTCCTCCACCTCCTCCACGCGCGAGGCATCGCCCTCTTCCGGAGCTCCTCGCCGCCGATAAACCCCTCGCCGCGCCGACCGGCGCCGACCTGAACCCCTCTCCAACTCCCACTCCTTCTTTCCTTCCTTCTTTCTTTCTTCCTCCTTTCTCCTCTCTCTCCTTCTCTTTCTCTTTCCTCATCTTTTTCTTGTACTTCTTTAAAGAGAAATCATTGTTCTCGAGAAACAGTGGTATTTTGTTTTATTATGAGTTTATGTATTATCATTATTTTACTAAAATTATTATTGTTATGTTTCATTATTTTATTAGTATAAAAGAGAGAAAGAAAAAAGGAAATTTTTGTGGTTTCTTTTCCTTTTATGTGTTATTGGGTTCTTTTTCCAATATTATATTTATTATTATTATTATTAATGGGTTCTTTATTTATAAGTATGTATACAGTGTCATTATCCTTATTACTATTCATTATTATTATTATTGTTATTTGTTATATCTTATGAATTGTGTTATGTCATTAAGATTGTTTATTAATAAAAGTTTTATTATTTGACTCTTGCTAGTATCAAATAAAATATTTATGATAAATAATCTCCAAAATGTTTTTGGCTGAAAGAAATCCTAAAATAAATTTTTAGAAATTTTTAGTATTATTCTAAAATATTTTCTATCAAAATTTATATTTTTAGCCCTATGATCAAATTTTTAGAAAAATTACCTACAAGTACTTTGACAAATAAAAAGTGTTTTTTTAAGTAATTATCTAAAAATATTCTGAGTAATTAAAAATTTTAGTTCTCAATATCATAAAATATTTTTATTATAATATGAGTATATATTTTTTTTTCCAAATTTCATTTGATTACCTTTTCGCCTATGGGTATCCTCATTATTCCAAATTCCTTCGCCAATCTATACATCCTCCTATCGTCCCTGGCCAATTTGACCGTCCTGGACCTGATGGAACCGTTCGTGCCGCCATCAGAGGTCGCATTGCATAGTTGTTACACTGAAGTCACAGTTCGTGCCACATTGATCATCGTAGCACACCAGGCGTCTTACCAGGCAAGACACCTTGCCATTTGCTATTTAATTATTTTAGCTCATATTTCATACATTACTTATTTTCTTTATGCAAAATAAACTGTGATACATGGCATAACCTGTTAGAACTTACTGTTCATTTATATTTCCTGCTATGTATTATTTTTCTTACACATTAAACCTAGATTTAAGGGACCACCTTTGTGTGTTGCATTCATGGCCTTGACACGTTGTACCACGAAGTTGTGTATCGCATGTAGAACACGGACGTGCGTGATTGGCTGGCCACTAGTACGTACAAGCCGTGCGATAGGAATAAACGCTAATGGAGATTGCATGCTAGTTTGACTTAGCGGTTATGGTAGTTTTGTGTTGTGGATACAACACAGTAGGCATTAGGCGGGGAGGACAATTTCTTAGCGTATGGGCTTCGATGCACTTCCTTTGTGACCCGGACTCTCCGCTGGAGATAGGGGTTGATGACCCATGATTACTGACGGCCACTGACGATTCTGCGGAACGTCATGCTCTTACTTATGGGGCCTCTGGTGCCCAAGGGGGACTATGCCGATCCTATTCAGCCAGGGCCCATGCGTAGGAAGGATTGTTCTTAACTACATATCACTTAGAACGGTAGGCTACCTTTATTCGTTAGGTACGAGTACTTTTGGTTTGAGTACTTGTATCTGACCGTGGCTTGGAATAATAACTTGTCGCGGATTAGTTCGTCACATCTTGTCCTTGTTTGGTTGTAGGTGTGACTTACTACTTCGATGAGAAGGTATTGAACCTTGTTGGGGTCCGGATACCATATTGGATTCATAGCATGGAAAGATACGTCACCGTGAATTAGTTTACCATCTCCTGTCCTTGTTTGGTTGGGGGGATGGTACGCTCGTTCAATAGGTGCGTATTGGACCATGTTATAATTCAATTGACTTATTTATTTGAGCAATATTTATTCAGTCTATATGGCACGATATTATGTATCTTGTTACGTCCCTCTGAGGACCTGGTTATCTCGCCAGGTGTGTGCTATTGTCTTTCGCAGGTATTCTAGCTCTAGCCGTGATCATCCCTATTTCTTCGAGGATGATTGTACTTGGATCATTTTTGCTTCGCTCGCCAAAAAATATTTCTTTTCTCATGTATTTTTCTTTACTTGTTGGTAGTGGATTTGTCTCCGCCCAACATATTGTATCAAGACAATTCATCATCATTATATGTTATCTTTTATTCATTTATTTTGTGTGGATGAGATTAGTTATGGTTCTACTGCATTTTACAGCTTATGTAACCATACGGGGCCCATGTACTTCGTATGAATACAGCTGGCATGTCTACGTTCCTAGTCCTACGTATTTTGGGACTGTGGCGTTACAGATAAGCTCCTTAGGATGATTGGTGACAAATCTCCATTCCTTTGGGAGATCTTTTTGAGGAGGCTCGAGTGGTGGAGACTCTTTTGTTGGAGGAGTCACTACTTCGTTGTTAGATGAAGAAGAACGATCTCCAATAGAGGAGTTTTCCAACCCAAATGAGATGTCATCAATATTGTCGGAAGAGGAGAATGTAGAAGAGTTAAGTTCATTAAAAGAGGCATTGATTGACTCTTCGACAACAAGACTTCTTTTATTAAAAACACGAAAACCTTTACTATGAGTAGAGTATCCAAGAAATATTTCTTCATAGGCTTTTTCTTCAAACTTGCCTAGGTTATCCTTGGTATTCAAAATAAAACAATTACATCCAAAAACTTTAAAATATTCAATAGAGGGAATTTTGTCAAACCAAAGCTCATAAGGAGTCTTTTTAGAAATAGGTCTAATCAAGACCCTATTTATAACATGACATGCCGTGTTAACGGCTTCCGCCCAAAAATATTGGGGGAGCTTATATTGGTTTAACATAACCCGGGCCATATCGCCAAGGGTTCTATTCTTTCTCTCCACAACACCATTTTGTTGAGGAGTTCGTGGACAAGCAAAATCATGTCCAAAACAATTCTTTCACAAAATCTTTTGAAATCGACATTGTCAAATTCTCCTCCATGATCACTTCTAATCTTGTTAATAGAAAAACCTTTCTCATTTTGAACACGTTTACAAAAAGCAACAAATTCACAAAAAGTATCATTTTTGCAAGCAAGAAAAATAACCCAAGTAAATCTCGAAAAATCATCAACCAAAACAAAAGCATAAAGCTTGCCTCCAAGACTAGCAACTCTACTAGGACCAAAAAGATCCATATGAATAAGTTGAAGAGGTCTAGAGGTACTAACAGAGTTGATGGATTTGAAGGATGACTTGGTCAACTTACTTTTCTCGCATTTTTCACACACCATATCCTTTTTGAAAGGGATACTTGGGAGTCCTCTTACGAGCTTCTTGGTGGCAAGACGAGAAATGGTATCCATGTTGGCATGTCCGAGCCTCATGTGCCAAAGCCAATTTTTATCGTTCTTAGCAACTAAGCACCTGTCATTGTTAGTTTCTTCGACAAGATATAAAATATAGATATTGTTTTCTCTAATGCCTTCATAAATAATAGATCCACTTGAACTATCGGTAATGAAACATTTAAGCTTAACAAACTTGATATCATAACCATTATCGGTAAGATGACTAATACTAAGAAGATTGTGTTTAAGATTAGTAACAAGACACATATTCTTAATACAAGGATAAGGAGGGGAACCGATATTACCATTTTCTATAATGTGACCTTTAAGATTGTTACCAAAGAAGACGTGTCCTTCCTTCTTCATCGATAGCGTTGTAAATAATGAAGCATCCCCGGTCATGTGCCGTGAACAACTGCTATCGAGAATTCACTTGCTTCTAGCATGAGAAGGACTCTTCACCTACAACATAAGTTGAAGATGAACATTTTGGTACCCATGATCGTATGGGTCCTTGAGTGTTAGTCTTAGGAACCCATTTATAAACTTTCTTATCAACTAGTTTCCTTGTATGATAATAATTGGTAGTATGTCCAAGCAAGCCACAGTAGTTGCAAATCATAGAGGATTCAGAAGAAGATGTGTGAGTATCATGCATATGTGAATCTCTAGTGCGAGGAGTTCTATCATTAGTATTATGATGATGATAATAAAAAGCATGAAGCGAAGTGTTTTTCTTAACAAAAGGTCCTTTCCTTGTGTTAGAATAGGACTTGTGTGTAGTGTTCATATAAGAGGTATGACTAGCATTGCGATGAGTGTGGAGGTGTCTTGGAGTGTGTGTGTGAGTGGTGTTCTTATTACCTAGTTTCTTACTCTGTACAAGAAGATCATTATACTTAATAGAAGTATCATATTCTCTTCTATTAGCATCTTGAACTTTATGCATAGTAAATTTATAAGCCCTTCTGAGAGATTGAATCTCATCATCCTTTTTCTTGATGGTGATAAGGGATTCTTGAAACTTGAGTCGCAAAGACTCTATCTCATCCGTGTCAGAAGCGGGAGATTTCCCTTTTACATCAATAATGATGTTAGAGAGTCTCTCAACTTCATGTTGAAGAACATCAACCTCTTTTAGAGATTTCTTGTATTTATTTCTAGCACCTTTGTGCTCTTCATGTAGTTCAAGGATAGCTTTCTTCAAGTCATCATAAGTAAGAGTATTTAAGGAGAGATCATCAAGTACCTCATCGGTTGCCATGAGACAAACGTTTGCATTGTGTTTGTACTCTTTGTCGTTGTCGGAGTCGCTTGCGTCACTCTCACACCAAATGCTTGTGTTGGCAAATTTCCTGGAGAACGAGCTTCCTTTGCTAGGCTTCTCGTACTTGTTTGAGTCTTTTCTTATCATGGGACACTCCCTCTTGATGTGTCCGGTTCTTCTGCATTGATAGCACGCCGGTTCTTTCTCATCGTCCCGTCTGAAGCGGTTGGCTTTATTAAATTTGAGAAACTTTCGGAAGTGCTTAGCTGTGAGAGCTATTTCTTCATCATCGTCCGACTCGTTGTCGTCGGAGCTATCCTTGGAGTAGGACTTTGTAACTTTGAGAGAAAGAGACTTCTCCTTCTCTTTGGCCTTCTCCTTCTCTTTCTTTTGTATGGAAGATTTCTCTTGATCTTTCATATCGAGTTCATGAGTCATAAGCTTCCCCATGAGGGTCTCAAGGTTCATGACTGTCAGGTCGTTCCCCTCAATGATTGCGGTAGCTTTAGGACTCCATCCTTTTGTCAATCCTCTAAGGATTTTTTCTGATCTTTTCATGAGCAGGATATTCCTTACCAAGAGAAGAAAGAGGATTAATAATGTCACCAAAACGAGTAAACATGCAAGTAATAGACTCATCATGTTTCATCTTAAAGGACTCATATTCTTGCATGAGTCTACTAATCTTGGATTCTTTTACTTGTGATGTTCCCTCGTGTGTGACTTCAAGCAACTTCCAAATCTCATTGGAAGTCTTGCAAGTAGAGATTCTATTGAATTCACTACTATCGAGAGCACAGTAAAGAGCGTTCATAGCCTTAGCATCTCGACTAGCAAGCTTTTTGGTATTTTCAGTGAGTAAGTCCCTAAGGGTGTCAGATGCAACATCCTCAATAACTTTGGAAGGAGTAGGGAGACCATTTATCACACAATTCCATAAATCAAAATCTATGGACTTCAGATAAATGCTCATCCTAATCTTCCAGTAGTTATAGTTGGTTCCATCAAATAGGGGAGGCCTATTTATGGAGTGTCCCTCATTGTGGAAGGTGTTGATACTAGGGTTAGTGGCCATGGATCACTCAAAGGGTGTAAATCCAAATCAAGAGAACAAAGCTCTGATACTAATTGTAGAACCCTAGAGGGGGGTGAATAGGGAAATAAAAAATAACTTAAGCACAAGAAGCAATATATGTAAAATAAAAAGATAGAGTAAGAAGATCAAACGCAAGATGTATCCTGGTATCCTCGCTAGAGGCAATCCAGTCCCGGAACTCTCTCCGGCTTAAATCTACTATTTGATAAAATAGTACACACGAGTTTGGATCCGAAGAACTCGCCAACTTCAACACGAATTTGGATCCGAAGAACTCGCCAACTTCAACACACGAGTTTTCTTACGAAGGCTCGCCAACTTCAAAGAAATGAGAAGAGAACTTGTTGATCTTCTAACACTTGAAGATCAAAATTTACAACTCTTTAAATACTCTAGCACTTTGGGAGAGGATGACAATTAAAGATTGAGTAGAGTAGAGTAGTAATGGTGAAGCTCTTTTGTGGTTGAAAAAATTTAAAGCTTGGAAGAGATGGCCTTTATGAGAAGAGACTAAAGCCCCTTTTATACAAATCCAAAGTCATAAAGGGCATTCAGCCATCAATCGGATTATCCGCCGAATTTTAACGAAAATCCGTCGGATTATCCGGTCAACAGTAACGGTCATAAAAAGAGCCGTTAGATGCATTAAATGCAGCTGCCAGCTGCCGTTGGATTTGAATTCAAAAGTTGCAAATAAGTCAAGCGGATTATCCGTCGGATTTCAGCGAAAGTCCGACGGATGATCCGAACTTTAGCTCACTAACTTGCTGTGAGAGGTTCGAATTATCCGCAGGATTTCCGCGGATGTCCGTCGGATTATCCGAACTTCTGCTCACTAACTTGCTGTGAGCGATCATATTATTCGGCGAATTTTCGCGGATGTCCGTCGGATTATCCGAACTTCTGCTCACTAACTTGCTGTGAGCGATCGAATTATCCGGCAGATTTATCCGAAAATCCGTCAAATTTTCCGTCTCCTCTGAATGACTTTTACTTCACTATTTCTTTTATGTTTGTCATCTTTGCAAAGTGCGTACATAGATTCCTAGACATTTACAGACTCAAGAAAAGAACAGGGATAAGAACCGTATTCTATGTAGACTTCAAGCTGGGTCTTTTTGCATCGTCTACTTCATAGTCTTTTAAGAAGTGTCTCTTGTATTTTCTCTTTGTTGTAGTATATCATCATCTTGATAATGGAGAATTGCATGTGCTCCATGGCCTTTGATAAGCTTCATAGAATTTGTATGGAGATGCGTTTCTTCTATTCTTGTCTTTTTGGAAGTGCCTGTGAAAAATATAAACTAAAGACGTATAAGGATTATTGTTGTGAGACTCATCTCACAGTATTGGTATTTATATACAGATACATATTTTTGTACTGTATTTCATATTTTCTTGGTTTTCGGAATGCTTTAAATTTTTCCAAAACTATAGGTTTTCTCCTTCATCGGCATATCGCCGGTATACCGGATTAAACCGACGGCATACCGCCTGGACATATTTTCTACACTTTAGATATTTTCGATTTCTGATATTTTCATGAATAGTGTTTCCGATATTTTCGTGAATAGTATTTTAGATATTTTGATGAATAGTGCTTAGATATTTTCGTGAATAGTGTAGATGCACTCTATTATCCAATGGACAATTGGTTTTGTTTGAATGGCCATGATTGACCTAGATTTTCATACGGATCATGATCCAACGGCTAAGATTAATTCTCCCCTTATATATATACCATTTCACTTTCTCTCTCCTCTCTCTCTTTTTATTCTCTTCACTCTCTCTTCATTTCTTCTTCCTTTTTCTTTCCTTGGAGCTTGCCAAGAGCTTGGCTTCGAGGTCTAGAGTGTGGTTTCGTACCCCTCTTGGTGGTGGAGTAGAAGATTAGGCTTGGAGCTTAACCTAGGCAAGTACATCTTGCCAAATTCTTGAACAATAGTAATCTATTGTCAATTTTGTTTTCCTTGGTATTAAATGCTTAGAATTTTCCTAAACTCATTTTGTTAAATGTGTTTTCCTGATGATTCTCGTATATGTGCATGTTTTCAAAAATTTATTTAAGCAAAATTTGATTTTCTGTTAAAACCCAATAGTGACTTAGTAGAAAACTTGGTATCAAGAGTGATACTAGAGTTATCATCATGGATCTTGGTCACATATACATATATGGGGTCCTTACCTAGCTAGTATATATAGATTTTGAGTTTGGTGGCAATCGGGACTCGTTTCGGTGTTCCGAGAACCTCTGTTTTGGAGTATTTTGAGATATTGACCTATCAAATCTTTGAATTTTTGAAATCTAATAGTTACATGTTGTAGGAAATTCAATTCTATGCAATTTTGACTTTTGAAAATCCGAATTTCGATTTAAAACGAAGTTTTTATGGCCGAAACAAGTTTTGGCAAAAATCTGGATTTTGTTGCTGTTTGGAAAAACGGTATACCACCAGTATGTCGCAGTATACCGCCGGTATGCCGGTTTTTGCCCCAGAAACCTTCTGTCTTTAGGCCGGTATACCGTCGGTATGCCGTTTTGGTCTGTTTTTGCACGTTTTGGCCCATTTTTGTCCGCTTTTGATATTTTCTTCGACTGTAATAATTTCTTAACATGATAAGATGATATTGCTCAGTTAGATAATGATTGTACACCCTATATAGACTTGATACTAGCACATGTTCAACCATTTTATGAAATGTACTTAGCCTTGATTATTCTTCTCCACATGCCATGATATGTCTTTTGATAGATTCTTTCATACAAGCTATGATAATTGTTGCCATACCTTCCTGCTTACTTGACAGTGATCCGTCGTGGTGCACTCTTGAACATGTCTTTTCTTGCTTACTTGACAGTGACCCATCGTGGTGCACTCTTGAACATGTCTTTTCTTGCTTACATGATAGTGGCCTGTCATGGCGCACTCTTCATTCCAGTACATATCTTGCTCCTTGATAGTGGCTCGTCGTAGCGCACTCTTGTCTTGATATTGTCATGTCTTGTTGTAGCTTTTTGTGGCTTGTTGTAGTGCACAATCTTGCTTGTCTTGTCCAGTCTTGCATGTCTCATGTCTAAGATGGATTCTGCGGAATGCCACACCCGAAATCCAACAAGAAAATGTTAAGGACTTAACAACTAGCTTGATTACTTAGATCATTAAGAATTTTCCAGTTACCTGTTGCCCCTTTGATCTTGGCCCTATAAATATATATATATACTTGGGATTTGGAGCTATCTGTCATGATGAGCACTCTTCCAGCACACCGTCGAGTGGGGTACCTCTTTAGGACACATGTATCTTACTACAATGTGTCTGCTATACTTCTTTTCTTTTTTGCTTGGATCATTCAGGTAGTAGCAGGCAGGTGCTGGACTTGGAATTCTCAGACTTACATTTGTTAGTAATTAGGATTGTGACAACCCTAGTTAGCTAAAGTATCAAGCCGTAATCATTGCTTGGCCGTGATTGATGGATGGAGTCCATTCTTGTCTAGTCTAGTCTTGCTCCAGTTTATCTTATTATAGTACTTAGCTTCCTGTCATTCCTTACATGCTATTCTTCCTACTACATGCTCGGCTTCACCATATGCTCACATGCTCCAGTTACATAACATGCTCATATGTTTCAGTTACTATCACGCTCACATGTTCCAGTTATCTTACATGTTCCAGTTATCTAACATGCTCATATGTCCCGACTACTTAACATGCTCACATGTCTAGTTTATCTTTCATGTTCACATGCTTTCTTTTCCTTACATGTACACAGTTTATATTCTGTCACATGTCCTTTACCTTATGGTATATGTTGCTTTACTCATTGTCTTTCCTATTCTCGGGATAAGTGCATTGGTAGCGCACGAGTCTCGATTTGCTTTTACTTATTTCTGTCTCTATCCGTTGCTATGAATTATATGCTGGTTTTAGTTCATAAGTTTGGCTTCCTTGTGGTACTTGCTATTGGGGTTCTGACCCCACTGGTTTTACATTGACCAGATCTAGTTGAGGAGCCCGAGGATCTTCCGGACCTTCCTCTCGATGGTGACCACCCGGAGCACCAGGGGACTTGAGTGGGTGTTCTTTCTCTTACCCACTCTTTTCTGTACATATTCTTTTGAGGCGTTTAGCCACCGAGCACATGTTTAGCTCGTGTTTTGGACTTGACATTTGGCCTACGGGCTTAGACATGATGTTATATTTTTAGACTGCAGCTAGAGGTGATCATGTATTACTTAGTCTTGCTAGTTTTTCATTTTGTATGACTAGCTTCATGATCATCTATATATTATGGTTTGGGACGCTTTACTGTCTTATATGCATGATGATCATATTTTTGTACTTTACTTCTTGTCTGAGACTGAGATATCTAGGATCATGTGACCTAGGATTGACTGTTGGTTTGTAGCAGTGACCCCCATCTATACAGCTTATACATTGTTTCGGAGTACTGGAGTACTTTGGTATACGTAGCTGGCCTGGTCCGTCCATACTTACTAGTATTCTGGTTCTGGGGCGTGACTTAGGTTTTAGTGGTGGCCCATGCAGGTCTGATTTATCAGATATGTAGGGGTTGCTGGTAGTTATCTCAGTCACAATTTCTTCTCCATTGATATCCTTCGTATTACTCTCTACCTTTGATATTTGACCTGATATCTGCTTTGATCGTTGATCCTTCCTGTTCCCTCGACCTGATCCTCGTGTCCTTAAACTTTCAGGGGCACTGTTCCTGGTCCTTCCAATCAGATTATCCGCATCCCAGCAATGGTGGGTCAGCTTCCGCCAGTTCTTCTAGTTCGGGAGGAGCATCCTCAGCATTCGGGAGCAGAGTCTAGAGTGGACCGAAGGGCACAGTCGCCAGTTCCTCCTGTTCAGCCAGCAGTACCAGTTCAGCCAGAGCAGCCAGAGGGTGTTGTTCGAGCACTGGTGGATGTTTTGAGTGGTTTTATGGCATCGCAGCAGCGCCAGAGCGATGTTCTTACCTACTCTGTCCAGACGGCTTTGGAGAGGGGAGGTGCTCAGGTCTACAATTCTGCGAGCAGCTTCAGGCGTCTCCATCCCCTGTACTTCTATGGTACAGAGGATGCTATTGCATCTGATGCGTGGCTTCAGGATACTGAGGCCATTCTGGAGGCGGCAGGGATTCCGGCTAGGGAGCGTGTGGCAGTTGTCAGATTGCAGCTCTTGGATTTGGCCCGCGACTGGTGGGCGGCTCATGAAGTGTCTCTTATCGCACCGATAGCTTGGGCTGATTTTAGCGAGAGGTTTCAGACTCGCTATTTTGATACGGTGTCGCGTTATGATCTGCAGCAGAGGTTCATTGGCTTGCGACAGATGAGCAGGACCATCGACGGCTATGCGGCAGAGTTTAGCAGGCTCAGTCGGTTTTCCCCTTCTTTAGTGGCGACCGAGTTGGATCGGGCGAGGAGGTTCCAGCAGGGGCTTCATCTGGAGATCATACTGGCAGTTGAGCAGCATGAGTTCCAGACTTTTGATGCAGTGATGAGGGCGACGAGGAGGCATGAGTACACCTCGCAGAGGATCGTTGATAGAGTCGGAGGTCAGAAGAGGTCTTACATTCATAGGGTATCTTCTACCCAGTCGTTAGCACCAGCACCAGCAGTTAGGACATTGGAGATTGGATCACCTAGAGGAGCAGTTCCAGCAACTTTCTTTCAGCAGTCATCTCAGATGCAACCTCAGCAGCAGAGATCGTCTTCATCTATTGGATGTTCTCATTGCGGAAAGCCTGGGCACGTTCTTTCTGAGTACCGTAGGGCACATGGGTTGTGTTTGGTCTGTGGAGCTTCAGACCATATGATGGGATCTTGTCCACGGAGGGCTAGTTCTTCCTCAGTACATCCAATTCCATCGACAACCCCGGTAGTCCAGCAGTATAATGCTCAGGTACCGGTTCAGCATCAGCAGACTCAGAGGCCTTTACCATTGCAGTCCCGGACATTCCAACAGCAGAGGCCTCAGCAGTATGTGCAGGTCCAGGCCCAGAGGCAGCAGGGCCAGCAGCCGGTTAGAGCAGCAGTTCCGAGGCATGGGCAGGCAGAATTTAGTATGTTAGAGCAGGTTTTGGCCAAGGATGGTCATGTGGTAGGTATTATCCTATTCTTCTTCCAGACTTATTTATTTCTTTGGGTTACGCATATTTGGCGAGTTTCTCGTCTCACTCTTCTGTTTTCGTATCTCGAGATACATGATATTTATAATGTATCTCGACTACAAAGATATGTCCTGGTAGAGTCATGTCTTAGACTAAGTCATTGGTACCGGCTTATTTTGAGAATTGACTTTTATCTAAGTTGTGGAGTCAGCGTAGGCCTGCTCCTACTCAACTGACTCAGGAGACATATTTATTCATATGCCTCCAGCCCTTCTTGATTGTGGTTGTGTTACTGCTTACGCATTTACTTATATTACTGTTGTCTTTATCTTACCAACATGCCATGCTTTGTTTTGATTGACATGACTTTTCAGCTCTTTGGTTTGGTTTTCATGCTTGACTAGATTTAGAAAATTCCGAGGACGGAATTTATTTTTAAGTTGTGGAGAGTTGTGAGACTCGTCTCACAGTATTGGTATTTATATACGGATACGTATTTTTGTACTGTATTTCGTATTTTCTTGGTTTCCGGAATGCTTTAAATTTTTCCAAAACTATAGGTTTTCTCCTTGATCGGCATACCGCCGGTATACTGGAGTATACCGACGGCATACCGTCCGGACATGTTTTCTACACTTTAGATATTTTCGGTTTCTGATATTTTCATGAATAGTGTTTCCGATATTTTCGTGAATAGTATTTTGGATATTTTGATGAATAGTGCTTAGATATTTTTGTGAATAGTGTAGATGCACTCTATTATCCAATGGACAATTAGTTTTGTTTGAATGGCCATGATTGACCTAAATTTTTACACGGATCATGATCCAACGGCTAAGATTAATTCTCCCCTTATATATATACCATTTCACTTTCTCTCTCCTCTCACTTTTTATTCTCTTCACTCTCTCTTCATTTCTTCTTCCTTTCTCTTCCCTTGGAGCTTGCCAAGAGCTTGGCCTCTAGGTCTAGAGTGTGGTTTCGTACCCCGCTTGGTGGTGGAGAAGAAGATTAGGCTTGGAGCTTAACCTAGGCAAGTACATCTTGCCAAATTCTTGAACAATAGTAATCGATTGTCATTTTTGTTTTCCTTGGTATTAAATGCTTAGAATTTTCCTAAACTCATTTTGTTAAATGTGTTTTCCTGATGATTCTCGTATATGTGCTTGTTTCCAAAAATTTATTTAAGCAAGATTTGATTTTCTGTTAAAACCCAATAGTAACTTAGAAGAAAACTTGGTATCAAGAGTGATACTAGAGTTATCATCAAGGATCTTGGTCACATATACATATATGGGGTCCTTACCTAGCTAGTATACATAGATTTTGAGTTTGGTGGCAATCGGGACTCATTTCGGTGTTCCGAGAACCTCTATTTTGGAGTATTTTGAGATATTGACTTATCAAACCTTTGAATTTTTGAAATCTAATAGTTCTATGTTGCAGGAAATTCAGTTCTATGCAATTTTGACTTTTTGAAAATCCGATAAAACGAAGTTTTTATGGCCGAAACAAGTTTTGGCAAAAATCTGAATTTTGTTGCTGTTTGGAAAAACGGTATACCGTCGGTATACCGCAGTATACCCCCGGTATGCCGGTTTTTGCCCCAGAAAGCTTCTGTCTTTAGGCCGGTACACCGCCGGTATGCCGCAATATACCTCCGGTATGCCGTTTTGGTCTGTTTTTGCTCGTTTTGGCCCGTTTTTGTCCGCTTTTGATATTTTCTTCGACTGTAATGATTTCTTAACATGATAAGATGATATTGCTCAGTTAGATAATGATTATACACCCTATATAGACTTGATACTAGCATATGTTCAACCATTTTATAAAATGTACTTAGCCTTGATTATTCTTCTCCACATGCCATGATATGTCTTTTGATAGATTCTTTCTTACAAGCTATGATAATTATTGCCATACCTTCTTGCTTACTTGACAGTGACCCGTCGTGGTGCACTCTTGAACATGTCTTTTCTTACTTACTTGACAGTGACCCGTCGTGGTGCACTCTTGAACATGTCTTTTCTTGCTTACATGATAGTGGCCTGTCATGGCGCACTCTTGATTCCAGTATATGTCTTGCTCCTTGATAGTGGCTCATCGTAGCGTACTCTTGTCTTGATATTGTCATGTCTTATTGTGGCTTGTTGTGGCTTGTTGTAGTGCACAATCTTGCTTGTCTTGTCCAGTCTTGCATGTCTCATGTCTAGGATGGATTCTGCGGAAGGCCACACCCGGAATCCAACAAGAAAATGTTAAGGACTAAACAACTAGCTTGATTACTTAGATCATTGAGAATTTCCCAGTTACCTGTTGCCCCTTCGTCTTGGCCCTATAAATATATATATACTTGGGATTTGGATCTATCTGTCATGATGAGCACTCTTCCAGCACACCGTCGAGTGGGGTACCTCTTTAGGACACATGTATCTTACTGCAGTGTGTCTGCTATACTTCTTTTCTTTTTGCTTGGATCATTCAGGTAGTAGCAGGCAGGTGCTGGACTTGAAATTCTCAGACTTGCATTTGTAGTAATTAGGATTGTGACAACCCTAGTTAGCTAAAGTATCAAGCCGTAATCATTGCTTGGCCGTGATTGATGGATGGAGTCCATTCTTGTCTAGTCTAGTCTTGCTCCAGTTTATCTTATTGTAGTACTTAGCTTCCTATCATTCCTTACATGCTATTCTTCCTACTACATGCTCGGCTTCACCATATGCTCACATGTTCCAGTTACTATCATGCTCACATGTTCCAGTTACTATCACGCTCACATGTTCCAGTTATCTTACATGTTCCAGTTATTTAACATGCTCACATGTCCCGACTACTTAACATGCTCACATGTCTAGTTTATCTTTTATGTTCACATGCTTCCTTTTCCTTATATGTACACAGTTTACATTATGTCATATGTCCTTTACCTTATGGTACATGTTGCTTTACTCATTGTCTTTTCTATTCTCGGGATAAGTGCATTGGTAGCGCACGAGTCTCGATTTGCTTTTACTTATTTCTGTCTCTATCCGTTGCTATGAATTGCATGCTAGTTTTAGTTCATAAGTTTGGCTTTCTTGTGGTACTTGCTATTGGGGTTCTGACCCTACTGGTTTTACATTGACCAGATCTAGTTGAGGAGCCCGAGGATCTTCCGGACCTTCCTCTCGATGGTGACCACCCGGAGCACCAGAGGACTTGAGTGGGTGTTCTTTCTCTTACCCACTCTTTTCTGTACATATTCTTTTGATGCGTTTAGCCACCGAGCATGTGTTTAGCTCATGTTTTGGACTTGATATTTGGCCTACGGGCTTAGACATGATGTTATATTTCTAGACTGCAGCTAGAGCTGATCA
Organism: Iris pallida; assembly: GCA_029216955.1. Classification (NCBI taxonomy): domain Eukaryota; kingdom Viridiplantae; phylum Streptophyta; class Magnoliopsida; order Asparagales; family Iridaceae; genus Iris; species Iris pallida. The sequence continues at coordinate 16,761,193 of JANAVB010004800.1, forward strand.
TGTATTACTTAGTCTTGCTAGTTCTTCATTTTGTATGACTAGCTTCATGATCATCTATATATTATGGTTTGGGATGCTTTACTGTCTTATGTGCATAATGATCATATTCTTGTACTTTACTTCTTGTCTGAGACTGAGATATCTAGGATTATGTGACCTAGGATTGACTGTTGGTTTGTAGCAGTGACCCCCATCTATACAGCTTATACGTTATTTCGGAGTATTGGAGTACTTTGGTATACGTAGCTGGCCTGGTCCGTCCCTACTTGCCAGTATTCTGGTTCTGGGGCGTGATAATTGTGAACAATGTATCAAAATCGATGTGCCAACAAGTAAGTCTCCTTCGCACTCGATGGGAGCTCACGAACGAGGTGGTCATGTATAGTTAACGTCTAATAACAGGTCAGGGTCAAGTTAAGACAAATACAGGTAGTCAAATCAAGTCAAGCTCAAGTCGAAGTGATGAAATCAGGTCATTGCATAAGAACATTAATAATCTAAACAAGTATAGTAAAACATAGATCCAGTAGATAAAATAAAAAGAAAACACGTAGCATATAATAAAACATGTAAAGGTAACATCATGATGCATGTACAAGAATCATACGATAATACAAGAAAGATATAAACATGAACAATGATTGAAAATAAACATGCATAATACTGTACAAGTTGGCAAGGTATACATACCTGGTGTAGAATCGACCACGTCTAAATAAGCAACTAGTCAAATCAGTAAGCCACAAAAGCTGAAGTTCTGTAAATGTCGTCGGATGTTTAAATAAACATCGCCAATGTTTTCGACATAAGAAAATTATTTAAGATGGACTACCCATAAGTCCAATTCTGGACGCAGGGGTAAAACGATAATTTTAGGTTAAAATAGTGTCCACCGTTGGACCCGCTTTGTACCGAAAAATATACCAGAACCTATGGTATCTAAAGTCGACCACAGGCGCATGCACGGTAGCGTTCATGGTGGTGCTTCAGGATTCCAATGTACTGCGTCCAAGATCAGAACGAGCTTGCCGATGGACCACTGTCGTACGATTCTTGAGTGACGAGTCTAGTTTTTCGATATGAACTCAATGGTATGTCCAGATTTGGATTCTGATGAGCCATGCACAAAATTACCCGTTGAATCGGATCGTAGGCCCGCCAAAACGATGATTCGGTCAACTATTTCAGCATCAGACCAAACTTGGCTAACAGGACCAGAAAACTATACGGGTCCAGTGGCATAAGTTTTGTCGTGATGTGATGAACGTGCACGAAGTAATTAGGTTATTGCAAGGTAGTCGATATAGCATTTTTTGACCGATATGCCTGGAATTCGTCGCACACACGCAACCAATTTGAGTTATGTCAAAGCCCACACGTCTGCAATATCCGTATGCACCTTTCAATGTCGCCAGGTTACGACAAAGTTGCTCGGTTTGTCGGAACGGACACCGTAGCGAGAAATTTTAAAGTTTTCAAAATTGTTTCTCTCAGTTTTTTCTTGATTTTGGAACTAACTTAAAATAAAATTAAATCGACTTAAATAAAAACTAAAAATATGGTTTTACTCTCGATTAGGTTGTCTAAATATTGTTCAACTAGGATTCCAAAATTCTCTGTGGATTGGCAAAAATTTTCCTTCCAAAATAGGTCCCTAGAATCAAAATATTGTTCAGTTTGGAATAGTTTTTCACCAAAGTTGGCATCAATTTTCTGGTAAATCTAGTTCGTTTAAATAAAAACTAACTGAAGGGAATGTTAAATTATACGAGAAAAGATGGGACAAAAACGATCGACTGAGCGTCGTGTGTAACACCTACTTTTCTAAAATGATGGTAATTTTGAACCTTTGTAAAAGTTTATTATTTAATAATAGGATTGATGATTTATGGAAATTTTTAATTAATTTAATACTATTTAAAATTAGTGAATTATAATTTTGATGTGTTAGATAGTGAACCCTAGAACTGTTGAGCCAAGAGACTAACCATGACTATGGGGACCTAACCATGTGATTAGAATAACTATTTACAACTTTTTTAGGCTAAGGGTATTTTGGTCATTTTGTGACTTTTGAATTATTTAAGATTTTGACTAATTGGTGAATTTTAGATTATTTTAATAATATTTAAATTGATGTATTGTGATTTTGGTCATTTTTCATTTTTTAATATTTTGGGAATTTTTATATTTTAATATTAATTTTACGGGATTTGTTTAGTCGGGTTTGAGTTTCGTTTCGTTCCGACTTGTGTTAGTGACCCAGGTAGCTTAGACTGTAGACGGGATCCCAAGATTAGTTAGTTATGGCCCACAAATCCTACTAATTAAGTTAGTGAGTTTAGACTAACCTACTTGTTAGATTGGTTAAGTTAGAGGCTTAAATTTAACCCCTTTGATCCCAAACTTGAACCTAACTCAAAATTAACCAAGATGACTAGTTGAGGCCTTATTGGACTTTCCCCCAAAGCCTAAATAGGGTTTAATAGCAGCCACTATAGCTATGTTAGCCGTCCTTCCTTTCATTTCATTCCATCTTGCCCCTTTTTCCTTCACAAAGTGTTCTTGCCCAAATTAGAGAGCTTCCCTCTTTGATTTGATCTCCAAATCCTTACATCCCTCCACTAAACTTCCATCCAACCTTCTCATACTACCAAGGGAGGGTGCTAGCAAAGATTTGGAGCAAAGTGCAAGGAGGAGTGTCCTTTTTGGAAGATCTTCGTGTCAGAGCCGTGTCCTTGGGAGTATCATTGGGATTCCACTCCTAATAGGTAAAACCAACCCTCCAAATTGATTTCCTATGCATATTAGTTAGTTTTGAATGCATAGGATCCACCCCCATGCATGTACCCCATTTAGATTCAAATTTGAGACCATTTGGAGCTCTCTTGAGGATTTTAGATATGTGTCTTGTGTCCTACTTGATAGATCCCAAATTAGGACACCCCATGTGTATTTATGTATGATAAAAGTTTAAATAGATATTTAAATTCAGGTTTAGAATGGTTAGAGAGTGGATTGATCTTAGTTAGGATAGTTAGAATGAGTTTCATTTGGATACCTATGTTGGTAACTAAGTATCTTGGCCTACATGTGTTTTTGTCCAAAACAACTCAAATTCGTCATAATATTTATCTACGTTTTTATTAACCAAAGCAACTTAGAAATGTCATAACTTTTAGCTTAGAATTCCGATTAATCTTCCTTTTTTTAAAAGAACCGTATCGAAGTTAGCTTTCCAAATATATATTTTAATAAGCCAAAATCGTTCTGAAACTTTCTATAAAACTATTTGAGTGTCAGCTGTCCGAAAGACAAACGCGTTTCGGTATTTTTGCGATTTCGGAAGCTTCCGGACCGAAAATACGATCCGTTTGAAGTTTCAAAAAGCTAACATGAAGGGCTACGACATACTTTAATCCTAGAATTTAGTAAAGGTCCAATTGGTATAGTATTGATTTTAAGTAGAAGAGTGACTATACGACATAGGCATTTTGTGTAACCTATGAGCCTATGTAGTATGGATATTAAATGAATATAGAGTATGTATTGTATGATATGTTATATGAATGAAATGATATATATATGATATGTATCCACTTTACATTATTGTATATATATGGTTGAACGCAAGCATGTAGGAATGTAATCAATGTAATGTATGTAAGCAATGTATAAATGCATGAATGAAAGAATGATATACAATGTATGCATGAAAGTATATAATGAATGCTAGATATGAATGCAAGGTATACATGTAATGATAGATATGAATGCATAATGTATACATAATGTAATGCAATATATAATGATAGCATGTATGGTAATGTAGAATATATGATGCAAGCATGTATATGTCCACTGTTTTTTCTTTTCCTTACATTTTTCCTTCCCTTCCCTTTCCATTTTAGTTTTTTACCCTTTTTTCCTCTTCTATTTTTATATGTTGTATACAATGTATATAATGTATAGATGCATGTAAGTATGTAATATGCATGAATGACATGTATGTAATAAAAATAAGTATATGTATGCAACTTAATGATATGTGAATGGATATAATGCCTGAACTGAAGTATGCATGTATATGTGATATGAATGAATGATATATATATTGTAGGAACGAAATCGTAAAGCAGAATACTCTAGAGGGAGGGTGAATAGAATTGGCAGCGGAATAATGCTAATTAAAAAATGTTAGCAGCAAGATCACAGAATAATAATCACAACTAAATAATGTAAAGGCAGAGATAAGAAAGCAAACGCAAAGACAGCGATGTATACTGGTTTTCCTCTGTTGAGGACTAGTCCAGTCGGTAGAACTCTTGCTACCAGTTGAATCCACTATTGGCAAAACCGCAAGTTTTCTTACGAAGTCCTTGCAACTTCTACAACGCGAGCTTTGATACGAAGAACTCGTCCAACTTCAATTGTGAAGAGGTATTCTTCTATCAAGCCTTCTGATTACAATCACTCAGAAACTTCTAGACCGTACCGCACTGGCAAATCGACTAGAGGATTGTAACTGGCTTGGGATCTGAAAATTAAAGCTCAAGAAAAACTCTTTGGAAGACTGAAAGCTTTTTAGAAGAGAGAAGATTGAAAGTGAATGAGTGCGTAAAAATGGTCGAAATCCTTCTCTATTTATAGGAATTCCAAAGACAGAATTCTGACAGAATTCGGGCAGAATTCGGGCAGAATTCGGGCAGAACTCGATGAGCAAATCTCGGTCAAATCCGCAACTGCAGGAGGACCAAGTTCCAAGGAATTCAAAAATAAAACGACCACTAACCGAACTCTGGCCGAACTCTGGCCGAGTTCTGTCAGGGTTAGGTTATGGTTTTTAAAATTAGTTTTTGGGGAATTTTGAAAACCTTTTTGAAAACCTTTTTGGAGCTTTTGTAAATACAAATGTTTTACAAAACTAAGGACATTTTAAAAACAATTTGAAATCTTTTTGGAATAGCCTATTTGCCAGTACGACTCGGTGTACACAATATTCCTAGACTCAATTAAAATAAAAAATATATTGCTCAAAGAAATACAGACTCGAACAGGCAAACAACGCTTCGGTCTTGAACTGTGTAGATAGCTGTTCTTGATCATGTCCAAGAGTCCGAGATATCCTGACTAGTTCCATATATCAAGACAGAGTTTGATCAATTATTAAAATCAGTTTGACCATATGACCAATGGGCCAACAATCTTCCCCATTTTGATAATTGACAAACTATGAATGATATAACATCTAAGCTTGGAATCAAATCAAAAATAGTAAAAAAAATTGTTCATATCCTACATGCATTTTCGCAAAAGATGTTAGATCCTGATTTCTCCCCCGTTGTCACTTAACAAAATAATTGCAAAAGAGAAAGCTCCCCCGCAATCAATGTATAAGTAACAAACAGTGAAGAAACACATAAAAAAATTATGACAGATGGTAGAGACAGTAAAAAAATAACATCACATGCATGTATTTGTTTCAGGCAGTTTATAATATAGAAGCAGATAAAGATGCTAAATAAATAAATAAACAGATATGAAAGATAAACTACGCATCCCATCAAGATAAAAAGATGTGCAAGAGACATCAATAAATATCCAGTACAAGTCTGATAAAAAACTAAAAAGACAGAAACTTGGAATGTCGGAGCATTTCCAAGTGTACAGTAGACACTATCTAAGTCTCAAAAATCAGCTAATATATCACATCTCCTCCTCCTCCTCATCATCATCATCAGCATGATTGGCATGTCCAGAATGACCAACTCCCGAAGTACCAGCGCCAGAAGGGTGAGGAGGGGCGCCAGTGTAAAACTCACCGACATAATCTCGAGGGGGAGCACGGTCAGAACGGTACCAATCATATGCGTTACCGGGCTGAAAGTAGGCATGAACAGCCTCATCCTCACAGCGGTAACCAGAGAAGGCTGGATCTATAGGAATAGAACCGGCAGAATGTCCAGTCTGAGCAAATCGAAGATCAGCGAAAGAATTTGCTATCGCCTGATAACGAGTGACATCGTGGAACTCACGTTCGCGGGTCATATCCGTCATCGAGACGTGCAAATCAGAAAGATGCTGGTGTATGCCTTCAAAGGTCATGGCATACTGCTGAGTAGGTAGAGCAGTAGGAGGAGCAGTAGGAGGAGCAGCAGCAGTCATACTACGACGAGATAGCTTAAGAAACTTGGGCTCAGGGTCTTGAGTACAAGTTGACAAATTAATATCAAAACGCTGGAAGATGCGTGGGAGAATCATCGCATAAGAGAGATTTCTATCTCTTGCACGACAACGTACCATCATCTGGATAATAGTCTTAGGGGCAGAAAAAGGAATCCCCTTAAGAATGTGATACATAGCAGATAGTTCAAGTGATGTGACATCATCCTTTGAAGTAGACTTCGGAAGGAGAGTGGAGTAGATGATGCGATGCAATGCATAATTAAACAAGTTCAAGTTATTTGCTTTGAACTTTCCAGAGCGAACTCGATCAGGTGCACAGAGTTCAGCTTTGAAACTAGTAAGTGTCGTGCCGTCAAGGAAATCAAATTCAGTGATATCAACAAGCGGTGCACCTTCGTTAGATAGACCAAGGATTTCCGCTAAGAGGACATCATTGAACTCGATGTCTAGTCCACCAACACGAGTACTTACGTCAAACGTGTTTAATATGATACTGTAATAGAAAAGTCTAATGGCATTAGTAGCTACTGGGAAACAAAGTTTAACAAAGTGTTGTAACCCTAATGCTTCAAAATAAGGGCGGTGTTCTGGAAACACAGTCCACTTGATAGGAGCGCCTGTGCATATGGATCTCATGGAAAAGTCTCCATACCACAAAAGGGCTTGATCTAGGGTTTGAAAATAAAACCCATCGAACGCGCCATCGCTCGATTGAATTGGCAAAAAGAGGGAATCCGTGGGTGGATTCGAAGATGATCCTTCCTCACTAGGATTGGTCGTCTTCTTCCTCTTGAAGGGGTTAAATCCCTTAGGCGGCATTGTGCAATAAAAGTAAATATGCACGAAATTGAAAGGAGGAGAAATACGAAGTTATACCTCCCGAGATTCAAGTATGTTGTAGAGGACAATGATCTCCGCACGAATCCAAAATTTGGATGGATTTTACCACGTAGATAGGGAGAAACGGAGTGGTGAAGATCTAGGGTTTGAGGGCTCTAGCACGGCTGCTGTTGCTGTGATGGTGGTGTTTAGAAGCAATGAAAAAGAAAGGCTCTCGGGTTCTGGTTATATAACCAGATATCTCTAACCGAACTCGGGCCGAATTCGGTCCGAATTCTGGCCGAATTCGCCTGGGGTTGGTTTGGAACACTTTCTTTTTCATTGACTCATTTCAAAGATTTAATTCAAAGATTAGTAATTTTAACATTCAATTAATATAATTAATATTATTTTATAGATTAAATATCGTTACACAGCGACTGTCTCAGATTAGCTATAGGAGTACTGTCCCAGCTGGCGGAGGTTCACAGGGGAACTCTTAAGTACCGCTTCGCTTCAACCGTAGTTGTGGTGACAGACAGACTCTTTATTGGCTTGTCTCTAACACAGTTTTTGTGTATTAAAATATAATCATAAAACAAAATTAATTAACATTATTGACGTCCAAAATTCCTAATTCGCGACGTAAATAATTAAAATGATCTTCTGCTAGAGGTTTTATGAAGATGTCAGCTAATTGATTCTCAGTGTCTTTGTACATAAGGTCAATATCTCAATTTTGATGATGATCTCTAAGAAAATAATGTCGGATCTCGATATGCTTAGTACGAGAATGACATACTGGATTCTTAGTCAAATTAATTGTGCTCGTGTTGTCACAGAAAATGGAAATGTGTGTGTAAAATAAATCATAGTCTTCTAAGGTTTGTTTCATCCACAAAATCTGAGCACAACAACGTCATGCGGCGATATACTCAGCCTTTGTTGTTGATAGGGCTACAAAATTTTGTTTTTTTCTAAACCATGAGACTAAAGCCTTGCCTAAGAAATGACATGTGCTGCTGGTACTTTTTCTATCAATTTTGCATCCAGCAAATCTGCATCCGAGTAACCAATAAGGTCAAAGGACTTAGTTTTGGGATACCATAAGCCAACAGAAGAAGTGCCCTTAAGGTATCGAAAGATACGCTTAACTGCGCACAGATGTGATTCCTTTGGATTAGCTTGAAAACGTGCACACAGGCAAACACTAAACATAATATCTGGACGACTAGCAGTTAAATAAAGTAAACTACCGATCATACCTCGATACTTACGTGTGTCGACAGGCTTGCCTTGTTCATCAATATCAAGCTTTGTTGAAGTTGCCATCGGAGTGCCAATAGGTTTGACATTGTCCAGATCAAACTTCTTTAGCAAATCTTTTGTGTTCTTGGCTTGATTTATGAATGTTCCATTGTCAGTTTGTTTGATTTACAGTCCGAGAAAGAATTTTAGCTCTCCCATCATGCTCATCTCAAACTCATTCTGCATACACTTAAAGAATTCTTGACAAAGAGATTCATCAGTAGATCCAAATATAATATCATCAACATAGACTTGTATTAAGAGAAGCTTGCCATTAAAAGACTTAATAAAAAGTGTAGTGTCAACCTTGCCTTTTAAAAAACCATTGTCAAGTAGGAAGGAGCTTAGACGATCATACCAAGCACGAGGGGCTTGTTTTAAACCGTATAAAGCTTTCTTCAACTTGAAAACATGATCAAGGTTTTTAAAATCTGTGAAACCTGGAGGTTGTGCTACAAAAACTTCTTCTTTTATAAAACCATTTAAAAATGCACTCTTGACATCCATTTGAAATAATTTGAAATTATGAAAATATGCAAATGCACATAACATGCGAATGGATTCTAATCTCGCAACTGGGGCATAAGTCTCATCGTAGTCGATACCTTCTTCCTGATTGTATCCTTGAGCTACGAGTCGAGCCTTATTATGAGTCACTAAACCATTTTTGTTTAGTTTATTTCGGAATACCCAACGGGTGCCAATGACCGGATGATCAATAGGTCTGGGAACAAGTTCCCAAACTTGATTTCGTTCAAATTGGTTTAATTTCTCTTGCATAGCATCTATCCAAAAACTATTACTACATGCTTCATTAATAGTTTTGGGTTCTAGCTGTGAAATGAATGCAACACTAGAAACAATCTCTACTGGATGTACGAGTACTTACACCTTTGGTAATATCACCAATTACCAAATCCTTTGGATGATCAGCCGTAAATTTCAATCTTTTCGGCAGACTCTGAAGGTAGCTGGTTCCTGGATCTTCTCTAGGAGGATCAGCTAGTGCCGATCTTGGTTGAGAATCAGCTGGTGTTGAACTTGGTACAGTTAGATCTTCGTCATTGTCATCGATAGTCATTTGATTCAATTCATCAAAGGTGACGTTGATTGATTCTTCGATGATCATAGTTCGTTTGTTGAAGACTCTGTATCCTTTGCTCTTGGCCGCATAACCTAAAAATATACCTTCATCGACCTTTTCGTCAAACTTTCCTAAATTGTCTTTTGTATTAAGAATAAAGCACTTACAACCAAATATTCTAAAATATGAAACTGATGGAATTCTTTCAAACCATAACTCAAATGGAGTCTTCTTCGATTTGGGTCGAATTAGAACTCTATTGAGAACAAAACAAGCTGTATTGACAGCTTCAGCCCATAAATATTTGGGTAGACTAAACTGGTTTAACATTACTCTGGCCATTTCGTATAGAGTTCTGTTCTTACGTTCCACAACTCCATTTTGTTGTGGAGTCCTAGGGCAGGAGAACTCGTGTACAAAATCGTGTGTGTCACAAAATTGCTCAAACTCTGCATTCTCGAATTCGCCACCATGATCGCTTCTAATACGAGTGATCATGTAACCTTTTTCATTCTGTACTTTCGTGTAAAAGGCGACAAATTCGGATAATGCATCATTCTTGCGTGTCAAAAAGTATACCCACGTATATCTAGAGTAATCATCTACAATTACAAAAGCATATAACTTACCTCTGAGGCTAGCAACTCTGCTAAGACCAAATAAGTCCATATGTAGCAATTGTAGAGGTCTAGTAGTACATACTGCGTTTACTGACTTGAATGTGGATCTGGTAGCTTTGTTCTTTTCACATTGGCTGCATACCGAATCCTTCTTGAATGTTATGTCCGGTAAACCGCGTACTAGCTTCTTCGTAGATAATCTTGAGATTGTGTCCATATTTGCGTGACCGAGTCTCATATGCCACAGATGAATCTCATCACTTTTAGCCATTAAGCATCTACCTAAAATGTTAGTTTCTTCCAACAAATAGAAAATATATATGTTGTCTTCCCTGATACCTTCAAAGATAGTACTACCAGTTGAGCTATCAACTATAGTACATTTGTCTTTGCCAAAGTTGATGCCATAACCATGATCAGCTAAATGACTTATACTGAGTAGATTATGTTTCAACTCGGTAACCAGACAGACATCCTTAATCACAGGATAGGGAGACTTACCAACATCACCGATACCAATGATATACCCTTTCAAGTTATTACCGAAGGAAACATAACCTTCCTTCTTCTTCTTCGACAGTGTTGCAAATAATGTAGCATTACCGGTCATATGCCGTGAACAACCGTTGTCGAGTATCCATTTGCTTTTAGCATGTGAAAGGTGTTCCACCTACAAAACAGTTTACAGATGAAACTTTTGGTACCCATTTCTTGTAGGGTCCTGAAATGTTAGCTTTTGGTATCCATGCATAAATATTTAAATCAACAAGCTTTCTGATTCTACATGTAGGAGAAATATGACCAGTGTGGCCACAATAATGACATTGTACATGTTTAGTATTGAAAGCTGAGTGATGTGTATGGTTGGTAGGTTTAGGTTTTGTAGTGTAGAAGAAAGCATACCTATAATCCTGTTTGGGCTTAACCTTTTGGGGTAAAGGTTTGATATGGTTAGGTCTGACAGTGTTTGGTTTGGGAATATTCTGATTATTCGGTAAGTGACACGTGTTAGGGTAGGAAGTAGCAGTCTCAGGCTGTTTTCCTAACCTAATTTCCAATCTTTTGGAAGTGTCATACAACTTAGTATAGTCAGAAGTGAGTGCTTCCATTCTGACTTGTGCACATTGAAGACTTTTCTTCTCTTTAGAAAGTTCTTCTTTCAGTTGGTCAATAACCTTGTCTTTCTCTTCAGATGACTTGGTAGTCTCGTGTAATAAGAGCTTAATAGAAGAAAGTTCACCAGACTCACTAACATTATTTCTAACCTCAGCTAGTAGGTCGGTAAGTCTTCCTATTTCACCTTTGTACTCTTTGAGTACCTTCTTAGAGGTCTGATATTTGCTACACAGTTTCCTGTAATCACTTATCAGTTCACTGAAGGCATCTCCTAATTGCTCGAAGGTGAAGTCATCATATGTATTAACTACAAGTTCAGAGAGTACCTGATCGGATGCCATAAAGCATACATTTGTAGCGTCTTCTGATTGTTCATCTTCTGAGTCGCTGGCTTCACTTTCATGCCATATGCTGGTGTTAGCATATCTCCGAGATATTGATCTCTTCAGGTTCCCTTTCTCATACTTGTTGCTCTTCTTGCTTGATGATGAGTTTGTAGGACAATCCTTCTTCATGTGTCCCTTCTTCTTGCAGCCATAGCAGACAACATCATCTTGATACCAGTTGTTGCTGCTATTGTTTTCTTTGGCTTTCTTCTCATATCTCATGAATCTTTTGAATTTCCTTGCTAGAAGTGCTTGATCTTTAGCATCAGATTCACTGCTGTCTGAATCACCTTCAGCAGCTTTTCTGTGCTGAGCCTTGAAAGCGATCGTCTTCTCCTTTGGTGCAGGCTTTTCAAAATCTTGTAGCTCCAGTTCATGAGTGAGTAGCTTACTCATGAGTACTTCGAGGGACATAGTTGTGAGGTCGTTCCCTTCAATGATTGCAGTAGCCTTTGGAATCCAGTTCTTGGTAAGTGCTCGCAGGAGTTTGCGAATCTTTTCATGGTTACTGTAATCTTTGCCTAGGGAGGACAAAGGATTTACAATATCCAAGAATCTTTCGAACATCTGAGTAACTGTTTCGTTGGGCTTCATCTTGAACACCTCATACTCTTGAGTAAGTCTGCTGACCTTTGATTCTTTGACTTTAGTCGTGCCTTCATGTGTGACTTCAAGAAGCTTCCACACTTCATTAGCAGTTTTGCAGATAGACACCCTGTTAAATTCAGTTCTGTCTAAAGCACAAAATAAAGCGTTAATAGCACGTGCATTAAGACTGGCCTTTTTCTTTTCTTCCTCTGTATATCTGTTATGGGGTTTTTCAATTAAAACTCCATCAACATTTATACGAGGTGGCTTTTGATAGCCATCAATAACAATAGACCATAAATCAAAGTCAAGTGATTTCAAGAAGAAACTCATCCGTGTTTTCTAATAGGTATAATTCGTACCATCAAACAGTGGAGGTCTGTTTGTGGCCTGGCCTTCACTTGTGAATTTCACAGTTGCTATGTGTTGTGCTATGATCAATATAAAAATTAGTTAAAATGAATAAATAATTGCAATGTTACCTTGCTTTACCTGTAACACCCGCTCTGATACCAATTATAGAAACGAAATCGTAAAGCAGAATACTCTAAGGGGGGGTGAATAGAGTTGGCAGCGGAATAATGCTAATTAAAAAATGTTAGCAGCAAGATCACAGAATAATAATCACAACTAAATAATGTAAAGGAAGAGATAAGAAAGCAAACACAAAGACAGCGATGTATACTGGTTTTTCTCTGTTGAGGACTAGTCCAGTCGGTAGAACTCTTGCTACCAGTTGAATCCACTATTGGCAAAACCGCAAGTTTTTTTACGAAGTCCTTGCAACTTCTACAACGTGAACTTTGATACGAAGAACTCGTCCAACTTCAATTGTGAAGAGGTATTCTTCTATCAAGCCTTCTGATTACAATCATCAGAAACTTCTAGACCGTACCGTACTGGCAAATCGACTAGATGATTGTAACTGGCTTGGGATCTGAAAATTAAAGCTCGAGAAAAACTCTTTGGAACACTGAAAGCTTTTTAGAAGAGAGAAGATTGAAAGTGAATGAGTGAATAAAAATGGTCAAAATCCTTCTCTATTTATAGGAATTCCAAAGACAGAATTCTGACAGAATTCGGGCAGAATTCGGGCAGAATTCGGGCAGAATTCGATGAGCAAATCTCATTCAAATTTGCAACTGCAGGAGGACCAAGTTCCAAGGAATTCAAAAACAAAACGGCCACTAACCGAACTCTGGCTGAACTCTGGCCGAGTTCTGTCAGGGTTAGGTTATGGTTTTTAAAATTAGTTTTTGGGGAATTTTGAAAACCTTTTTGAAAACCTTTTTGGAGCTTTTGTAAATACAAATGTTTTACAAAACTAAAGACATTTTAAAAATAGTTTAAAATCTTTTTGGAATAGCCTATTTGCCAGTACGACTCGGTGTACACAGTATTCCTAGACTCAATTAAAATAAAAAATACATTGCTCAAAGAAATACAGACTCGAACAGGCAAACAGTGCTTCGGTCTTGAACTGTGTAGATAGCTGTTCTTGATCATGTCCAAGAGTCCGAGATATCCTGACTAGTTCCATATATCAAGATAGAGTTTGATCAATTTTTAAAATCAATTTGACCATATGACCAATGGGCCAACATATATGTGTTAAGGTAATATAATGTATGTATTCACATATATTTTAAGTTAAATATATGAGTTTGTATGCACATATTATATGTATGCATGTATGCATGAATGAATGTAATATAATGTAGAGTATGCATATATGATATATATGTAGGCATGTATACAATGTATGTATGTATACATGATATGTATGTATGCATGTATGCAATGTAAGTATGTATGTATGCATTTCTATAAACTGAGTTAACCTATAACCTTTTACACACATACATTCATACACCCTTTGACACCATGTTTTCTATGTCACATACACCTACCTATCACTAAATCTGAGAACATTAACATATATCCTTTCACTCATATGCCAAACACACACACACACACACAGACACACACACACACACACACACACTTACTCTTTTACCTCTCCTTCTCTCTCTATATATATATATGTGCCTATATATATAGCTTTCCTATATATATCTATGTATATGAATATGTGAATGTGAACAATATATATACATTATATGACTAAGTTTGTGTGCCTTGTTAGCTTATGGTTTAGTTTTGTGCTTGGTTTAGCAAGTGACTTAGGCTATGAGTTAGTAGCTATCTTGGATACTTGATTTGCATAGACTTAGTTTGTTTAGACCTAGAATTGACTAACCTAGACTAGTTGACCGTTGTTGACCCAACCCTAGCTAGTTTGACCACAGTTGACTAGAGTTGACCTAGTTTGACTTTATAGTTGACCAGAGTTGACCAAGAGTTGACTTTGACCTAGATTGACTTAGACTCATGTAGATTGTATTATAATTTCAATTACCATATAAATTGAACTCTTTATAACCTGTGTTGCTCTAACTAGAACTCTGTGACTCCAGTTGGCCATATTTTCATATTAGCTGTTCAAGGTATCAATCGAGTACATTTTTTGACCGTTTCATACTTGCTAGGACTTATATTATTGCTCTAGATTACTTTACTTGATGCTGTCACGATGGTAACACGGATTAGTACTATATGGATCTTTTCATGCGATGTTATCCCCCTCGGGAGCATCGAATACATCATGTCATATGCATTTCACATTCATCATGTATTCTTGTGCTTTCACCATTCATGTGCACTCTCGTGATTCATGTACTCTCATGTTCACGGAGCCCCTATATTTATATTTATGTACACCCATTTATGGGCCCCCATGTGATATCATGTACAATAACATAACTTGAACGGATCCTTGTGTATTGATTGGGGATGGGGGAGTAGAAATGGTTATGTGAATATTTCCAAAGTTGTGTAGCCATGTACAAACTCTCATGTTTATTATCAAGCCATTCATATGTCTATTTTGTACTCTGCATCACTAGCCACTGTTAGTTTTTTACTTATAGTAGATATTTCTTTACAGTCATCTCTTTTACTTCATATATTTTCCAGTATTTCATGTATCTTACTCTATAGCATATTTACATATCCTATCATATTATAAATTGTGTGGGATGTATTGTGCTCGCTCTCGTCCTGACTGGACCTGTTGATAAATTTTACAGATAGCTTGGAGGTTACCTGCTAGCCTAGAGGAGAAACAGTAGAGGTTGGAGTTGATGTCTAGAGTTTTTTTTATTTTATTTTCAGTTGTCTCGAGTTGTATTTATTTTATGCTTGTTTGAGTTGGTGTTGATAATACCGAAATTTATTTCTCTCTGTTGTACTTCTCTTATGGATTCATAGTTATCTTATCATGCTACTTCTAGTTTTGGTGATTTTGTTGTATCCTGCTGTGATTGTCCTCCGTACGAAGAGTATATCATATTGTATTTAGTTTTAATTGTGACCTAGAATAGCGTTCTACCGCCGACACTGCGGCGTAGGCTGGACATACCCACTTCTCATGCCCTACACTAGGTGCGGGTCGTGACACGTTTTTAGTGGTGGCCCATGCAGGTCGAGATTCGTATTTGTGCGAAGTCGTGGTAGTATGACGATTAGTTGTACTGCTGCGCACCTGCGATTAGAGATAAAGAATAAGTGTTAGAATGAGAGGATACTCAATCACTGTTAGAATTTATTGAGAGATTCCTGGGACGACCCTTGAGAATCTTATTTTAACTTCGATTTGAAATCTCTTTTTCTCTTGATTTGATTCACCCTTACTTCCTGTTATTAAATTTGATTTTGATGGATTATTGTTGAATTTTGAATCTTGATGTTAGTTGTTGAATTTGAGTTTGTATTTATATATATATATATATATATATATATATATATATATATATATATATATATATACATACATCTTTTTGGAATTAAGGTATAACCTGATAACATACTTGATAAGGACAGCGAGAAAGGTAAAAGTCTACTTTATTTATGGAGTTTAGAATTTATCGCAGTCATATTTGCTAGCATGACAAGGACGTAGAGCCTGATTTAGATATACTTATCCTAGTTATGAAATCTAGATTTTCTTGCAGCCATACCGGGTGGCGTGGTAAGAATTCTAGATAACATGACTATAGGGTGTATACCTTCGTTATGGACTCTATTGTTTATTGCAGCTATACTTACTGGCGTGGCAAAATTCTGACAACATGATTTCAGGAAGACGTGTATGGTATCAGATTTTATCTTAAATGGGTTCATTTCTTTTTAATAGTTGATGAAGAACAGATTTTATTATTATTTCTTTCTTACCATTATTTCTTGTATTACCATTTTTAAAAATAAATAAAATAAAACTGTCTTGATTACATCAATCACCTGTCTCGTATCTAATTCTGTCAGCTATACTTTGAAACCCTTGAATCTCCATATCTTTTCACCTTCGAAAGGTCGAGGAAGTAACGTAAATCATCCAACTCGAAAAAGACTTGATTTGTTATCTTGTGATAATCTTGCTAGGGGTATAATATGATGGACCTTGATATAGGTTGGGATAGAGATGCGACTGAATTTGAGGATGAAATCAAGAGAGTTATATTATCAATTTAGGAACAATCATACTTAGAGAAATCTTTTGGGTATGAATAATTCATAGATGTATTTCATTATTGATGAGGATATTCGAGGTCAACTTAGTTTCGAGAACTTGGATAAATTTTGGTTATTGATTCTTGAGACGTTACACTTTAAAGCTATGATGTTAAATTTAGGAATTTAGTAATAGAGAAGAGATTTTAACTATGTGCAATGATGATACGAAATTGAATAAGATATTATAAGAAATGGCTAGAAACAGAAAGAACACAAGGATTTTGAGTTATATAAAATATAGAGATTTTATAAAAATTTTAAATTTCAGAAGAATAATATTGAAGGTGTACGTTGAAAGAAATATGAAGGTTGAATTTATAATGAAGAATAAGTTTGTAAGGCCTAGTGGGTTTAAATTTAAATAATACAAGGAGAGTAAATTGAATAAGTTCAAGGATTACATAAATCTTGATTTAGAGGCTTCGGATCCAATTTAGGACAAGGTGGAAGAATTTAGATTTATGATGATTAAGTGGTCAGTTTTGATTCCTAGTAAGAGGGGTATGTTTCATGAATAATGTTTCGGAACTTAGAAATTTAGCCTATTGTGATCATGGCAAGGTCAAATCTTTATGACGGAAGGATATAATTTTGATGGTAGTCATATAAAGGTTGATTTTTATATTGGGACTTGTGAGATAAAAATATGATTGGCAAATGATAAACTTGATAGTATCAGAGAGAGATGATTAACTTGACTTTCCTATGAAATCTTTTCTCTTATTTTCCCTTTAAAAGGAGAAATTTGACTTATTCCATATATTTGAATCACCCTTTAAAAGTTTTCAATATCATTGAATCCTAAATCCCTTAATCACGACCAAACGACTTTGATCATCTTTTCTTATGATATTAATATCTTGGGTCGTACTCAATTGAATTAAATTTAATTGTGACCTGAATCTCCATCCTTGTATGCTCGTGCTCAAACTTCGATGACCTTGTCCTCCATATTGCCCAAATCTTGATTACCCAGAATTGATCAACTTAGATCGTATCGAGACTAAATTTTCTTAATATATATTGTGATTGGATTTCAATGCTATTGACTTTCGTTCTTTAAACTTCTGATTTTGATTTTTCTTTAAATAGTACCACTTTATAGATAATTACTAGTTATCTTTATTTTATTTTTGATAATTACAAGTTTTTATATAGGATGGTAGACTGTCTTACAGCCTTGATGATTTGTTGTTTCTGTAACTTTTCCAGTTTAGCACCCCAGATTGCTTGTATGTTTTGATACCCTATGACCGTTTTGGTTTAGCATGACTAGTATACCTAGATGAGACTTTCAACTGCCAGCGTATGCCATGACCCTGTATGCCATTCTTTTAAATTGTATGATTTAGGTAAGTTCTGAGACTTTGATTGTTGGGGACGAGACTCTAGAAGAAGTACGACCATCTTAATTTCGAGGACGAAATTTTCTAAGGAGGGTAGACTTGTAACACTCACTTTTTTAAAATGAGGGTAATTTTGAACTTTTGTAAAAGTTTATTATTTAATAATAGGATTTATGATTTATGAAAATTTTTAATTAATTTAATACTATTTAAAATTGGTGAATTATAATTTTGATGTATTAGCTAGTGAACCCTAGAACTGTTGAGCTTAGAGACTAACCATGACCATGGGGACCTAACCATGTGATTGAATGACTATTTACAACTTTTTAGGCTTAAGGTATTTTGGTCATTTTGTGACTTTTGAATTATTTAAAATTTTGATTAATTGGTGAATTTTAGATTATTTTAATAATATTTAAATTGATGGATTATGATTTTGGTCATTTTTCATATTTTAATATTTTAGAATTTTTTATATTTTAATATTGATTTTACGGGATTTGTTTAGTCGGATTTGAGTTTCGTTTCGTTCCGACTTGTGTTAGTGACCCGGGTAGCTTAGACTGTAGACAAGATCCCAAGATTAGTTAGTTATGGCCCACAAATCCCACTAATTAAGTTAGTGAGTTTAGACTAATCCCACTTGTTAGATTGGTTAAGTTAGAGGCTTAAATTTAACCCTTTTGATCCCAAACTTGAACCTAACTTAAAATTAACCAAGAGGACTAGTTGAGGCCTTATTGGGTTTTCTCCCAAGGCCCAAATAGGGTTTAATGGTAGCCACTATAGCTAGGTTTGCCTCCCTTCCTTTCATTTTTTTCCAACTTGCCTCTTTTCCTTCACAAAGCGTTCTTCCCCAAATTAGAGAGCTTCCTACTTTGATTTGATCTCCAAATCCTTACATCCCTCCACTAAAACTTCCATCCAACCTTCTCATATTACCAAGGGAGGGTGCTAGCAAAGATTTGGAGCAAAGTGCAAGGAGGAGTGTCCTTTTTGGAAGATCTTCGTGTCGGAACCGTGTCCTTGGAAGTATCATTGGGATTCCACTCCCAATAGGTAAAACCAACCAAATTGATTTCCTATGCATATTAGTTAGTTTTTAATCCATAGGATCCACCCCCATGCATATACCCCATTTAGATTCAAATTTGAGGCCATTTGGAGCTCTCTTGAGGATTTTAAATATGTGTCTTGTGTCCTACTTGATAGATCCCAAATTAGGACACTCCATGTGTATGTATGTATGATAATAGTTTAAATAGATATTTAAATTCAGTTTTAGAATGGTTAGAGAGTGGATTGATCTTAGTTAGGATAGTTAGAATGAGTTTTATTTGGATACCTATGTTGGTATCCAAGTATCTTGGCCTACATGTGTTTTTTTGTCCAAAACAACTCAAATTCGTCATAATATTCATCCACGTTTTTATTAACCAAAGCAACTTAGAAATATCATAACTTTTAGCTTAGAACTCCGATTAATCTTCTATTTTTTTAAAAGAACCATATCGAAGTTAGCTTTCCAAATATATATTTTAATAAGCCAAAATCGTTCTGAAACTTTCTATAAAACTATTTGAGTGTCAGCTGTCTGAAAGACAAACACGTTTCGGTGTTTTCGCGATTCCGGGAGCTTCTGGACACGAAAATGCGATCCGTTTAAAGTTTCGGAAATATGCATTTTGTGTAACCTATGAGCCTATGTAGTATGAATATTAAATGAATGTAGAGTATGAAATGTATGATATGTTAGATGAATGAAATGATATATATGATATATATCCTCTTTACATTAATGTATATATATGGTTGAATGCAAGCATGTAGGAATGCAATCAATATAATGTATGTAAGCAATGCATAAATGCATGAATGAAAGAATGATATAAAATGTATGCATGAAAGTATATAATGAATGCTAGATATGAATGTAAGGTATACATGTAATGATATATATGAATGCATAATGTATACATAATGTAATGCAATATATAATGATATCATGTATGGTAATATAGAATATATGATGCAAGCATGTATATGTCCACTGTTTTCCCTTTTCCTTACATTTTTCCTTCCTTTCCCCTTTCCATTTCAGTTTTCCCCCTTTTTTCTCTTCTATTTTTATATGTTGTATACAATGTATGTAATGTATAGATGCATGTATGTATGTAATATGCATGAATGACATATATATAATGAAAATAAGTATATATATGCAACTTAATGATATGTGAATGGATATAATGCCTGAACTGAAGTATGCATGTATATGGGATATGAATGAATGATATATATATGTGTTAAGGTAATGTAATGTATGTATTCACATATATTTTGAGTTAAATATATGAGTTTGTATGCACATATTATATGTATGCATGTATGCAGGAATGAAAGTAATATAATATAGAGAATGCATATATTATATGTTTGTAGGCATATATGCAATATATGTATGTATACATGATACGTATGTATGCAGTGTAAGTATGTATGTATGCATTTCTATAAACTGAGTTAACCTATAACCTTTTATACACATACATTCATACACCCTTTGACACCATGTATCCCATGTCACATATACCTACCTATCACTAAATCTGAGAACATTAACACATATCCTTTCAAACACATGCCAAACACACACACACACACACACACACACACACACTCACTTACTCTTGTACCTCTCCTTCTCTCTCTCTATATATATATGTATGTGCCTATATATATAGCTTTCCTATATATATCTATGTATATGAATATGTGAATGTGAACAATATATATACATTATATGACTAAGTTTGTGTGCTTTGTTAGCTTATGGTTTAGTTTTGTGCTTGGTTTAGCAAGTGACTTAGGCTATGAGTTAGTAGCTATCTGGATACTTGATTTGCATAGACTTAGTTTATTTAGACCTAGAATTGACTAACCTAGATTAGTTGACCGTTGTTGACCCAACCCTAGCTAGTTTGACCACAGTTGACTAGAGTTGACCTAGTTTGACTTTATAATTGACCAGAGTTGACCAAGAGTTGACTTTGACCTCGACTGACTAGACTCATGTAGATTGCATTATAATTTCAATTACCATATAAATTGAAACTCTTTATAACCTGTGTTGCTCTAACTAGGACTCTGTGACTCCAGTTGGCCATCTTTTCATATAAGCTGTTCAGGGTATCAGGCGAGTACATTTTCTGACCGTTTCATATTTGCTAGGACTTATATTCTTGCTCTAAATTATTTTACTTGATGCTGTCACGATGGTAACACAAATTAGTACTATATGGATCTTTTCATGCGATGTTATCCCCCTCGGGAGCATTAGATACATCATGTCATGTGCGTTTCACTTTCATCATGTTTTCTGTGCTTTCACCATTCATGTGCACTCTCATGATTTATGTACTCTCATGTTCACGGAACCCCCATGTTTACATTTATGTGTACCCATTTATGGGCCCCATGTGATATCATGTACAATAACATAACTTGAACGGATCCTTGTGTATGATTGGGGATGGGAGAGTAGAAATGATCATGTGAATATTTCCAAAGTAGTGTAGCCATGTACAAACTCTCATATTTTTTATCAAGCGTTCACATGTCTATCTTGTACTCTGCATCACTAGCCCTGTTAGTTCTTTACTATAGTAGATATTTTTTTACAGTCATCTTTTACTTCATATTTCCCAGCGTTTTATGTATATACTCTATAGCATATTTTCATATCCTGTCTATTATGAACTGCATGAGATGTATTGTGTTCGCTCCTGTCCTGACTGGACCTGTTGAAATTTTACAGATAGCTTGGAGGTTACCTGTTAGCCTAGAGGAGAACAATAGAGGTTGGAGAGTAGATGGCTAGAGTTTTTCTT